>OY723385.1:36580513-37085513 GCA_963210295.1 Ophion ellenae
TCCATGCATAACCTCCATGTTTGTACCTTATATTAAAATAAAAATATTCGTACTTTTCAAATAAATAATACGTTCTATTAATAAATTTAAATGTCAGGTCATTTTGAGACACCCTATATTAAAATTTAAATATTCGTACTTTTCAAATAAATAATACACTTTATTAATAAGTGAAAATGTCAGGTCATTTCGAGAAACCCTATACCATCCGGGTCAATTTGATCGAGTGTGTCAAAATCGTGGCGAAATATAAGTCTGCCAACGAAGGGTTAAGTGCCCCGCTTTGATTTTGTTGAACCTCATATATTATATGTGATAAAGCATTGAAAACTATTGGACATGTATTTTCTTTATCTGGGAAAAAACGGTGTTAAGGGGGGAAACCACCCCGTAAAGAGAGGCGTGTCTTAATTTAATTGTTTTAACTTCTATAGTGCATTTTTCATCGCTTCACATTAGACGAATTTTAGTTTTTGTTTCATTCAGATCAGTGGACTGCTTGTGGGTGAAAATGCAAAATCTCATCCCCTGGACACGCCTTTCTATTAGGGGTGGTTACCCCCGTTTTTTGCGCCGTTAAAAAAAATACGAATCTAATAGTTTTCAATGCTTTATCACATATATAAGTTTCAACAAAATCGAAGGCGGACACTTAGGTGATGTTCGGTGTTAGGGAACAACTTTTCCTAAAAAGGTATCATAGTTCGAAGGGGTTCCGCTTCGGAGATGTCAAGGTTACCTCGATTATTTTAATTGGCATCACCGTGTTTTTTCAGAATTTTGTCAAGGAGCTAAAAACAAGTTCACACGACAAATTTCAAGATGGTCGATCAAGATTTGGTATACAACTTGCTCTTGATGAGGAAACATGTTGCAGGAAATTTAATTCTGTACTATCAGAAGGCATTTCTGTCATAATACTTTTCATGGAAGAGAACACACATTATTATTGAAATTAAAAATGTCTCCCTGCTTTTCAAAGCAAGTTGATAAGATTCTTAGTTGCGAACAATATAAACAAAGCTGTACGACTTACCTGGATTGTGCTTAGTATTAAACTATTGAAACCTCACTTAGAGCCTGTTTGTTAATACAGACTTTCGTGATTAATAAAACAATACAGCCAATGCGAATGAGATACGATGGTAAAGTTTGCATCGTTCGAATGCAACGAAATTTTTTTCTTAATTTTCATTTCATCCTTTTTTCATCGTCCAAAAGCTTGTGCTGCCAATTTCTGATAAAGATTCTGAAGAAAGTTTGAGACATTTCCGTAGCTCAAATTTGTCAAACAAAGTTGAGGCTACGAAACGTTCGTTGCGTTCCAACGATGCAAACTTCGATATCATGAAGAGATTGCAAGCGTGCACTAAAAGTGGTGGCCATGATTTTGAGCACCTTTTGTAGGAGTAAGTGTTTCCGCCGTTTTTTTTAACGTTTCTAGGCTAAAATCATTGAAATTTCTTTTTTATTGATTTTTCAATGCTAAATCGTGATCGATTATCTTGAAATTTGGTGTGTGAACTTATTTTTAGTCGCTTTATGAAATTGTGAAAAGAAAATAATGGTCCACGTCAAAAAATGGAGGTGACCTTGAAATCTCCGAAAGGCCTCCAACTGGATGAACCGCGTAGCCACCACCCTTCGAACTATGCAGCTTGTGTAGGAATTTTTTTCTCCTAAGGGTGACAGCTTAGAAAATATTTCAACTGCCAATAGATGTTGTTCTATTTTGATCTTACACCTAAAAATACTGCTCCGATCAAGTATTGAGTATAATAAAACTTTTAGGGTTCAAAAGGGGACGTACAAAAAAAATCTTTTTTCGTTCAAAATTTAAAATGGCGACGTTAAGATGGCTGACATGTTTTTTTAAAATGGGATCATGAATTCTTTTCCACCAAAAAATTTGCCAGGCCTAAACTAACAAGTTTTGGAGGAAAAGTTTTTTGAAAACATTAATAATTTTTAGGTTAGAATACTATTTTAGCGCTATGCAGAATGCACCACGAGGAGGTAAAGTCTTCAACATCTTTAGTGTAAGTGTGCCTGTGTATATTGGCATGAGTTTGTTTAAATTTGTTCGATAACCTTTACCTCCTCGTGGTACATTCTGAAAGGTGCTAAAATAGTAAAAAATTGCATTCTAACCAAAAAATGATGAACGTTATAAAAAACGTTTCCTACAACACTTGTTAGTTTTGGCCTGACAAATTTTTGGGTGAAAAAAATGCATGATCCCATTTTTTTTAAACATGTAGGCTATCTTAACGTCGCCATTTTGAATTTTGGACCAAAAAAAGATTTTTTTATTGAACGTTCCCCTTTGAACCCTAAAAGTTTTATTATACTCAAGACTTGATCGGAGCAGTATTTTTCGAGATAAATCAGGTGTGAGATTAAAATGGGGAACCTGGTATAAACAGGGGGTCCCTCTTTTCTCTACCACCCGAAATAACTCGGTAATTATTGACTTCACAAAAAAACGTTCCAGACAAAAGTTGTACGGTGTGAAGGGGGCCATCAAATGCGACCAATTTTTTTTATTTCGGTGGAGGCGTTGACGCACAGTGAAGGTCACCTCCACTTTTCTAAATGGCATGGTAGATTTTTTTCAACCATCTTCTGGAGCACCTTAAGCCGCATAAAAAACATCAGGGGTCAAAGTCGTTCAAGGTCATTCAAGGTCAGTATCGATAATACAAATCTAAATATTTCGGATCACTACCAAATATTTGGTAGTGATCCGAGATATTTAGCTTTGCATTTCATTTTAATAGGTGACCTTGAATGACCTTGAACGACTTTGACCCCCTAATGTTTTTTATGCGTCTTGAAGTGCTCCACAAGATGGTTGAAAAAAATGTACCATTCCATTTTAAAAAGTGGAAGTGACCTTCACTGTGCATCAGCGCCTCCGAAGAAATAAAAAAAAAATTGGTGGCATTTGATAGTCCCCTTCACACCGTACAACTTTTGTCTGGAATATTTTTTTGTGACGTCGATAATTACCGAGTTATTCCAGGTGGCAGAGATAAGAGGGACACCCTGTATATATACACACATATACATGTATGCATTTGTGCCAGAGAGATACGTTTTACGTCTGCCCCTCCTGTGCCTGTGCTCGTATCTACATACACTAACATTATTTATACACACAGAAGCATAGCTCCGACTTTTCATTCATGACTGGCGAACGATCCAAGTCACAACGAGAGTATGACGACACACGCGCTTACTCTGTATACACTCCACCACCTCGTTCTTCAACTCACACACACAGACACACGTGTGGGCGTGCGTATTTATATACATATGTATATAAAGGGAACGGTGTCTTCAAAGACAAATTGTCCAATATTCCTCATACGGAACGTCATAGAAACCCTGACGTTTACTTCGAATCGAATTCTCTGGAATCCGAATAAGATAAAAATGTCACCAGTGATAAAAATCTGGCGAATGCCATCGAATAATGATTTCAGGAGCTGAGTCGACGCTTGGATGCATCGTGTCGATTGAATTTCCGCACCCCGCGTCTCTCTCATCATTTATACACATGCCATTTATTTAATCGAAGAATGCGATCTGCGAACAGTTGACCATGTAATGCCCGGCAACCCAGGCTTCAATGAAAAAGTACAAACATCCGCGTAACGCTGATACGAAAAACGAAGCGGAGGCGTTCGAGTTCCCGTGTTTTATCACGTGATAGTTTTGAGGCTATCCGAAGCGACTACCCGGCTGTTGTTTTTTCCTTTTCATTCGCTACAGTCGGACCTCTCGTAACCCAAAATACGTTGAGCTATTCTTTCCACCTGACGAAAATTGACGAAGATCATTCGAAAATCCAAAATTTTACGAGGCTGAAGTTTGCATCGATTGAACGCAACGAAAGATAATTCTTTTTAATTCCTCAACTTTTTTTCCGCGCTTTCGGGCTGTGTATTTCACTCAAACGTTTCTACATATTCTTTATTAGAAATTTACAACCTCAATTAGCAAAAAAGGCTTCCGATACTGATAAAAATGAAGAAGAATGAAAAACAAACATCGTTGCATTCCAACGATTCAAAATTCATGAAATTTTTGTGTTTCAACGACCATAAAATTGTGAACCTTCACCGTCAGATTATGAGAAGAAAAAAAACCGCAAACGACGATTTCTCGAATAATTGGACATGTCCAATTTTTTCATGTTCCCCACGTGCTCCACGCTTTTCACGACCCCATCACTTTTACTTGTACCCCACACTTCTCACTTCACTATTTCCACTTTCTTAGCGATCTCGACTTGTTGCCCACACGGTCACTACGAACCGCTTGAATTATTTTATCGAAAAAATCACTGGAATTGTCGCGAGCTACCAAATTTATTCGCCCGCTGTGAATGTTTGTCGGAAGATTTTATCGCAAACGAGAGACCGCTAAAAAGACGTTCTCCAGCATGGATAATTCGAAAAAATGTGGTCAGAGAAAAATGAAGCTTACTATCCTTTAGATGTGCGCAATCTCTTACATATCTTGGACGAGGAAGGAGGCGCCTTTGAAATAGCCAAAATCGGTGTGTGGGACGGAGAAAGAGAGATGTTTGATTTTTCAGGACCTCGGGCGTACCTGCTATGCGAAACCTTCATTTGTTTGCCACAGTATTTAAGAGCTTAGACGACGAAACATTTAGTTTTGGGTCTCGAATTCCGCACGTACTTTCTCGGAAGGGCGAATTTATATATATATATATATATATATATATAAACGAATAAAAAGGCTCTGTTGTTAAGCTATAAAGTATGGGTCTTCAGACGAGACGACGACCATTAAGCAGCCCCCGTACGCCACCCATAAATTCAGCCGCTGCAAACATCTTGCGATAAAAATAATAACAATACATTGGCAATGATAAGAGTAAACGTTCTCTGAACGCTCCAATCATGAATATTGCCGTAGAAAAACGCTCGCACGTGCAATATCGTAAAGTACTCCGACCTTTCCTCTCGCGTGACGCATAAACTCGAAGAAGATCCTTCTTTTTTTGCATCCTGCCTTTTTCGCCGGCTCTCCCCTTTCTCCTCCGGTCGCGTTTTCGAGTCGGATGCAAAACGGAAAGAAAAAAAAAGAGAATCCGTTCTCTGTATGACGATTGACGCGCGCCTGTGTACGTGTGTCCTCGTGGTTAGGGCTTTTTTCGTGCCCTGACGCCAATGAAACGCGAAGAAGAAGCCACCCCAGGAGGCACCAAAAATAAAGTAGACGTCGCGCGCCACTTCTTAACCGTGTGCCTCGGTGAACCGAGTCGCACGAAGGACCCGTTCATTTGCCGCACGGTATTTGGTTTCTGTACGGAAAAAAAAACCGCCGAAGCGCTGTCGTTGACCTCGGAATATTATTTTTCGATGCTCACTCGCAATACTGAATTTCTTGGTAAATTTAAGCAATGGATAGCAATGCTGATTAAGATGTAAACGGACAAATGTGGTCAGTGTTCGTCACTGAAATGACGGTAATTGTTCACACGGACAGACAAATTTGATTGATATTAACTAATCGCGTCTATTTGATTCTTTTTTTATTTTAATTAACTAGATTTTTCGTGGAATCAGATTTTTCCTATTGCATTCCATTATTGGAATTATTTGTTTTACATATATTTATTTATTGAAATCAAAATCTATTTAATATCGTCCAGTAACTCAACATTTTATTTTATCTTTATAAATCTGTGATTCCGTTTGATCTTTTCGAAAAAACAATTTCGTTGAATCTACTAAAGGGATCTATTTTATTTTTTTAAATTTAAATTGAATAGAATTTTCGTAGAGTCAACCTTTTTCTGTTCGATTGAACTAATAGTCTGTCTTTATTGCAACACACATATAAAAGGGGTGTGGGTGTAGAGAGGGTGGAGAGATAGGAATCATATATATATATATATATATATATATATATATATATATATATATATATATATATATATATATATATATATATATATATATATATATGTATGTATGTATGTATGTATGTATGTATGTATGTATGTATGTATGTATATAGGTTATGTTTGAAAAATCTATAGCATGTTATTCGATAAAACTCTCTAATTATCACAATGATATTAACTAATTGATATAGTTTATGTGATAGAACAAATAATTGTAGGAATTCATTTAGTCTCATATGCCATACCTGCGACCAAGATGTTACAAATATTCGGTAGCCTAGGGGCAGCGTGCGTAGCTATGAGTAGGTATGTTCTAATTTTGATTCCATATAAGTGAAATATTTTCTTCGATAAAAATCATTGCAGGCCAGGCAATGACGAATTACGATACAATATCGGTGTGTTAAAACTCTCAATTAAGTGTTTCATTTCATTTTGAATAAGCAAATAAAGATTTATTTGAATCGAATCTTTATTTATTCAATTTGAGTATATCTAATATTTAAAAAGAATAGCTGAAACGAATAAAAAAATATCTTTGAAATAGATGAATTCCGAAAAATCCCTCATTAGTGGGTGCGTGCGTCACAAAAGCAGCCTACTGTTCAAATTTCATGTAATTGGCTTTAGGAGGTTCTGGCTCGGCGTTGATGAATCAGTAAGGACGTGTTCTTATATACGTATAGATATATATGGAAGTTTGCATCGTTGGAACGCAATGAAAGTTTCGTAGCCCCAACTTTTTTTTAGACAAATTTGGGTTCTGAAAGCGTTTCAAACGTTTTTGAGCATCTTCGTCAGAAAGTTGCAGGCTAAATTCGCTGCACAAAGTTTTGGATGATGGGGAAAACAAAGAAACAAAAATTAAGAAGGAATTTTCGTTGCATTCCAACGATGCAAACTTTAACATCGTCTTTGTGATGGATGAGATAATCATTTTGAATCGGTGGAAGATCTAGTTTTTGTGAAAAAAAATTTCTTTTCGATTATCTTCCTATCCAAACAAACACGGTTGAAGCGCATTTCGATTAATTTTTTTAAAAGAAATGCTATTTCCTCTCCATAACATACCGTCTTCCACCATTCATTAATAGTAAGGAATCTTCAAAAAAAATCGCCACACGATTTTTCGGTGCGGTTCGGATTCGAAATAATTTTCAAAATAAATAGCAACACGAATACTAAAATGGCAATATTGGTGCGTGTTTCGCAATTCTCCACGTTGGCAATATTAATATCTATTATTGAAATAAATAGTAACACAAATATTAAGATGGCACTATTAACTTTTGACTTTTTTACAACGGGGCTATAAATACTTGTTATTGAAATAAATAGTAATATGAACCCTAAAATCGCAATATAATTACTTTCTTTTTTTGATTGAACCACTGGAACTTTATGACATTAAAGTTTGCATGGTTTGAATGCAACGAAAGTGATTTTTTTTAATTTCCCAAACTTCATTCAGCAGATTTAAACTACAAAATCACGCAAACATTTTGTAGGATTCTTATTTAGCGATCTACAACAAATTTGCAAAATATGATTTTCGACAATAATTAAAGTCGGAAATTGAAAAGGCAATTTCGACACTTATTTTGAATCGAACTATAATGGAGTAGAATTGAATGTAACCGTGGAACGATAGAGAAAGCAAAAACTGAGCTTATCGAGCTGGGCTATTGGATAATTACGTTCATCAGCTACGATTTAGTTTTTACGATTTTATTGTATTTTTCAAGATCGAGGTACCTACATTTTTTCTTTTTTCTCAAAAGGGCGTTGGTTTGTATGTCGAAAAGATGAAGCCAATTACAAAGTCACTTAAAGAACAAATTATATAAGAAAAATCCAAAAATGATTTTGAAAAACCACTGAATTTTCACCAGAACAACCTTCGAAAAATATTGGAAAAATAGCAGGCAATTGAATGGAGCACCGAACCCACCGTTACTTTTATCCGAAGCCCTAGTGGTTCAGGAGCAGGTGTAAAAGCGAATTTTCGGCCGCCTCCCGCGTTCCGTTTGCGACTCGGTCAGCACATCGCATCGCTTGAGAGTGACTGCGAATAGAATGAAAAAAAAAATACGGCCAATGCCATAACATAGCAGAATACGAGGTAAGATGCGAGTTAGGTACGGGCAAAGATGGAACACGGAAATCCAAGCGATACACAGGAAGTCGAGCATTCTGGGACGATAAATGTCGAATGCAACGTCTCGCGAGGTGAATGTCTCGACGTACATTCGCGCTAATGTAGAAGAATTCGAACCCAAAGTGACAGATACGTGGTGGACATACAGGGTGTCCCAGAACTGAATGCGTTCCCTGAAATGGGGGTTTGGGGGTGGAATTCTGAGTCGATTGATATAAGCAAGTGTGGGTCTCAGATCAACCCCTGAATTATTACCAATTTTTAAAGGCGGTCCAATCAGTACGCGCGTGTAGTGGCGCCTGGCGGGAGCACCGCCCCTACGCTGGCCCATCGGCCGCACCTGATTGGCCCGCCTCAAAAAATTAATAGTAATTCAAGGTTTGATCTGAGACCCACACATGCTTATATCTATCGACTCAGAATTTCACCCCCAACTCCCCCATTTCAGGGAACGCATTCAGTTCTGGAACACCCTGTATAGTGGGAAGATTGAACGAGAAATGACGAGGGTAGAGATGGGAATCCTGAAAAGAAAAGAAATATAATACCGGAGAAAAAGAGAGCAGGGGGTAAATCGATAAAATTACGACCAGAGTAGAGGAGGGATAGGAATAGGGCGTCCGGTACATATGGGAATAAATAAATAAGTTCGAATGAAATGAAACGAGGAGGCAAGAAAAGTAAATATACTTGTAAAAGGGAACACATGTAGGCGAAGAGATGAGTTCGAAAGTCTGAAAGGGCCAGAGAGAACGAGCTAACAACGAACACCTAAGAATATCCTCTCATTTATCTGGTATACGGATCAAAGTTACCCAATTTCGTCTCGCAAAAAATGACGATTCGAGCAATTTTATTTCGCAATATCGGTGATGGCTTTTAGGTCCTTGGGACTTTCAGGGCCATATCGTATTGAGACTTTTATACCAAAGATTACTATGAATACACATTTTTTGTACATTCAAAAAATCATATTTTCTATGGACTTGGAGGAAACCGTTTTCTACGAAGCTTAATACGTACTCATAATTCCATGACCAGAAAAAAAACGAATAAGGGAGTCGGATGATGATAATTGAAGTTCCAAATGTTTTACATTAAGGGGTTACGATTGCGATGGGGTTACCACTTGCGATTTTGAAAAAATCGATTTTTTTTATTGCATTTTTTTGAAGTATAAGTATCTGAGAATATGTCCTGAAAATTTCAAGTCGATCCGAACAAAATTTACTGAGATATGAGCGTTGAAAGAGAAGAATCCGCGTTGAAAGAGCGTTGAAAGAGAAACTTTAAACGCGTTTTTCTCAAAATGGCATTTCTGAAGACGGTGACCAAGATTACTCGAACACTAATGAACCGATCTTCTTGAAATTTTGCAGGCTTATTTAACACACAAAAATGTAGTCTTTAATCGTTCGATTTTTTTTTTCGAAAAAAATGGCCGTTTGATAGCCAAAAAACGGCCGTTTTTTTTTTCGTTAAAATCGAACCATTAACTTTGACTGTCCGCCATTTTGTGAAAAATGAATATTTTTTAAAATCCTTCGATTAAATACTAGTTTATACTTATATTTGACTAAATCCATCCGCATTTTTTTTTTCAGGTGATCCACTTCGCCACAATGTTGGTCACCGCAAACCGTGTATATAAAAACATCATTTCATTGACGGCCATTTGCCACTAAACAATGTAATATTTTTAAATAAAAAAATTACTGAAAGTTCTTCAAGATATGTTCTTTAAGATGGTATATTGATCGATTAAAAAGGTTTTGTAGTTTTCTTTTAAAAAATTCATGAAAAAGGCCTTTTTTGCGCTACAAGTGGGGGTAACGCCTTAAGGTTTTACTGATGAGGTTCCTTATAGATGCTGGAGGGTACCGGGCGCCACTGACGACGTTGGAATGCAACGGAAGTCACTTGCTTTTAGTTGCTCAAACGTTTTTTTGACCTTGCTCGACCGTTTCTTTGACCGATTTAGACTACGCGAATCACTCAAACATTTTTACGTATTCTTATTACAGATCTACCACCGTAATTTGCAAAAAAAAGCCTTTGGATAATTATGAAAATAAGTGAATAAAAAAATGGAGCAAACAAACCGTTGCATTCCATTGCTGCAAACCTCAACGTCATCGCCATTGTCGGTTCAGATAAAAAATTGCATTTTTTCCGGTTCTACTGGACGGGGGAAAGTACCCCTCAAAGAAAGACGTGTCGAGGGGTGATTTTGCAGTTTCACCCACAAGCAGTCCCCACCGATCTGAATGAAACAAAAACTAAAATTCTTCTAATGTCTGGCAATGAAAAATCCACTATACAAGTGTTGAAAAAAATATTGAATTAAGGGGTGACACGCCTTTTTTGAAGGGTAGTTTACTCCCTTAAAGTCGTTTTGCCGATTAAAAAAAACGTGTCTAATAGTTTTCAATGCTTTATTACATATATGAGTTTCAACAAAATCTAAGTCGGACAATTGATGTCCCTTGTCAGTCTCGTTTTCTAACCCTACTAACTTAATTTCCGCCTGAAAGAAGAACGAATGAGCGGACAGACACTACAATTCTATAACATTAGCAAGACAAATGACCACAGCGAAATTCCCGTTTCGAATATTTTGGAGTATTTATATCCGGACCGGAAACGCGGGCAACATCCCTAGACATGAGACGCGGCGACAAGACAAGAATACAGGGGAAAAGGACAAAGAAAATTTGTATCCCGCAATTCTGACTGTGGGCGGAGGGAATATTCGAGAAATTTTTAGCTCCTCTCACCCTCTTCGGCCTCCGCCTCCCGAGTTTCGAGCTGTGCAAGTTTTGATCTGTGCCACACCATCCGCGTGTCTGTGCTCAAAGGATTAAATGCACGAGACGGGAGTCGTCTTTTTCTCTCGAGCAGTGGCTCTTCGCTCCCGCGGCGGTTGGAATTTCTCTCTCGAGCTGCTCCACGGAACGGACGTTGTCTACGTTCCTGACACGCTACACAGGGGAATAGACCGAGAAGAGAGAGACAGAGAGACAGATAGACAGAGACAGAGAGAGAGAGAGAGAGAGAGAGAGAGAGAGAGAACACATTTGCGAATGCCAAAAAATCAGAATTTCAAAAATGATCAAGAAATTCTTCCTCGTCCGACATCATCGCATAAATATTCAAATTATCGAAAATTCATTTTTCGGATAATTTTTTTTTTCGATATTATAAAAAATTCCGTATTTATCGAACAATTCTTCGATGCGTTTCAATTATCAATTGAAATTTTTTTAAAAGAAAACTACAAAACTTTTTCAATCGATCAATATACCATCTTAAAGAACACATCTTGAAGAACTTTCAGTAATTTTTTTATTGAAAAATATTACATTGTTTAGTGGCAAATGGCCCTCAATGAAATAATGTTTTTATATACACGGTTTGCGGTGACCAACATTGCGGCGAAGTGGATCGTCTGAAGAAAAAAATGCGGATGGAATAAGTCAAATATAAGTATAAACTAGTCTTTAATCGAAGGATTTTAAAAAATATTCATTTTTCACAAAATGGCGAACAAAGTTAATGGTTCGATTTTAACGAAAAAAACGGCCATTTTTTTTTTTTAAATCGAACAATTTTTTGTATTAAATAAGCCTGCAAAATTTCAAGAAGATCGGTTCATTAGTGTTTGAGTAATCTTGGTCACCGACTTCAGAAATGCCATTTTGAGAAAAACGCGTTTAAAGTTTCTCTTTCAACGCGGATTCTTCTCTTTCAACGTTCATATCTCAGTCAATTTTATTCGGATCGACTTGAAATTTTCAGGACATATTCTCAGATACTTATACTTCAAAAAAATGCAATAAAAACAATCGATTTTTTCAAAATCGCAAGTGGGGGTAACCCCTTAAATTTCTGACAATTATTTTCTCTCGGCTAAGTATTCATAAAAAAATAAGCCGCACCCACATGCGTGAGAGTAGGTTTGAAGTTTTTATATTGATGACTTGACAAAATACGTATTAAAATTATGAATGGAAGTTTGCATCGTTGGGGTTCCACGAGAATTATTTTTTTTCGTACTGCCCAATGTTTTTTTGGCCACATTTCGGCGATAAAAATCACAGAAACCTTTTCGAATGTCCTTTTCAGAGGTCCACGACCCGAACTCGGAAACGGGAATTTAGATGGTTACAAAATGGGGAAATTAAAAATGGAGACTTTTTGTTGCATTCCAAGGATGAAAAGTTCAACGCCATAATTATGACGTTGAAGTTTGCATCGTTGGAATGCAACGGTTTTTTTGGTTCATTTTCCATTTCTTATTATGCTTAGCCAAAGCATCCTTTCTTTGCAAATTGAAATCGTAAATATTTACTACGCATCCGTAAAAAACGTTTGGGAAATTTTCATGGCCAAAAAATCTGAACAATTAAAAAAAATTACTTTATTTTATTTTATTTAAAAAAATGTATTGTAGCTCCAGCATTCACCATGTGATGAAGAGAATGTGGCGGCGAATGTGATAAATCGAAGGACGCTGTACAAATGGAAGCTACAAAAAAAAAGAATTACCGTTCGTTGCATTCCAACGATGCAAACTTAAACATCATTCAAAATGACCTGGATCATTTTCACGTACTCAGAGGTGCATATTTTTGGAAACGTAAGAGACGGACGGTGAGAGAGAGTGAGAGAGAGAGGGCAACACGTTTGCAAGATACAAATCTCCAACCAATAGTCCAATCCACCATGGTTTTCCAAAATTATCAATTAAACTATCCACAAAAATACGCAAAGATCACAAGAGATGCGAAACTAGTGAAAATGGGGCTGGGTTGAAATATCGAACTTTGAATGCTTCGACGGTTTAAAATTCCGAATTTTAATGTTCCGAAATTCGAGATGGGGCCGGGTTGAAATTCCGAACTTTGAATGATCAGCACGCTCAAAACACCGAAAGATCAAAACTCCGACAGAAGTTTACACGAAAGCCCAAAACTCCGAAAATTCGAACACCGTCGAAATAATTCGGCTATGGAGTTTTTAAAGTTTCAAAATTTGCAATAAATCGACGAATCATTTCGGGAATTTTTTTGTATTAAGAAGTGATTTCGCATCATTTTTGAAAATTGTCTAGACAACGTTATACGTTCCACATCATGTACAGTCAACTGTGTAGACTTTCGCTGGCACGATCTTGACATGGGGGCTGGGTTGAAATTTCGAACTTTGAATGCTCCAACAGTTTGAAATTCCCAATTGTAATGTTCCGTCAAGATCGTGCCAGCAAAAGTCCACACAGTTGATTGTAAATGATGTAGAACGTATAACATCGTCTAGACAAATTTAAAAAATGACGCAAAATCCCTTCTTAATAAAAAAAAAAATATCTAAACAAATCGTCGACTTATTGAAAATTTTGAAACTTTAAACCTTCCATAGACGAATTATTTTGACGGTGTTTAGATTTTCGGAGTTTTCGTCCTTCGTGTAAAATTCTTTCGGAGTTTTGATTTTTCGGGGTAGTATTCTATCGGAGTTTTGAGCTTTTTGATCATCCAAAGTTCGGAATTTCAACCCGGCCCCGTTCAGATTTTCGGAATTTTGGTCTTTCGAGTAAAATTCTTCCGGAGTTTTGATTTTTCGGAGTTTCGAGCGTTCTGATCACTCAAAGTTCGGAATTTCAGCCCGGCCCCGTGGAAATGATTTTTCCCTATTACCAAAATTATAAATCAACCCACAGCTCCGATGAACATATGAAAATTAAACGACTCCTCGTCATATTTTCAATAGCTTTGAATATTGACAATATTACCAAGCATTAACGCAACTTTACCTCGAACTTGGTAAGTCGAAACGGCTCGGTGATGCACATTTTGGATACGTGTGGGTGTTTATTCGAGCGTTTTAGAGAATCCGGGAGTCCAGCAAAGTCTCGCGTCAACCCAGCACGCAGTCAACACGTGTGGGCCCCTCATTCATTCTCTCTCGCTCCCTCTCTCTCTCTCTCTCTCTCGCTTCGAGTTCTTCGTGTCTTCTTTTTTGTCACGTGACCATTTCTCTGTCCCCCGCTCTTCCTCCAGGCCGACACGTAAAATACTCTATATATGTGCTACACACCCACACACGTATACGCGATGCTGCTTCAAACACGCATACCTACCCGGAGAGACACGTACACTGGGTATTAGAGCCTCGGAAACGCGAAGAAACGTCGCGGGTACACCGACAGTGCATGCTGGATTGCCGCCGGTTGGAGTCCGCATCTCTTCGTCGCGTGCCTCCTTCTCGTAAAGAATATTAAATTCATTGAAATATTTTCGAAACTGTGGCTCGTGATAATTCGATTTGGCGTAAAAACAAAGAAAATCATGGAAACTCATTTCATTTTAAACGTATATTTTTTTTGCTTGTTTTTCTTTTGAGGACGAAAAAAACGTTTCGGTAGTTGGCGAAAGAAAAAATTGGTTTTCGGAGTGAGGGATACCAAGGGGACCCTCGAGGAGAGTGAGTGCGGGGATTTTTTTACGAGTCCCTCGAAAGTGGCGGATTCCAGTTTATTTTTGAAAATATAGATAATAACATTATATATATATATATATATTTGTATATATTTATATTAAAAAAGAAAAAATATATATATATATTTATTTATATTGAAAAAGAAAAAATATATATATATTTTTAAAATATATCTATATATAAATTGAAAAAGAAAAAGTGAGCGTCGCAAAATGTGGTGGTGTACGTGTATGGACGTCCGTGTAAATACGTGCGGAGTGCGCGCGTGGCTACCCCGAGAGCACGCGTTTCTCGATTGACCGAATTCCTCGGGAACTCGGCAAACCCGTCGCGACGAAACGCATTCCCATCGTAACGAAGAAATTCGAATCTTCAAAGTGCCCGTATACTCGGCTCGCGTGCCCACCACCGAGGCGACGTGATATTTGTTCGAAAAAAAAAAAATAAAAATAACAACAAACTCGTTTGCGGCTGGTTGGAAAAATTCCGAAACGTGTCGAAAAAAGACAACTATGTATTTTCCACGAGAGACGAGCGTGCCCACTTGGGTAGGGTAAGATCCTCGCGGATGGCCGAAATATCGGCTAGGTGGCAGCGTTCACCGTGTGGTTGAAACGAAAAAAAAAAAAACAACGCAGCGGAAAAAAACAATCTGTTCAGGATGTTGAAATACGCGGCGCCACAGGAAAACACAGGAAGACAGGGACGATCCCGAGTCATTATGAGAAAGAAACGCGGTCGTTCGGGATCGAAAAGCTGGCCCGGAACACCCGCTCTTTCCATCGTGTCGTCCGAGGTAATGAGCAATCGAAAAAAGCAGGGGAAAAGGTCGGGTCGTTAAAGCGTGACTGGAAACTAAATGAGAAGAGACCTTTTGTTCTTTTCGATTTTATATTTTATTCGTTAAGGGGTTATGTACAGTCGGGAGGCATAAAAAGATCGATTTTTCAAGAGTTTTTCTTGAGAAGACCTTTAAATCTGTTGACGTAAAAATTGGTACACTTATTATGGTAACTTTTAACTGTATTTTGACATTTTTTAATTGTAAAAATAATTATTTTGAAAGCCGCTATAGCTGATCTCCGGGAGCATGTCTAAAAAAAGGCGTCTTGCGGTGAGCACGATATCTCTGGACTGGATCATCTAAGATGAAAAAACAAAAAATATTTCGTTAATATAATGAATTATCTTGTAATCGATCGAAGGAATAAGCAAAATAATAATTCTTGATAAAATTATGGCTTCTAAAAAAAATCGAATTTAGTCAACAATTTAGGCCATACATCGTTTATAAAATGGAAAATATTTATCGGTGAGAAAAAACCTTCGATTAATTACTAAAAAATATACTTGAAAAGATTGTGTTAAAATTTGAGACTGATCGGTCCAGCCGTTTCCGAGAAATCTTGCTCGCCGACATTAAGGTAGTACCTCCACAGAAGAGTTGAATTAAGAAATGGTTGAAATTTGACATATACGTTATTTAATATATTATCCAAACATCTGTGCAATTTGAATAAGTTTGACCACCCCAAACCTGAGATATTTACACTTAAGGGGGGATTGTCTTTTTTTTCGCAAAATTTACCGCTTTTTGGGAATTTTTTTGTGAAGAAAGTATACAACGGAAAACTTGTGAAACTTGGCATATAGTTTTATTGATCTGTTTACTACATACAAAAAAAATTTTAAACAATTTCATCAAAAAATCCACCTCCCACCCCCCTCGACGCGCGATGGTCCTTTTTTGATGGTGTGCACGATTACAGCCTTGGACAAGTCCGTTTCTGTTTGAAAAGGCAGTTTTTAACGAATTTTAAGGTGTTTAGACGCAATTTGATGCAAAATATTTTGGGAGCTAATAAGGGTGTACTTGAAGAACAGGAAAAATTACCGTATTGTAGACAAGTCCGGTTTTGTTCGCCAGCTCCTCAATTATCATCGAGATCAAAATCAACTTGAGCAACATTTTAATAAACTTGAATAACAAATTTCACCAACAATAGAAACAAAGTTCAAAAAAAGCACACATTTAAACCTCATTTTGGCGCTCTGTTAAAGTAGCCCTAAAAACTGTCAAAGTTACCCTTAACGTCAATGTAACCCCGTTTCACGGTACGTGTTACGTATGTGGTACACACGCGCGCGTGCGTGCGCATTTAGTGGAAATCGTAGGATCGATGTCGCGGAGCGAGGAGGCGAGAAAGAAAGAGAAGATAATTCGATCGGAGTCACACGGAGCATTGCTCGATGTCCGTTAACTCTCTCGATCCTGGTACGACGGTGGGGCGTTTTATTCGGGTCGCTGTCGCCTCCGTGGTCTGGCCTTAGTCGACGGAGCCCGCCGCATTATACGGAGAGTTTCGCACGATACCGTGCTCGATCGCGCGAAACTCTCTATTGACATTTAAAAAAAAAAAACAAGAAATTGAGAAGAAACAAGAACAAGAGATAGGTGGCGATAATTGGATTTTGGAGAAATCGAGCTGGAAATCAAATTTATCCGGATTTTTTACTTGATCGTAGACTCGATAGGAATGAAATTTATTCGCATTTCTGGCTTGATCGTATTCGATCGCGAAGGATCTTGAAACTTTGAAAACATCGAGACGCTGAGCGTTACGAAAGTACAGGCGTTTTCGGGTCTTTGATTTTTGGCTGTCGATTCGTTCCAGGTTACTTTTTCATTCGTTGCCCAAACGTTGGAGTGATCTGCAGAGACTAAATCGGACAAAAAAAAATTTGAGCAATTTAAAAGCATTCATTTTCGTTGCATTCCAACGATGCAAACTTCCATGACATTCTGTATTAGGTATGTAGGATGTGTATTTGACCCTTATTCGGCACACTGGGGTGGTCACACCTCACGACATTCGCATAATTAATTTTATTTTTTTTTCGCAATTTTAATTTTTTTTTACCATACTCTAATCAAATTTTCGGCTGCATAACCTACACTACTTTGAAAAAGAAGCTTTCAAGAAGTGCCCAAAAAAAAATTCGCGTTAAAATATTAAATAGATTATTTATAATAACGGTTATTGTCGCTGGGGTGCAAACAATCCAGTGTGCCGAGCACGTCTCTCTACTTAAGTGTGCCGAATAAGGATTAAGAATTTCGCATATTCGACGGACTGAGATCGTATCTCCCATCATCCTTAACATGAAAATTCTACAATAATCCACGGAAATATTATAAAAAAATACAAAAATTTACGTAAGAATAATACGAAACAAAGAAAATATCGTTGCTTCTGTTGGAGTTTAAGATATGGAAAATAAAATCGAACATATTTGTTTCCATCACTTAATGAAAAAAGTGAACTGATTTTCGCTTGCGCCACAGTGTTTTAATGAAAACGCGAAAACAGCCCCTTCTCTGGACGAAAAAAGTACATAAAAAACGTCGAACCGGAAACAAAGCTTCAGAATATTTCTTCATAATTTAAGGGAGACTTTGTCCTTGGAGTGCCATATTTCAGGTGTTTACATTTTATTTTTTTCAAAGGAAACGAGTAAAGCTTTTTGAGTGCGGTTTTTTTCTTGCTTTTATTCATGATATACAGAACGTTAAAAAATTTTTTTTTGAAAAAAAAAAAACCAAAATGGCGGCCGTTGCAGCTCCGCGAAAACAGGTTCTCAAATCGCGGGAGGTAAACGGCTGACATCACTGCCCCCTCTTTGTTGATCTGAAACACAAATTCAAAGCATATTATCAATCTGTGACCCTTTGGTCATGGAATGACGGATGGGTTTTTCGTTTAGTACAAATTTCGGAAAATGGCGGCAATTTAAAAAAAAATCGAATTTTCGCGTTTTTTTTTCGCATGAAAAGATAAATAATAAATGCAAAAATGTATCTATCGAAAAAACGATTCGTCATTCCGTGAAGACATATTTTCTGAGTATGCTCTCCAAATTTCAGGTCGATATGTTAATTACAGCGGTCAGGAGAATGTCAGCCATTTTTAAAAACGTGTTTTCGAGAAACACGCGTTTAAAGTTTTGTAATGTGTTTACACAAATGCGTTTATAATTACCGCTAATCGGCAATGCCTGGTCCATAGAGGCATCCCTCCTCTTCTTCTAGCTGCTCATGTTGAGCCGCTAACATTTCCCGCTGCATTCAAGGACAAAGTCTCCCTTAATATTCATATCATCGGCGACCAAACCATCGGAAATCTACTAAATTAAACATTGGAATACGTATTTCGTATGATCTTGAAGTTTGCATCGTTTGTATGGGACGAAAATGTTTAATTCCTTGTTCAGAGCATTATCGAAGTTCATATTTTTTTAGATTCAGGTCACAGGTCACCGAATAATGACCCTGAAAAATGTTAGCGTCATTTTTATAGATTGAATCTGCCAAAAGAAATTTGGGAAATGGGGAAAATAAATGTTTCGTTGCATTCCAACGATGCAAACTTCGACGTCACTCTTCTATAACATTCACTATTGTGACGATATCTCGCTTATTCTACACTGAAACATGCGCAACGTAGAATTTAGAAATATTGGAGCCTCATTATTTTTAACTACTGCGTATCGCATTTTCACGAGGGCACAGGGAAACTGGCGAAAACCCGTTCCTACTTGGACGACTCGATTTCGCCGTATTGCTTAGATTTCTTGCACAATTTTCTCAGCGTTGCCAAAAAATTGCAGTTCAATACATCGAAAAAGATATGCATTTTATTCAGAGAAAATAAATTATTGCCCAAAATTTTTTATTTATAATCTATAAAAAAAACCATCAGCAAAAATGCACTTGCACGGATTAGCACGATGTTGATGTTTGCATCGTTGGAATGCAACGAAAATGCATTATTTTCAATAATCTGCCAAGAAAAATTGGGAAATACAGAAAATAATTTTTTCGTCGCATTCCAACGATGCAAACTTCAACGTCATTCTTTCAGGATGTTGAAGTTTGCCTCGTTGCAATGCAACGAAAATTCATTATTTCCAATAATCAACTGTTCATTGACAAATTGTTGGCCCTTGGGTCACGAGTACCACTTGAACGTTTTTATTTTAGGATTTTTTCAAACTTCCACATCGCAAATTTGTTAAATATTTCGCGGGGCGAAATAAAAAGATCGCTGCATTCCAACGATGCAAACTTCGAGACGATGGATTAACACGGAACAGGAATTTTGCGCGATTATAACTATAAATAAATGAAATTCTTTCGCATCGGATTAAGAATTGTGTCTCGAAACTGATATTTCATCCAGCACCTGACTGATACTCCGTATCGGTGAAACAAAAATTAAATATTTTCCGTTGTCGACGTCCGATGAGAACGAGCCGAAGTACACGATCTTGATGGTTCTTCGATATTGTTCCCTGCTCCTCGCCCCATACCAACACATACCAAGGCGATGCAACGAAGAAATAATAAAAACGAGAGTGCTCAGCGTTCTTTGTCGCACAATATGTGACAGGGGAATAATGTCAAGCCCAGTGTGCCATGTTCCTTCGTATATCCATTTTACCGTTCTATACGCACACGCGTATTGTAACACGGACGGGCGGATTATCGTTTGAATTATTCTATTCACAAATTTTGTACGCGGGATTGGAGCGAATAAAGGAGGCGACGTGGCGATCCCTTGCCTCCTCGTCGCCAGTTCATTATACATTTATAAACTAGTTTGGCAGGAGACACGAACAAGGGGGGGTCGAAATTTGAGAGGGGATGCAAAGTCGATGCAGAAAACTGAGAACCAGTCCAGGTAAAAAAACATATCGAAAAGCTATGTTGAGATTAAATTGAATATACGTTTTGTACAAACAAAATGCAGGGGTTTTCAACTTTTGAACCACGTGGAAGACTCAATATAAGAAATGATTTTTCTAACAATTGAGTAAACGTCAAAGAATCAAGATTAAGTAAACGCGATAAATTGGAGAGGTCTTCAACTTTTGAACGACGTGGACGATTTATGGCAGGACGCCACTGTGACGGGCCGAAAAAGGTTGCTTTTCCGGTTTTGTGTCTGCTACGGTAAACCGGGGTTAAATTCGCTAAAATCGATAAAAGAATCGAAAAGAAATCGATGAAGAAATCGATTTCTTTCTTTTTCTTCTTTAAACGATAGAACTATATATGTAGAATATTTTCCCAAACTTTCAAAGCGAAATTCGTACCTTCTATTTGACGAAAATTGTTTTTGAAAAATTAGAAAAGAAACGACTGTTTTAATCCACATTTTACAGAAATGTTGCGTGAAATGTTGATTTTTTTGCAAATGCCTGCCAATTTTTCAAATTTGCATTTTATTCATTTTACTGACCGTCACATAGAAAATATACATGTTCTAACTGAAAAAATGTTTGAATTTTTTTTGCAAATCAAAGTCTACAGGAAGCTAGACTGTGTCTATTAATGCCAATTAATTTAAAAATGATTATTTCGTATACTGAAATATACTATTAAAGTACACCTAAAGTTTAATAATTGTAGAATAATTATTTCTTAGCTTAAAAAATCCCTCAATATTGCTTATTTTTTTTCTGTCCAAATGTATTTCCCGCCTTAAGGGTAACTTTAATAATTTTTGAGGCTGCTTTAACAGAGCGCCTAAATACGGTTTGAAAGTGGGCTTTTTAAAACGTTTTTTTCTATTGTCACTCAAAATTTATTATAATGTTGCTCAAGTTGATTTTGATCTCAATCATAATCATGAGACTGATTAAGTCCCTATAATAGTACCCTAGGTACTTGATATTTTTATGTAAAGTGTTTCCTTCATAAAGACGACAATTTGATTGTAAAAAATCGTTTTACATTTAACTCCATGTATAATACATAAAATATTAATTTTTTTTTCAACTTTACAATGACTATATATATAAGTATACATTGAAGAAGATATTTTACATTCTCATTCGCTGTATGAGCCAAATTCGTGAATTTTATACTAAAATGAGTAAGAATACGTTTTTTAGCGATTAAAAAAAATATTTTTCATGATTTGTCGATGAATGTTTTTCTTTTACCCCGTTTTTCACGTAAAAACCCCTTTGTCGCCCCTTAGGAACGGTCACAATCAAAGATATCCCCACAAATCGGAAGAACGGGCGATTTTACCTATGGGGTGACATTATTTCAGCTGTAGACTGCAAAAAACATCCTTTTTCTCTAAAGTGTTCAACATAGTCGCTTGGGCGTTAATGGGCTAATATATGTCTCCTTCAATTGATACATCTGATATATGAGCTACTGTGGAGTTAACAAGAATATTTCCCAGTTGAACGTTGAGTACTCAAAGTTCTTGTAGAGTTGATACATTATAGAATGAATGCATATTGTAAATCCGTCATTGTGTAGTTGATACAAGTCCGAATAAATATGTTATAGGGATAATCATAAGGCTAGGTCGTTGTAGAGGTTTAATATTGCAAACTTGAGACTCTTGTACAGTTGGTGGATTTTCGAGTTTATGAAGATGAGAGATAAAGTCATTATAAAGTTGAAAAACAGACTTTCAACGTTGTAGAGATAAAAATTGTGGAAACGAGACCCTTCAGCATTTCAATGCCTTGTCAAAGCAACCCTACACTCGAGGTTACTTGGACACTTTAAAAAAATATGTATAGAATTGGGGGGGGGCTTGACTTTCTGATACATTTGATAGCCAAAGGACACATTGTTCTATTGGATCGACAAAAGTTGGAATTCAGCGTGTTAACAAAGTGTCATCTACAAAAAAACTTCCGAAACCTGTTTAAAGTAACCCCATTTTACGGTACATTATTTATTTGGGATTTGGAAAAAAAGGTATGTTAGTAAGCATGCATTGAACTTATTTCGTGCAAATTTTTATGAAAAAGAATAAAAAATTCACAATGTTGCAATAATGTGACAATGGTTGATCGGAAAAATAAAAATAAAATGTTTTGTACTCTATATGAATGTAGTTCTCGGGGTAAAAATCCCAAAATAGCAGGAGATAAAAAAAGTGTAATTTTGGGAGAAAATTACTTATATTTGGGGGCTTAAAAATACATTAAAGCGTTACCCCCACTTGTAGCGCAAAAAAGGCCTTTTCCATGAATTTTTTTAAAGAAAACTACAAAACTTTTTTAATCGATCAATATACCATCTTAAAGAACACATCTTGAAGAACTTTCAGTAATTTTTTTATTGAAAAATATTACATTGTTTAGTGGCAAATGGCCGTCAATGAAATAATGTTTTTATATACACGGTTTGCGGTGACCAACATTGCGGCGAAGTGGATCATCTGAAAAAAAATGCGGATGGATTTAGTCAAATATAAATATAAACTAGTCTTTAATCGAAGGATTTTAAAAAATATTCATTTTTCACAAAATGGCGGACAGTCAAAGTTAATGGTTCGATTTTAACGAAAAAAACGGCCGTTTTTTGGCTATAAAACGGCCATTTTTTTTTTCGAAAAAAAAATAGAAAGATTAAAGACTACATTTTTATGTATTAAATAAGCCTGCAAAATTTCAAGAAGATCGGTTCATTAGTGTTCGAGTAATCTTGGTCACCGACTTCAGAAATGCCATTTTGAGAAAAACGCGTTTGAAGATTCTCTTTCAACGCTCTTTCAACGCGGATTCCTCTCTTTCAACGCTCATATCTCAGCCAATTTCGTTCGGATCGACTTGAAATTTTCAGGACATATTCTCAGATACTCATACTTCAAAAAAATGCAATAAAAAAATCGATTTTTTCAAAATCGCAAGTGGGGGTAACCCCTTAAAAAACGGCTACGTACAACAATAGCTACAAAAGCATTTATGAAAATGTTGATTTTTTTCAAATCGGATAATTATAGCTAGAGTTTGGATACCGTTCAGGTCGAGAAAAACGCGATTGGAATTTTTCGTGTACGTAAATCGTTGTACCACCTGCTCTCGCTGAATTGTCTGCAACTTGATAAATTTTCAATATTTGAACTTGAAAATTTGTTCACATATTCTTGACTATGTATACTTTGAGAAAATGCAAAAGAAAAATCGATTGTTTTGACTCGTCACGGTGGTGTCCCACCTCAATATGAGAAATGATTCAACTTTTAATTCCCTCGCGAGCGTAACGAAATGGATACGCGAAAATCCTGATACAGCAAAATTCCGCTGTCGTTACGAAGATTATTACGTTGTACGCTCGATTTGATTATCTGCGTGCGACGCGGTTTGGTGTTGGCCTTGCCACGAATTACACGTTTCTGTGTTCCCGATGTTCTGCAACTCCTCGTTGCATCACACTCGAGTTTCGGCTCGTGGCACGATTTTGCTTTTGTCATTCCTACGAAGAGCCTACTTTGCGGTACGACTTCGGACTTGGGTCGAACGTCCATGCGTTCTCGGGTTACGCACTCCACGACACGCTGATCCTCCTGCTCCTCAGAGTATATTCTGCTTTTTTTTTATTCACGTGTATACTGTTCTACATTTATTCAAAATTTTCCTTTTTTTTCTCGTTTTTCCCCAATACTCAGAAAAGGCGGACAGGCAAATTTATGTACAGTGGGTAAACAAAAGTATTTGTACATCTCACACGAAACTGTTGTTAATTTGGCTTAATTTTTTCGTTCGTGTTTTCCCAAGATTTTTGTAACCAGACACCATGTATATTAGGTGGACCAAAATTGGAGCTCTATTTTTTTCCTTTTTCTCCCCATCCAATTATATTCTTTCAAGAAAACAAAAAGTGTTTCGGAATCGGCAAGCGGTCGAAAAATATTTAGAGGTTGCCTCCCAAAAATGCAAGTTTTCTTTGAAAAACAAAACGATTTTTTAATGAAAATTTGAATTTTTGTGAGGCTTGAGCGACCTCTGAATATTTTTTGACCGCTCGCAGATTTTGTGACCATTTTTTTTATCTTTAAAGAAGATAATTGGAAATTGAGAAAAAGGAAAAAAATAAAGCTCAAACCTGGGCCACTCTAATGTATATTTAGGGTAAGCTATCGAACACAAAAACTTAGTAAAGCGTTTTATTTTTTTCGAAGGATAATTTGAAATATACGACGTGTATAAATACTTTTTTACTCACTGTAGTTAAAAATAAAGAGGATAAATATTTCTGGATTACTCTTTTATTACGATGGTGAAGTTTGCATCGTTGGAAAGCAACGAAAGTTAATTTTTCTTCCATTGCTCACGTTTTTTTCGCCGATCTAGGGTACGAAAATCACTCAAGCGGTTTTTTCTTATCCTCTTAATAGGTCAACGATCTTAAGCCATAAAAATTAAAAATTGTAATAAAAATGAAGAAACTAAAAAAAGATTTCGTTGCATTCTAACGATGCAAACTTCAACACCATCTTTACTCTATGAGATTATTTATTTCCTGGCGCGAGATACTGCATTGCTTCTCTAGTTGCATTTTATTGCATTTTCGAACAGCAAAACGATATCACATTCGTTGTAGATTTAATTTACTCATTTAATGCCGTATTGTCGATGCGAGGGCTTATGACGAATGAGTACGCGATAAAGATTTTCTTCGCATTCATGAGTAATGCGCGCGAGTTCGGGTTAATGTTTTAGTTTTATTCCTGGTTGTCGCAGTTTTTTCAAGGATTATTAATCAATTAGCGATTCTATTAATTATCCAACGCATGCACTTCTATGAGGACCTACGGTACATTTTAACAAATGTTTTTTTTTTGTTTTCAATTATCCTTCATATGCCCTTAAGGGCCATTGCAATTTCATCCGTTGCACTTTTGCCTCACACTTGTCCCGTTGTCCCTCACATCGTTCTTGCACGTGCATATATTTTCTAATACGCCAACCAATATTATTTTTCAAAAATATTAATATTATTTTCATCAAAAATGAAATTTATATATTTTTTTAACGCGTCATGACTAACGGGTTACATCTAGCACGTGACCGGAAAAAAATGATATTTTCGTAATTTTTTTTTCTGGGATAACGTGTGCCGGTTTTCGATTTTTTTTTGTTTGTACATTAAAGAGTATGGTTTGAAGTATCTTGACAATGTTGTATTGGAAAATATTTATAAATGTGATAGATACAATGGTAGACCACTACTGCTCGGAAACAAATCATCCAAAATTAAAAAATCAAACGCATTCAGTTTCCGCATAAAATTATCTAGTGCTTGGATAAAGGATTTAGTAAAATATTGTTTATGAAACAAAAAGGCCGCAGTCCAAAGTGAAAATATCGATTTTCGGCGAACAAATCGTCTACTTTTATTTAAAAAAAAACTATGCATCGATAAAAAAATGACTTCCTTCAAGCACTGCTTTTTGATATGTAAAATATGCTTGCAAAATTTCAAGTTGATTGATGCAGTCATTTGTGAGAATTCGTAGTCACCTAGCTAAAAACTCCCATAACTCCCTCAACTTTGAACAAATCGACTTGAAATGTTCAGAGAATATTTTTGAAATGTTATATGTTGAGAGTTTGCCGTAAACAAACAACCGAAGTTTTCCAAAATTTCAACTAAGTCCCCTTAATTACTGGAGGGAACATTCTAAACATTTTTGTTGGTCAATAATAATCACGAGTAGGAGTATATTTGCCGAGAGAAGCTTCCCATTTATTTACTCCGCAGATGTATTGACATGAACGCCCATTAATTCGCCCTATTAATTTCCCATTCCCCAATTCAAGCTTTTCTATACCCGTTTCTCAATTAATTTTATGGTGAAGGTACACAGGAGTATAACAATTGTGTACACGCCTCCATTCCCGAAGGGTTCCTCGTACACTTTTCTCACGAGATCCCTTCGAGGCTGCGAAAAATTGGAGGCGTTTCCCGGACGAGGACCCTTTTCGAACCTCCTAGGTGTCGGATACCTCGATAAAGAGAGAAAGAAAAAAAAAGGCAATTGATGCTCCGATATTCCAACCCTCTTCACGACTTGTATTTATTGAACACGGTTCTCGTATATTTGGGCTGAAATATCTCGCGTCTTTCGAGACGTGACGGCTCGCGATCACAACATTTGTCAAACAGAGGTTCATAGACCCGGGCGATTCCGCCTCTTCGTAGGATTTACCAGAAGCCGGTTTCTAAAGTGGGGCTCGTTAATGCGCCTCGGTCGGACGAAGATCCAAAACAAAAACTCAACTTTGTTACGATAACTCAACGATAAATCGATCGATCGTTTCGCAGATCGAAAGACTGACAAAAAATTTGAACACTGCCCCGAAGCAGAACTATCAGAACGATAAGTAGTTTCGAGAAAAAAGTATAACAAATCTCACAATGATAATCTTGAAAGCATTGATGTGTTTCTCATTTTTACGATCTGCCCCGATGTAAATTGATCTCGATTTACAGAATTTCAATAAATTGTGTTGTGATGAAATTCTATTTAGAGAATTTTAATGTACAATGTTGTGATACAATTATACATAAAACATTTTAATATGTTGTGAGGTGATACATTTATTTTTGAGGATTTTAATATATTATGTTGTGATAAAATTATTTTTGGAAATTTTAATATATTGTGCTGTGATATTTTTTTTTAATTTTAATGTAATTACGTTGGGATAACATTATAAATTTTTGAAAAATATATGGTGTTGTGATATAATTATTTTTAAGAATTTTAATATATTGTGTTGTGATAAAATTATTTTTGGCAATTTTAATATTATTACGTAGTGATACAATTATTTTTGGTGATTTTAATATATTGTGCTGTTAGTTATCGTTTGACCGTAACGTTTGGCGAAAACTGCTTTTTCCTTTAAGGCCATGTATCGCACGCTGCGAAGGTTTGACGCGGTCACAACGGTGATGGAGAATTCGTAGTTTTTGGCTATGAGCCACCGCAAAATACTGTCAAATGTCACAACAATCGTCTGCTACTCGCACTACAGCAAAGGACAGAGGCCCAATAGCCGATTGTTGGTGCAAGACCGCGTATGATGCGTGTACATGTGTGCACGTTCACCATGCGGGATGCCGCCATTGGGAAAACTGATGCACTAGATTTTCAGAATTGCCGATAATATTTTGAGCTCCAAAAAAAAACTCCAATTTCTTCGTTTCCAGAAAACAAGTTAACACAATGCTCAAAATGGGTTTTTCACTGTCGAGAGCCTAACAGTCGTGGAATGTACATGAATTCGGTGCGTCAGTTAGTCATCCAAAATTCATTCTATGGCAACTACGATCTGTAATTTTTTTTTCAATGTTGCGAAAAATGTCGACCGTTAGGCTGTCCCTGCAACAATATCGCATGTACACGATGAATTTCACCTCAGTCGATCGTCGCGTTTGGTCGAAATTAGGGTTCAAAATTTCTAAGTGGTCGAAGTGTGAGATACATAGCCTTAATAATCATATTCCGAGCTTTTCGCTGCTGCCTTTTGTTCTCGTGGAGATCGTGGCAAAATATGAAAAGCTGAAGGGAAGCGCCGAACGAGATTCCAGTGACTGTTCCAATGTGTCTCTGAATGCTCGACGAGTGCGGAGAGTCACTCTGGGTATATCTACCGGAAGTCCGGCCTACGGAGTTCCGGTACTAGACACACATTCGCCTCGTTTAACTTTCGTTCTTTCACTCTCGATCACTCTCTCTTTCTCACTCTCCCTTGCCAGGCCCTCTGTCTTCGTGTCGCCATTATCTGTCCATTTTTCTCTCTTTTGCTCCCGTGCTTCCCGATCATTTATATGCGAGCTTCTCTAATGCTGACAAACTGTTTGTCCCTTTACACGATACGATCTCGCATGAAAAAGTGAGAACTTGAAGTATGTACTTCCACGTCGTACACCAACAAGATTGAACTCTCTCTCTCTCTCTCTCTCTCTCTCTCTCTCTCTCTCTCTCTCTCTCTCTCTCTCTCTCTCTCTCTCTATCTATCTATCTATCGATCTCCCTCCCTCTCTCTTAAATGCTCTCGAGTTCCTGGACAAGGAGCACCACTGTCTTTGGGAAAGCTCACAGAAAGCCACACACCATGTACAGTTCCAATAGGAGGGGAAGGGAAATATCAAAGCAGCTGAAGCTCTGTGAGAATAAGTCTTTGCAACGATTACACGTACTTACCTACAAAAAATAAAAGCCCGAAAGGGACAAAAAGGAGGGCGCTTAGGGGGAAGACACAAAGACAGAGACATTAAATACTTATACAAAAATGGTACTGTCTCTCATTCTATGGCTTTGTACACTCACATACAAATACTTATATATTAGTTAGTCATATACTACATGTGAATGACTAACATGCATACACACCTAAAATGCACACATAATTTAACTCGGCTTAACGTATAACCCTTATATTTATTTCACTATGCATTAAGGGGAGATATACACCTAGGAGCCGGGAAATGGGTCATTTTTGTGAATTTTTTCAAGGAAAACTATTTGAAATTTCGGATTGGGGTTTTAATTATCTAAAAGTATATACATTCAAAAATATGTTTAATTTTCTTTATTTAAAAATATCAAAAATGTACAAGGATATTTTATGATCCTTGGAGTGTCGTAAAAAAATCTGCGTATACGGTACCCACTGGCGTTTCTTCAAAAATCATCTGAAAAAACCTAAAAAGATTATTAAATTAGATACTATGATCTAGTACTTGTCAAAGCCGATTTTGAAAATATCGATTTATGACAAAATGGCGGACGTTTGAACATAAATAGTGATTTTTGGGCCAAAAATTAGTTATTATTTTGCCTATAAAACAAAAACTAAGTAACAGAAAAAAATCCTACGATAAGTACTAGATAATGGTGTATAGAATAACCACAAAAAACCTCAAGGCAATCGGTTCATTGGTTTTCGAGAAATTTTGGGTACCGATTTGAAAAACGTGGTTTTGAGAGAAACGCGTTTGAAAATTTGGGAATGAATAAATCATGAAATTTGTCAACTTACATGGAATCATCGATACCAGGCCCATAGTTTAGGTCTTCTACGGTCGACGGAATGTTCATAGCTTCTAAATCCTCGACCTCGACCATCTAGGTGTATATTTCCCCTTGATAAAAGACAGTCTTCAAGTTTGCATCGTTGGAATCCAACGAACATTTCTTTTTCTTTTTTTATTTTCCCGTTTTTATTATCATACAAAATATTTATTCCCGTGTTTAAATTGTAGATCTCTCAAGAAGATTGGCCACAAGAAAATCGAGCAATTGGAAAATAATCATTTCCATTGCATTCCAACGATGCAAAGTTCAATCTCATAATAAATGGGGAAATAATAATTCAAATGGCGTTGAAGTTTGCACCGTTGGAACGCAACGAAAGTTATTTATTCTTCTCTTTTTCGTTTCCGTTATAATCCATATTTTTCGTACTGATTAAAATCTTGCATTTTTGAGGATAAGAAAAACCGTTCGAGTGATTTTCGTACCGTAAATCGGCGAAAATATAATGATCAATAGAAGAAAAATTCATTTTCGTTGCATTCTTCATCATCATATTGTTGCACGATCCAAACTTTAACATCACATTTTAAACCGACTACATGGAATCTTGGCTCCCAACACTTTTTTGTCATAACGTTGAAGTTTTTTATAGTTGGGATTCAACGGAAGTTCATTTTTCTTCTATAGCGTATTTTTTTGCCGATTTACGGTACCAAGATTACTCAAACGGTTTTTCTTATCTTCATTAGAGCTCCACAACCGAAATCTATTTAAAAAATGTAAAAATGAAAATAAAAACAAAGAGATAAAAAGAATGTAAACAGAACGTTCGTTGCCTTCCAACGATGCAAAAATCAAATTGCAATGTCCTTTTTTTTAACGATTAGTTGATTTTGGGAATGGTACGGTCCTAGAAATGACTTTCATATAAATACGCTTTAATTTACGTAAAGGTAATTTTAAAGACACTGGGTTTTATGTAATGTTGCGTGTAGGATCGAAAGATCACTCTAAGGATGGTCCTCGAAGTTGAATGCCTTAGACGTCACCCTTCCCCACCAGATATAATTATATAGGTCACATAGTTACCGATGTGTATGCGTGCGTGCGTGCGCGTGTTTGTGTGTGTGTGTGTGTGTGTGTGTGTGTGTGTGTGTGTGTCTTTGTGTGTGTGATATATACGCACACACAGGCGTTACATATTATATGGAGTTGCATTGTACAGTTATAATTATCTCGTGGTAGAAAGTCAAAGATGTTATACTCGCAATTTTCTGCCCACACGCGCGCTCCGCAGCATCTCTCCAATGGTTCCACTTAGCTCACGGGAAAATACATGAGCGTTTCTCAATTTTCACAATCAGCCATGAAAACAGCAAGTAATATTGCACATTCAATTTTCGCAAGTTTGTTACAAAAAAAATACATCCGGTAGTTCCAGAGCCGTTGAAGGCGTTGCATCCATGTGGCTCACCGAAAAATTGGACTTTTTTGGGAATTTTTTTTTGAGATTCTGAAGGAGCAATAAAAATAAGGTTTGCAGGGTCTATTCTACATGTGTTGACATATTTTTTTTTAATTATGAAAAAATACGACATGGCGCCTTAGTCGTAGCTCCACTAAGAACTTTTTTAAGGCGCCCCCCCACTTGTAGCGCAAAAAAGGCCTTTTTCATGAATTTTTTTAAAGAAAACTACAAAACTTTTTTAATCGATCAATATACCATCTTAAAGAACACATCTTGAAGAACTTTCAGTAATTTTTTTATTGAAAAATATTACATCGTTTAGTGGCAAATGGCCGTCAATGAAATAATGTTTTTATATACACGGTTTGCTGTGACCAACATTGCGGCGAAGTGGATCATCTGAAAAAAAAAAATGCGGATGGATTTAGTCAAATATAAGTATAAACTAGTCTTTGATCGAAGGATTTTAAAAAATATTCATTTTTCACAAAATGGCGGACAGTCAAAGTTAATGGTTCGATTTTAACGAGAAAAAACGGCCTTTTTTGGCTATAAAACGGCCATTTTTTTTTCGAAAAAAAAAATCGAACGATTAAAGACTACATTTTTATGTATTAAATAAGCCTGCAAAATTTCAAGAAGATCGGTTCATTAGTGTTCGAGTAATCTTGGTCATCGACTTCAGAAATGCCATTTTGAGAAAAACGCGTTTAAAGTTTCTCTTTCAACGCGGATTCTTCTCTTTCAACGCTCATATCTCAGTCAATTTTGTTCGGATCGACTTGAAATTTTCAGGACATATTCTCAGATACTTATACTTTAAAGAAATGCAATAAAAAAAATCGATTTTTTCAAAATCGCAAGTGGGGGTAACCCCTTAATGGCTCTGCAGGAGGAAGAAGAACTTTTAGAGACTAGCACCTACAGGAAAAAAGATCGTCATTCACATTAGTTTTTCTAGAGAAATACACACGGTTATTTGAAAATATGGCATTTTCTTAAAATGGCATAATTTCGAATAGAATTTGTTTTTTTTTTCGCTAAAAAATCGGCCTTAATTTTTGTACCAAAAACGAGAATTGTTGATGAATCGTAAAAATCGTGTGGACTTTTTTCGACAACCTATCTAAGAAGCTACAGTTGAAATTGCACGAAATCGGATGAAAACCGCTCAGATTATGCGTTCTTTCGATTTCAAAAACGTTGTTTCGAGAAAGCGCGTTTTTATCAAATTAGTTTCCGAACTGATTTGATAGGCCTCGTCAACAACACGGAATTGAAGGTCTCATTTGAATTCTGTGTGTACCCACCAAGGCATTCTGATAGTAGGTCTTCAGTCAGGTCGCTGTATATTTTTCGTATGACTCTACTAACCGACTCCGAATTGCTACTTTCACCGTCTAGGCTGTTTTATGCGTTTCGGAGCGCTCGGAGGCGCTTCGAAAAATGAGCTCAAAAAATTGAAAACAAAAAAAAAATCGCGTATAATTTCTTTTGCATATCCTTCTTGCGACGTGTATACATCATTGAAGCCTATACAAAAAAAAACGGCCAACATTTTTTGCTACTCAGATGTAACGCCTCAATTTATGAGCGAAGGATTATTATAACAAATAGGAGGTCGCAAAAAGACTCCCATTAACGGTTAAATTTATCGATCGGAGACGGAAGTCAAATTGCTCAAACATTTGCTCCTCTTCGATACGATCCGTATGCTTTTTCGGTTCTAATAAATCAACGGATAACGCTCTACCGTGAATTTGCGATAAGGAGAATGTTCCGCTTATCTTCTTCCTCTGCGCCTTTCTTCCCTTCTTTTCAATACGGACAGACGGAACTGGCCGACTGAAAAAATGGTACGCGTGTCGGCTTGACTTGGTCGCGACACCCGACCAATCTTTCGAAACGTAACATCGTTATCTATTCATGCATTCGAGCTAAATTTACTGAAAATCCATCTTTTCCAGTTCTATGCGGCTATAATTCAATAGATAATCCCACGGGCAGGAAGCATACACGATTGAGGCGGGATATACATTTACAACGATCAAAAAATCGATTTCTTTTTTTTTTGCTTCATGAAACGATAGAACTACATATGTAGAATATTTTCCCAAAGTTTCAAAGCAAAATTCGAAAAACTTCAAACATTACAGCCCGTCAACGCTGTGTCTCACCGCTCGGATTCGGAGCGGGCGTGAACTTTAAACGCGTTTTTCTCAAAAATGCATTATCGAAATTGGCGTGCAGAATTACTCAAAAACTATGAAGCCGATTGAGTTGAAACTTGGTAGAAATATTGATAATATTGGTACCTGCTACTTGACGAGAATTGTTTTTGAAAAATTGAAAAAAAAACGACTTTTTTTAATCCACATTTTACAGGAATGTTGCGTCAAATGTTTATTTTTTTGGTAATTGCGTGCCATTTTCTTAAATTTGCATTTTCTTCATTTTAATTACCGTCCGGTAGAAACTATACATGTTCTAACTGAAAAAAATGTTTGAACTTTTTTGCAAATCAAAGTCTACGGGAAGCTAGACTGCACGCCGATTCGCAACTCCCGCGACGTGGTGTTTATTTATCAAATCCTACCATAAAGTCGACCATTTTTTATATTTTTACGTCGTTCATATATGAAGGGTTAATTGAATTATAGAATCGTAGCGCGAGGAAGTAAGTTGATACAGTCGCTGTATCTCAATTTGTGAGCAATCTGGACCAATGACTTCACGTACAAACTACCCTAGAGAAATGCGAAGCGGCGTACAACGAAGAAAATATTATCGGAAGTATTTTAGACCACTTGACAGAGACGATATCGAGTGTGATTTCAATCTGTCAGATTTATTTCTTTCGTACGTAATTTAATTGGCATTTAGAAACCTGGATGGCAACTTCTAGGATCATTGGGCAGGATGTCCGTAAGATCCAGGATATATGTATGTGCTCGTGGGTGTATGTGTATAGGTGTATGTGTATGGGTCAGAGGGTCAGGGAAAAAGTCCATGTGAATCCAGTGGACTTTTTCCCTGACCCCCGCCGATTTGATTTATTTATTTTTATCTGATCCCATTGACTCTTAAAGACCCTCTGATTTTTTTTTACATTTTTCGAAATAACCCTTAGTAAACAAAAAAATTCTCCGAAAAAAACGGCCCGATTTAAACATCTGAAAAAATTCCCAAAAATGCGTGATTATATGTAAACATTTTCAAGCTATCATCCGCAGTGGAAGTATAATTTTTTCTGTGCTTTCTGAGCGATTAACGTTAAAAAAAAATCCGAAAAATTGACTGCTAACTGTTTAAGGTCCATGGTTGTGATTTGGTCATTCAAAAATGGTCAATACAATTCATTGTGGGTATCAAAATATTTAAGTATCCGCCCGAAGTAAGCGCTACTAGAATTTTTCGGATTTTTTAAAACATTAATCGCTCAGAAAGCACAGGAAAAATCATACTTTCACTGCGGGTGATAGCTTGATAATTTTTACATATAATCACGCATCTTTGGGATTTTTTCAGATTTTTCAATCGGGGCGTTTATTTTCGGAGAAAAACATTTTTTTTCTACTAAGGGTTGTTTCGAAAAATGTAAAAAAAATTCAGCTTGTCTTTTAGAGTCAATGGAATCAGATAAAAATAAATAAATCGAATTGGCGGGGGTTAGGGAAAAAGTCCACCGGATTCACGTGGAATACCTCATATATATATATATATATATATATATATATATATATATATATATATATATATATATATATATATCGGGCGAGTCACTAGAGAACCAATTGAAGCTTCCATTTTTTTTAATGAGGTGAACCTTGAAAACAAGCTGACGTCTCCACTTAAAAAAATTCCGGGGCCACCGAATTGTCTATAGATGATGACGAACCTTTAGATTTATGATATTGAAGTTTGCATTCTCGGAACGCAACGAAAATTTCGTACACCAATTCCTTTGCCAAATTTTGGTTACGAAAATCACCTGAACCTTGTTCCTTATTGGAGGATCCTTATTAGAGATCTACAGCCCAAATTTTCAAGAAGAGATTTCAGATGATACAAAAAATGAAGATGATATTGAAGCTTGCATCGTTGGAATGCAACTAAAGTTAACTTTTCCTCTATTGCGCTCGTCTTTTTCGCAGTTTTAGGGCATAAAAATCACTCAAACGGTTTTTCTCACCCTCATAAGAGATACACGTTCTTAACCTACAAAAAAATGATAGATTATAATCAAAATGAAAAATAACAAAAATTAAAAAGTACTTCGGTTGCGATCCAACAATGCAACTTCAACGCAATAAATAAATAAATCATCATTTTCGTAGCATTCCAGAGATGCAATCTTCACGATGTTAAAGTTGGCATCGTTGGAATGCGAAAGTTTCGCATTGCAATTTTTTTCAACACATTGAGCTCTGAAAAATCACTTGAACGTTCTTTAGGACCTAAACAGACTTTTTTAGAACCCAAACGAACCCAAGTTTTTTTACACATTTAGTCTTCCGACATCACTCAGATGTTTTTTAGGATCCTCATTAGATATTACCAGTCTAAATAGGCAAAAAAAGTTTTTGGATGATAAAAAAAATGAGAAAATAAAAAAATTTGTAAGATTTTTTGTTGCGTTTTGAAGTTTGCAAGGATGCAAACTTCAATATCGTCGATCCTCAACATCGTTTGAGTTTTGTATTTGACTTTTATGTGTAAAATCAATGTTTACAGAGATTTTCGAGCGTTCTATTTGTAATGGCTCGCCCCAGTTGTTGGGTGTGTATGTGTATGTATGTATATATATATATATATATATATATATATATATATATATATATATATATATATATGTATGTATGTATGTATGTATGTATGTATGTGTATATATATATATATATATATATATATATATATATATATATATATATATATATATATATATATATATACACGAACACACAAACACACGTAAATGAAATAAAAATATAAAATCAGATACGCCATAATCGAACGGCAAAGCGAATCAAATGGTGGCAAACACGTTCAAAATGCTTTCCCAACCAAACTATTACGTTGTAAAGTCGTTGTGAAGCGCTAAAGTGGAATGATTTTCGCGTGTGGTTACAGATCGACTATCCGGAAGTTCACGGCGGTGGAAGGATGCACCGGCCTCCGCACCCTCATCCCATCACGGACCATCGTCAGGTCAACTTGGTCTTCGACGACACGGTAAATATTGATTTACGACGCGCACCCCAAGCTAGGCGGGGACAATATATCCATGTGTTCGTCTGTGTGTATGTGCGTTGTATCGTTCGTCTCACTCGCGCTTCCTATCGGTATTGCAAAGTTGTGACGTGGAGAGGAATCCGTTGTGAAATCCTCTTCGGCGCTACAGGGGATTCCCCAGAGCCCTCGAAGCGTTGATGATCCTCGAGCCCAGAATGTCCCCCCGTTTTTACCGTCTCCGATCTTTTTCTCATTTTTTTTGTGTGTGCGTGACACACGTGCGCCGGAAAATTAATCGGTTCATTTCAATTTTTCTTGGCGCCTGTACGTCTTTCGCACTCGCGAGAGAGGTCGATCCGCTTGATGCATCGACGCACATCATTGGGCGATTATATTATTTTTTGATCGCCTCAGTCACGATCGCGCCCCCGCGGCTTATCCGTCGCTAGTCGCCCGCGATAAATAAAGTTATATACGTGGGGATGCACATACGCGTTTGTAAACGCCTATATACATGGTGGAGATTTCGTCGGAGCACGAGAACGACACCGTCGACGTAGAAGCTACGTATGATGAACAAGACTGTGACGTAGGCTGGTTGGCGTAATAGCAGTATGAAGCGTAACACCCACTTTGTCAACGGCGAACGGGGGTAATTCGGGTCAGCAGAGCCAACAGTTCCATTTTTTATCCTTCGGAGATGCATGTGCAGCTGCCTCCCCCCCCCCCCCTCTCTCTTTTTGATTTTCTTTTATTTTTTATTTATTTGTATTTGTATTTTTCTTTTCTTTTCTTTTCTTTTATTATTATTTTTCTTTTGGCGACTACGTAAAGGATGTGCGAGTAGCGAATTTATCTTTATTGCATTGTTTTTATATTTTGTTTTGTTTTTATATTTTATTTCATTAGTATTGTTTATTGTTCTTACTATTGTTATTATCGATGCGCGTATTACAAAATTATTATTATTATTAATTGTATTCTATTATTTCTATTATTTCTATTATTTCTATTATTTTATTGTAATTCTTCGATTTTAGTTCTCAAAATTCTTTTTTTCTTTTCTTTTCTTACATTTCCTTTTAATTTCTTTTATTGTATAAAGCTTAATTCCATTATTATTTTTGATTTTTTTTAGTTAAGTTTATTTTTTAAGTTATGATTATTATAATTTCGTATCTTGCGTATGCGATTATTATGATTTTATTCCTTTGTTACTTTTGTTATTATTTGTATTATTTTGTACATTGCCCGAAAGTATTACTAGGGCATAATAAATTCTATCATCATCATCATGATCATCATCTCTCTCTCTCTCTCTCTCCCCCTCTCCCCCCCCCCCCCATCTCGTCTGGGATAGTTTGAACTTTTGTTCAACTGATGCTTGTTCGCGTGCCAAAAAAGGCTTTGAGCCGTTGGATGGAGGTGATTGTACGATAGAAAGCGGAAATAACGACGTCCGTAATTTGGTGCACGACGCAGAAGGGGACAATCGTTGATGAGAACCGAACTACAGAAAATAATGAGATTGAAGTTTGCATTGTTGGAATGCAATAACAATAATAATTGTACAATCGTTCGAATTTCTTTTGGTCAAAATTCGTGACGAAAACGCCTCGATTTTTTTTCGAGCCGCATTTTTGGAGATCTACAATTAAAATGTAAAAACAAATATTGCACAAAGCAATTAAGATGAGGAAATAAAAACGTAAAAAAGAATTCTTGTCGCATTCCAACGATGCAAACTTCAAGACTGTACGAAATTCGGGTTCCAATATTTAATTTTCTGTAAGTATTCTGAAATTTTGTTTCCGTTCGATGTTTTTTATGTATTTTGTTTGCGCCCAGCGAAGGAACTGATTTCTTGGTCATTGAAACACTGTGGCGCAAGGGAAAATCGGTTAATTTTATTCACTGAAGGATGCAAACAAATATGTTCAATTTTATTTACCATATCCTTCATTTGCAACAACATTTGCATCGTTGGAATGCAACGAGTGTTTTTCTTTATTCCTCCATCTCTTCATTTTTGAACCATCTAAACTCTTTTTTCCGCGTTTGGGTTGCGGACCCCCAAAAAGCATGTTCAAAAATGTTCGAGTGATTTTTATAGCCCATATGGAGTGAAAAACAAAGTTGAGCAGTGGGAAAAAATAATTCTCGTTGCATCTCATCGATGTAAAATTCAATACCGTGAAAACACATGCTAAGCCGCTGCAGGTTAACAGCGGCATAATTTTGGGTCGATCCCAAATTTTGCATGCAGGTTTAGAATAAAAGAATGAATGATGCATCCAATTATTAACGCAATCGTAGGATTTTTGTAAAAGTTCGTACATCCTTGAGTGAAACTACAATCGCGCGACTGTAGTTTCGCGACGTCGCATTTCTCTCCTCGAAAATAGTGTATCGCGAGCTCGGTAGCGTTCAAAAGCGACGTAGTACAAAACATGACGTGCTCGTCTACGTAATCTCAAACGAGCTAAGGCGCTACACTTACCTAGAAGCCCGATAAAAATGGCCCAATTCCGATTTTTTTCTCGGAAACGGTTGGTCAAAAAGGAACGTTTTCTTAAAACGAAGTTACATATATTGAGAGCATTTTAAAAAATTACTAAAAAATACAGAAAAACAACAACAAAAAAAGGTCGCCGGCAGACAATGACATTTTTTTCGCGACGTTCGGCGGTGGACACTCTCCAGCTTAAACGGCCCAACTGAAGTCTAAAAACCAAACGCATTGTTCAAGTTAACCACAAATACGAGTCGTTGACGATCGTCGATTTTTAAAATGATTTTTTTTTAACAACGTGGCGACGGATTGAAGCTCGAGCGTACAAAATCTATGAACAAAGTCGTCACTTTTACGTAACTATTAAAAAATGAAGATCGATTTTGGAAAAGTGAGATCGTCAACGACCTTTCAATGTTTCTCGTCGTATCTCCTGTAAATTTGGAAACAATCCATCGAGTGGTTCTCGAGATATCATGTCCACCGACTTTGAAAACAGTGTTTCGAGAAAAACGAGGTTAACCCTTCGTGGTCACACATTCCATCGATCTCGACACGTCGATGGTCACACTGGGTCGATTCTACTCGGTCCATTTTTAAACCAGTATTGTGACCAAACTGTCGGTCGAAAAAATCTCAAAAAATTACACAACATCCTTCAAACATTCCAGTTGATGTACGGAAAAAAAATGTATGAAAAATCAAATGGTAACATATTCATAAAAATTCATAAAGAAAAAACGGTAAAACGTGTTTTTACTTAAAAAATCATAACTCCGTGAATTTTTAATATTTTCGCCTAAAATTTAAACCTCTTACTCCTTAGATATGGTCCTTTGGAGGAAAAAAATAGTACCCTAGTGGTCGTTCCAAAAAAGCTATTTATTCCGGCATTTAAAGGCGGCCGATTTTGGAGTAAAAAATGGTCAAATTATGAGAAAGATGCCTTTTAATGGTGGAAGAATGGTTAAAATGTTGTACAAATTGTTTTTTTTTTAATGTCATCACCTTAAAGTTTGAAGAACGGTGCTGCTATTGCGCTTGGCCGACTGTTAGAAGCTGTAGCTCATTTCATTTTAGGAATATTAAAGGAAATTTTCAGGGAATATACTTAAAAGGTGATACCATCGAATAAAATTATTTTTGGAAAATGCAATTGTTTGACCCACCTAGGCAGACGTAGCCCGCTAAATCTTCTCTCTCTCTCCCTCTCTCTCTCTACCCCACTCCGACTACCGTTGAATATAAGTGTACGTACTACTACACACGCGCTTTTGCGGCTTCGTGTAAATACACGTCAGGAAGATGTGAAGGAAAAAAAGAAAGAACGAAAAAATATAGTCAAACTACGCGAAGCTGCCAATGCGGCACAAAAGAGATCTGCTCGTGGCGTTTCTATTCGCTCGACGTATCAACGGGCACTATACACTCGCGTGATACAATGCGCCATGGAGACAAAAGAAAGAAAGAAAAAAATCCTTGTCTCATCTAATAAAAGTGACAAGGACTGTTTCGCCTCTCGTTCTAGACTTGTTTGTTTTTTGTTATCGGGTAAATTCTTCGTTTTCAACCACTCTTCCCTGTATTGCGTAATGTTTAATGAAAAATTTCCGCGTTCTCGTCACCGTCACTCTCGAGGCATTTGCACGGAAATTGACGAGATCGTGTGCTGATATTTTCGAACGTGTACTGTCGCGCTCGAGGCATAACACTGCGGTGTAGTTTCATGGGGCAGGATTTTGCTTCGGTGGGAGGCAATGAAAGTCGCTTTTTTTTCTTAATTGCACAGATATTTATTACGCAGAATTAATTTGCGGGAATTATCGAAAAATTTGGCCACTTGAAATCCCATTGCAGCATCTTAATATTTTTCTTCTTCAAATTGCGACGTCATTATTTTACGCAATTGCAGCTATTTAAGGGATCATCACAGTGTAACGAGTCGAAAAAAAGCTGATTTTGTTGTCGATGGTTGAAATACGCTAATCAGTATGATTTTTCGAAAATTAAATCAAAACCCTCATGAAGAACAGAAAATACATTTTTAAACGTTTTAGTTTTTTATTTTTTCATTTTTTTTTAACGGTTGAAAATATTTTCGAAAAAAGGTATCCTCACAGTGCACACGGTAATGTCCGTAAATATTATCTGAAACATAATTTGTAAAAAGATTATTAATCAGTATGAAAGCTGTCTTGCTACGGAGGTTTTTTTTAAATCAAAATGGACAAAATCGCGGGCGTTTGAAAAAGTACCTCATTTACCCTACTTTTGTGTTAGTTTTTCGTTTAAAAAAATGAAGATTACAAAAAAAAGCATGTACATGAAGTTTGCATCGTTCCTATCCAACGATTTCAATTTTTTTTTCGATTTTTTAATTTCATATTTTTTCTTGGTAAGTTCGGCTCTAGTAGCTACAAAAATATGGTAAAATGAATCAGAAATATTTACGGCCACCGGGACTAATCCTTATAGGGAGGAGAATCTTGAAAAACAAAAACAAAAAAAAATTCTATGTCCTGCACGTTTGATATTATCGTTTTTTTTTATTGGCGTTGCGTGGAATGTGGCCCAAAAGGCGCCTGTCAAAAAAATGCCGACCCTCTAAATGTTCCGGAAGACACCCTTATCGGGGGGTGAATCTTGAAAAAAACAAAAAGAAAATTCTATGTCCTGCGCGTTTGATATAATCGTTTTTTTTTGTTTATTGGCGTTGCGTGGGAAGTGGCCCGAAAGCTAGATAAAGAATGGCGTGAAGAATGTTGTGTAAAAATTTGAGACGGATAGGTTGAATACCCTTCCTTTGAGAGTGTACACCGTTTTGAAAAACGACATTTCGCGAAAAACGCGTTTAAAGTTTCGAGTGCTGAATTTTCATATAAACCGTCCATACTATCGGATAATGCAAAAAAAAGAAGATTTTTCGAAAATTTTACACTATGATGATCCCTTAAATAATGCATCTATTGTTGTCGAAGATAAAAGTTTTTTTTTTCCAAATATTTCAACTAGGTGTAAGCCCTCCAACTGGAAGAATCTCCAACCGGGTTTGAGAAAGGCTGATCAGTTACTTAGGTGTCGTTCATTAAGGCGTTACCCCCACTTGTAGCGCAAGAAAGAAGGCCTTTTTCATGAATTTTTTTACAGAAAACTACAAAAAAATTTTAATCGATCAATATACCATCTTAAAGAACACATCTTGAAGAACTTTCAGTAATTTTTTTATTGAAAAATATTACATTGTTTAGTGGCAAATGGCCGTCAATGAAATAATGTTTTTATATACACGGTTTGCGGTGACCAACATTGCGGCGAAGTGGATCATCTGAAAAAAAATGCGGATGGATTTAGTCAAATATAAGTATAAACTAGTCTTTAATCGAAGGATTTTAAAAAATATTCATTTTTCACAAAATGGCGGACAGTCAAAGTTAATGGTTCGATTTTAACGAAAAAAACGGCCGTTTTTTGGCTATAAAACGGCCATTTTTTTTTTTTCGAAAAAAAAAAATCGAACGATTACAGACTACATTTTTATGTATTAAATAAGCCTGCAAAATTTCAAGAAGATCGGTTCTTTAGTGTTCGAGTAATCTTGGTCACCGACTTCAGAAATGCCATTTTGAGAAAAACGCGTTTAAAGTTTCTCTTTCAACGCTCTTTCAACGCGGATTCTTCTCTTTCAACGCTCATATCTCAGTCAATTTTGTTCGGATCGACTTGAAATTTTCAGGACATATTCTCAGATACTTATACTTCAAAAAAATGCAATTAAAAAAATCGATTTTTTCAAAATCGCAAGTGGGGGTAATCCCTTCATCACGTGAGGCTCGAATAGGGGGGGGGGGGGACAACACCACGACTGATCATGCTGGGGGGGGGGGGGGGGGGCTTGTGACTTATCACGTGTATTTTTTTGTGTAACTACGCGGACAATGCTATTTAAATATACTGAAAATATATATTATTTCGTTTTTCATAACAAAATACCGCACTCTCTATCGCCTGACGTTTGTGCCTGACGTTTTTTAACAAAAAAATACACGTGATGGTGGGTGGGGCTAGAAACCTCACCACAATCACCATGGGGGAGGGCGGGCTCAAAAAGTGGCTTATAAAACCTCACGTGATTGATGGACGACCCCTTAAGTTCGAAAGCAAAGAGTGAATTTCTCGTGACAACCGACGAGACGTAAAAAACCTACCCGACAGAATCTCCCAGACTTCACGCAGTTCAAATTTGGCATGACTTTTCAGCCATCATCTAATAATATCGTTAGAAAGGGGCAAGAGATAATATTTTTCCACGCGCCGTCGCACGTGTGCCTAACGTCAAAATTGTCGTAAAAAAAATGTACATAAATAATTCCTTCCAACCTTTCGATATCTCGGCACTTATACGCAACTTCAATAATTGCCGCTAAATGTCCACAACATGACCATCCGGAATTCTTTTTCCCTCGCATATGGATTTTTTTTCTTTGCGGCGACCTATACATATATCGAGTGCTGGAAATTTTCACTGGAAACTTCAAATGCGCGTTGGACTCTTCCACGTTGAAAGCCTCGTGCACTGGGTGTCCGAGGGCTCTCGAAGGCTCCCCAAATCGAACGAACGACGATTCGGACACAAAAGGGAAAGTGTCGAAGAAACGTGGGAGGGGTCAAGGGGCCGAACGGGTATGAAAAAGGAAAATAAGAAGAGAGCAGAAGAAGAAAGGGGGGCAGAAAGAGGAGAGCAATGGATAGAATAATGGAGGGAAGATGCTCGAAGACGGTGTAACGGGTCGTGTAAATCATGAGAACTCGAGACGGCCAGTGGCCTCACTTCGATTGGAAACAGTGCAGCATCTCTCTCTCTCTCTTTCTCTCTCTCTCTCCTCCTCCTTTCCCATCTAAAAGCAGCAAGACCAACACGAACTTTTTCCACGTTCTAGCTCTAAGCAGGGCGGTGTAGCTCTCATTGTCGATTCCCAAGGAGTCGTACCATGATTACCCCGCGAGTTTTTGCTCGTTCAATAACATCCGTGCAACTTGTAGCCACTACATTTTACACTCGTGGATGCCTCTCCGAGGGGGCATCGGTGCAGGCAGCACCTGAAGGATTTATCATTGGCCACCCAACTAGATTCAAAAATGTCCGTCTTCCATTCGCAATCGATGGCACATGACGTAAGGCGTAAGCCTTTCATTGTCACCGATTCCAACAAACTTTCATATGCGTCGTAATTTCATCGCCGTAACGATCACATCACTGCGAGAATTCGATTCTTTCGACAAGAAACCTCGCATCGTATTAATGGGTCTTCTCACTTTAGACGCTAAAAAAGGCTATTATATATATATATTTTATAAACCTATCAAAAAAATGCATTGTCATGCATTTTTTTGATAGGTTTATATTATAGATATTGATATCAAAGTTTTTACACTTAATAAATACACTTTCGAACTCATTTAAAAAAATGTATTTATTTATTTGAGTGACTTTTTATAAACGAAAATGGTACCCGCGTAGAAATTTTGATGGGGCCCAGATCAGGGCCCGATCAGGTTGCCTGACTGCCCTGGTAGGGCACTAGTAAGGCAGCCTGAAAGGGCCCTACTAGGAAATGTAACGTTGTGTCACATATGGGCCTGATCTGGTTGCCTGATCAGGCCCCTATCAGGTTGCCTGATCAGAATGAAATGCATATAATATTTCAAAAAACCAAAATGGAATGAACCACTCAATTTAGAGTTCCACTACAATGATTTTGTATCATAATTCGTCATTCCCTGGCCTGCTGAAACGTATTTGTTCGAAGAAAATATTTCGCCTATATGGGAATCGAACCTCGTACCTTCATACCCAAAGCTAGGCACGCTGCCCTTATGCTACCGAGTGCTTGTAACATCTTGGTCCCAGATATGGCATAACAGCCCAAATGAATTCCTATAATTATTTGTTGTATCACATAAAGTATATCAATTAGTTAATATCATTGTGACAAATAAAGAGGTTTATCGAATAACATGCTATAGATTTTTGAAACTTAACCTTATATATATATTTTATATATATAATAAAAATAATTAAAAAAAAAAATATATATATATATATAGTTCCTCTTTCTCTCTTCGCCTTACAAAGCTGCCGAAATCTTCTAACACGCATCCGAGTTGCATAACGTTTTTTGTCGTGACAGCACCTTTTTTTAAATAGAATTGAGGAATGCATCGAAACTCCGAAGCTACGATGCTGTAAAACCGAAGTTTCCATGTGAAAAATGAGAGGTTATGTGCATCTAGCGACTGCTGAGGCAGGCATAGGGCAAGCCTATTTATGGCCTCATCAGGGAAAGCCATAGTAGGGCCTATCAGGGCAAGCCTTGGTAGGGCCCTATCGGGGAAAGCCTTAGTAGGGCCACATTAGGAACAGCCTTAGTAAGGCCCTATCATGGAAAGCCTTAGTAGGGCCTATCAGGGCAAGCCTTGGTAGGGCCCTATCGGGGAAAGCCTTAGTAGGATCTTATCAGGGACGGCCTTAGTAGGGCCATTTCAATGTAGCCTGATGTAGGGCCTAAATACTTCCGGCCCGGTCGGGGCCGGATCAGGATGTCCGTAATAGGTGTTACCCCTATCACACCCCGATCGGGGCCTGATCCTGGTCAGGCTAACCCTAAGAAATTTCTACTCGGGTAGTTGAAAAAATGTCCGGAGAATTGTAGGTCCGCGCTGTTGATGAAATCTCGGAGATGGATCATCCGAAACAAAAAAATCAAACGGTTTGATGGCTACAGCGCATATCATACGATTTTTGATATATGCAAAAATAACAAAATGGCGCACATGTTCGAAAAAAAATCGAAAAAAAGACGTTTTTTTCACCGTTTTTGGCAATAAGATGAGTAAATGTCGAATCAAAAAAAAATCCTTGATGTGAGCTATAGCTATAGTTATAAAGAAAATGTGGTTAAAATTGCATAAGGATCGGTTCGGTAGTTTCGAAGATTTTATCCACAAGCCGTCGAATAACTTTGTTACGAGACAAACGCGTTTAAGGTAGTACCTCCACAGAAGAATTGAATTAAGAAATGGTTGAAATTTGACATATACGTTATTTAATACATTATCCAAACATTTGTGCAATTTGAATAAGTTTGACAACCCCAAACCTGAGATATTTACACTTAAAGTTGGCTTGGTTTACACGTAACAAATGCGTTATGATGGGCAAACAGAGCATCATTACCGTCAAAACTAAAATTAAGAAATTGATAAAAAACGAGGATAAGCTACAGTAAGATATCACGAATAATGTGAAAAAAAATGAAAATGATTCACCATCTAGTTTCCAAGATATAACCATGAGAAGCCTTCACAATTTTGGTGCAAAGCCTGGAAAAAAAAACAATTGGGGCAAAGCCTGGACAGTCCCGGCAAAAAGTTTACTGGCAATGGTCGATCAAAAACACAATACAAAATATATTTTACGGCAATAAATGATATCCATCGTATTATCTACTAGTACCGCGTCAATATTGCGTAGTTTTTAATTTTATTCATTACTAATTAAACCAATTATCAATCTTTTAAACATGAACATGGTATGTAAACTTTTGGTTGAGATCTTCGCAGAGGAACTACCTTAAGGTTTGTTTGGGTTACATAAATACGTTTAAAAAAAATTGATTCATTTCGATAGTGTATTTATTACGTGTAACAACTTTTATATAAATATCTATTAAAAAAATCATGAAAATCCAAAAACTATCTCTCTATAAAAAAATTCGATCAGAAAAACCTATCGAACAATTCATGAAACTTTTCAAACATATCAAAAAAATAATAAAAATAGCCTTTTTTGCGTTTAAAGTGAGAAGACCCCTTAACGGGCTCATCCCATGTGACAACTATTTTTTTCGCTTTTTTGGGGATTTTCTTTACGGACCATTAAAACACACTATCTTTGAATTTGTACCACACATTTATTAACATTTTTACAGTCCCTTAACATTTTTTCAATTATAAATAACGAGTTGAATCGACTTTACACCGTTCGGAAGACCCTCGTGTGTCAAAAAAGTTGATTGACGGCTGCCATGATTCTGAAGGTTTTGCCCACCGGAGATAAAAAAAATCAAACGGCATTTTAGTTTGTAGACCTGAGGCTATCGCCGGAACTAGAGTCAAGTAAAAGTATCAAAAATTGCATTTTTGGCACGGTTTTAAAAGTTAAATTCCAAGTTTCGTCATTTTTTTTTCGACTTTGTCAGCTTAACATAAACTATGGCTGATATCAGAAATATTCTAGTTCGGGTGAGGACTATAGATGTGCTGACTATACCATAAAAAATTGAGCCGAGTCCGTTCAATAGTTTTTGAGATATGGAAGCCAATTTGAAAAATACAGTTTTGAAAAAAAAAACGCGTTAAAAAGTTCAAGTACGATTTACACAATAAAAATGATGACTCCCCATTAGTCTGCTTACCGGGTCCATATAACACGCACACATTTTTTGCAATTTGTGCGAAAAAATGTTTCGCTTTTCTGGACCTGTCGCATGGGATGACCGCCTTAAGTGAGGAGATACCTACAGGCGAAGACAAAAACAGCTGACTTTCGTAATTTAGGGCATGTTTATTACTACTTTTGTCTGTTACATGGTATTTTTAAAAATGATTAATCTAAAAAAATGGCACGGTCTTCTGAACGGAATCGCGGCGGATGTTGTCGGATGGCGTGACACGTGGCGTCGACGGGATTGTTCTGAAGAAAAACCACCCACGATTTTTCTTTCATTAACACTCATACGCGGAATATGAACCAAGAAAAAGTGAGAAACGTTGAAAATCGATTAAATATATTGCTTTGAAACAAAAAGAATGAATTTTTCGAAAAAAATTGCAACATTTGGCGATGAAATTTTATTATTTTGATTTTCAAGAACATTAAGGGTCATGTTTTAGACAATAAGGTTAGAAAGATTAATACCAAATTGCATTAGAATCGGTCGATTAGTTTTTTGGCTACACGTCATGCCAGTTTTGAAAATGCAGTTTACAAGACCGTGGAATACCTCCGCCATTTTCAAAGACCAATAAGAAAAAAAAATACCACTCAACAGCCAAAACCAGTAATAAAACATACCCCAAGTCTCCAAAACGGTAAAGAAATCTATCCTTAAAAAAAAAATTACGAAAAACAGCAAAAATTTCCCTCGCCCAAGGACATTTCTCCCCTTAAAAAAAACTGCACAGCCTCGGGAGCGCAAAAGCAGCTGCAAATATCCCGAATCGCCAAAACGTCAATCGAAAACATTCGCTCCATCGCGCGCCGTCCTCGATTCGGCAATATCCCTCAAAACGTAAGAAACCCGTATTAGAGAGCGGGTGCGAGTGTCTTGTAGAATTGACAAAAATGTCAAACACGTGTCCGGCGCTCGAGCATCGCGAGAGCCCCTCCCGAATCGTGGTGGAACGTAGGATCGAAAGAACAGAAGGGAGAAAAAGAGCAAAAACAGCGAGGGTTTGCAACGGTGCAGTGATCTTTGAGGGAGAGAAAGAGCTACAGGTGGGAGCCCCGGCGGAGCCCCCCGAGCGCGACGGCCCTGAACAGCGGCGGGGTTGGGTCACGTGGGCCGCGCCCCCCTCCCCGGCCGTATACACACGCAGCGTAGCTCGCTAGGCGGGAGGTCGCGATCGAGAGAGCGCCACGGCACACAGCCGAGACCCGGTGAAAACCATGCGTAGAATGCCGCTGGAACTCGGAACTGGTGGGGGATAAATGTAAGAAGGAAAGCTTCCTCCCCCCTCCCACTCCCTTCTGCCTCTCGCGCCCGTCTACCTGCGTGCCAAACCCCGCTAGAGAGCCCGAGTGTTGCCCCCTTCGAGCGCGTTTGCTGTGTCGGGATAAACCGCTACGTTCGTGTTGTGCTGACGGCCCTGGAGGTAGAGACATTGAGAGAGAGAGAGAGAGAGAGAGAGAGAGAGAAGGAAGTAGGATCGAGCGCGGAGCGAGAATGAGACACGCCGCGAGGGCGAGCGCCCGAGCGAGTGAGAAGAAGGCGAGGTAGACGAGCGCGCCGGTAGCGCTCTCAAGCGGCTATCCCGCTAAACAACAGTAGACACTCTTCCTGCAAATGTGTGCGTGTAAAACTTACTTATTTTCTCACCGCGCGCAGCCCACCAGTGTACGTTCACGCGGCGGATACGCGGCATTGTTGAAGTCTCGATGTCGCTCCGTCGAGCATCGAACTTTTTGTTATTATTCATACTTATCCGCGAGCAAACATATGAGTGAATTGGAGCGAGTCGAACGGATTCACCGTTCTCCTGGATAAGATGCGTTAAAAAAATGTGCTAATAAACAAACTATTGATATATATATGTATATATACTCTCTTATATATACATATATATATATATGTATATAGATACATAGATGACTATATAAAATATCAATGTGCGTGAGTGCGTACAGTGCGCGTGTGTCGACCGAGGGTTAGCGCCTCGAAGCCTGTGTTTTCGGAGAGAAAAAAACGAGAGGAAACGAGGTGAAAAAATGCGAGCTGTCGGGACGAGGAAACACGCCGCTGCGATGCCCGAACTGTAATAAGGAATCGCGAGACTGTCGTGAGGGGAGATAAAAAAAGAAGCGGAAAAATAAACGAGAAGTGGTTACCGTAAACGTGTTTTTCAGTTTTCTTTTTTCTCGTATTTCGGAGTGCACCGGCGGCGACATCGGGAGAGGGATGGACGCCTTCGGCATGTACCAAGTGAGTAGCTTGCCTGGGCCCGAGAATCCAACTCTCTCTCTCCCCCCCCCCCTTTTTCTACCTCTCGCCCCTTCTCGCGGACGGCGCGGAAATCTCGTGCTCAAAATGGCCTTGGCTCACGGCGCGCTCCTTTCTCGGTGTGCATTTACATGTATATATAGATGTACCTCTGGCTCGAAGAGGCAAACTCCGCTGCGCTCGCCTCACCTGGATTCTTTCGTGCATATACATACATACGATTTTTTATGCACGTCTTGAGGAATACTGGTAGTTTTCCTAGCCGACGTTTCCTTCTTTTTGACGTATCGTTGACTTCTTTTTTTGGTCTGAAACTGTTGGCGGTGAGGGTCGAGGTCTCGCAGGAGAAATCGCTGTGTAACGCGAGACTATACGGGTGATTACGACGAGGTATTTTGTCGTAGCGCCCCCTCCCTCTCGCGCGTGATAACGGATGACAGGAAGATGTTTTGTTTGGAGCTGAAAAGTACGTAGTACGTATACGTACGAGTCGATCTCGTGCGTGGGTGTACGCGTCAGGGGCTACTCGTTAGTCTCCCTCGATGCTTTCTCTCCGCCTCGCCCCCCCCCCCGCTCTTTCTCTCCTCGGCTCTGTCACTCCTCGTTGTACGTGATGTCATATGGGATGCGCGTTACCAACCTAACCTCAAACGGGTGTGTGCACCTCTTGGATCGAGAATCACGCCCATTATGGCCTTTTCACTCGCTCCTTCATTCGTCGAGCTGCGGAAACTGACGCAGGGAGCTCGTACGAGACGACGCAATCATATCTTGGAGACTCCGGCCTTTAGGGCGGCGTCACGTCGTTTTTATGGGAAAAGCTTTAACGTAGGGCCGTAACGAGCAGGCTTGACCGGAGGAAAAGGGATCTTCGCGATGTCAGCGACACACCACCATGGTGAATGTCTTTCGGTTTTTCATTATATCGTGGGATTGTGGGTGTGTGTAAGAGAGAGAGAAAGAGAGCGAAAGATATTGACCGAGGGCATCGAGATACTGCCCGGAAAGCAACAACTTTCCACGCGGTCTTGGCGATGTGCATTCGAGACTTTCTTGTTTTCTGCTTTGCTCGAGGCAACGCGAAAACACGCTCGGTCGGTAAAATCGTCACCCAATGTTGCAGCTTCAGTCGTTTCGGAATAGGACGAATAATTTCTTTTCTTTTTTTAACTCAAAACAGCTGTGCGAAAGAAACTTGAAAATGTAAATGACTGCCATCGGGTTCGTACTTTTGGCCCGCTCAGTCGGTATTTCGCGGAGGCTTTATACACGTAGGATCAGGCGATAAATCGCTCGGTCGGTAATGAAAAATATATGAATATAGGTACTTTTAGGTGTTTGAGTTATGTCGAAGCGACTGAGGCGAAGTGAGGGCTCAAAAGGGTTTTAGAAATGTAGAAATTTGTGCAATTACGTTGGAGTGAGCAAGTTTTGTTTCCAAACACAAGTTCATCGTATTGGGAAGAGAGTGAAAATATTAAGGGTTGCTGTCAAACGTACATACGACTACTGCAAAGATTGTTGGATTTGTTAAATACAAGCTGTCCATACAATACAATTGTTGAGCACCATTGTTGGTATAATACAATTGTTAACTACAATTGTTGATATAATATAATTGTTAATATAATAGAATTGTTCATATAATACAATTGTCGATATAATATCATTGTTGCAATAATATAATTGTTAATATAATAGAATTATCGATATAACACAATTGTCGATATAATATCATTGTTGCAATAAACCAATCGTTCATATAATACAACTGTTGATATAATATAATTGTTAATATATTAGAATTGTTGATATAACACGATTGTTGATATAATAAAGTTGTTCATATAATACAATTGTTGATATAATATAATTGTTAATATAATAAAATTGTTGATATAATAAAGTTGTTCATATAATACATTTGTTGATATACTATAATTGTTAATATAACAGAATGGTTGATACAATACATTTGTTGATATACTATAATTGTTAATATGACAGAATGGTTGATACAATGCATTTGTTGATATACTATAATTGTTAATATAACAGAATGGTTGATATAACACAATTGTTGATATAATGTGATTTTTTATATAATAAAATTGTTGATGTAACATAGTTGCTGATATAATACAATTGTTGATAAAATATAATTATTTAATATAATAGAATTGTTGATATAACACAATTGTCGATATAATATCATTGTTGCAATAATGTAATCGTTCATATAATACAATTGTTGATATAATATAATTGTTAATATATTAGAATTGTTGATATAATAAAGTTGTTCATATAATACAATTGTTGATATACTATAATTGTTAATATAACAAAATTGTTGATATAATACATTTGTTGATATACTATAATTGTTAATATAACAGAATGGTTGATATAATGTAATTTTTGATATAATAAAAATTGTTGACGTAACATAATTGTTGATATAATACATTTAACATAATACAATTTTTTGTATAATGAAATTGTTGATATAATGCAATTCTTGATATAATACAATTGTTGACATAACACAACTGTTGCTTTAATACAATTGTTAAATACGTTCGTTCATGCAATACAATTGTTGAATACAATAATTTGGGAAATATAATACAATACAATGCAATACAATCGTTAATATAAAATAATTGTTTATACAGAACACTTGTCAATATAAGACAACTGTTGATACAATACCGTCGTTGTTAAATATCATTCAATACGATACGATTATCGCGTACTCTATTTTCAATAGAGTGCGCCAAACGTTAATACATTTTGACACGGCGTTATAAAGTTTGCACAATTGAAACGCAACGAAAATTAATTCTTTTTCATTAATTACTTTTCTTTTTTTGCCGATTCAGCCTATGAAAATCATTCGAACGTTTTTACGCATTTTTATCACAAATTTACGACCTTAAGCCGCAAAAAAGATTTCGAATAATAATAAGAATGAAGGAATAACAAAAATATTATTGCATTCCAACGATTGAAACTTCAACGTCATTGAGAATCAACGTTATATTTTGTCGAAGGCACCTTTTCGAATGGGTGCCACAATGCTTCACTAGAAAAGTTTTTTTTCTCCAAAAAGTGCTCCGGCGACTCATTGTTCTCTGCTATGAGGCTCCTTTGTTTTTTTCTCTTTCTGTTTCTACTTTCGTATGGCCTTGCAGGCCTTTACGACCTTATCCCTTTTACTTGGCTCACCCTTGGTACTTCTATGGTATTTAACGTTCCTCGGAGATTACGCCGCCCGGCCTCTGGTTGTATGGCATTTGGACGCGGGCACACGGAAACTGTGGTAAAGCTGTGTCGATACGGGGCATTATATTTTACGGCACGATTACGATATTTCTGGCGCCTTAATTTAACCGTGGATTACTCATATTTGGCCCAAAAGAAACACTTTTTTACGAATAAAAAAAATCGCGATTTTGGCTTCTTTTAGAAGATACAGGACATTTTACGAATTATTCGTTATGAGGCGGTTGTCCTTGGAGTGCCTTATTTCAGGTGTTTACATTTTATTTTTTTTTAAAGGAAACGAGTAAAGCTTGTCGAGTGCGGTTTTTTTCTTGCTTTTATTCATGATATACAGAACGTTAAACATTTTTTTTGAAAAAAAAAAAACCAAAATGGCGGCCGTTGCAGCTCCGCGAAAACAGGTCCTCAAATCGCGGGAGGTAAACGGCTGACATCACTGCCCCCTCTTTATTGATCTGAAACACAAATTCAATGCATATTATCAATCAGTGACCCTTTGGTCATGGAATGACGGATGGGTTTTTCGTTTAGTACAAATTTCGGAAAATGGCGGCAATAAAAAAAAATCGAATTTTCGCGTTTTTTTTTCGCATAAATAGATAAATAATAAATGCAAAAATGTATCTATCGAAAAAACGATCCGTCATTCCGTGAAGACATATTTTCTGAGTATGCTCTCCAAATTTCAAGTCGATATGTTAATTACAGCGGTCAGGAAAATGTCAGCCATTTTTAAAAACGTGTTTTCGAGAAAAACGCGTTCAAAGTTTTGTAATGTGTTTACACAAATGTGTTTATAATTACCGCTAATCGGCAATGCCTGGTCCATAGAGGCATCCCTCCTCTTCTTCTAGCTGCTCATGTTGAGCCGCTAACATCTCCCACTGCATTTCAAGGACAAAGTCTCCCTTAACTGATTTACGTTAATGTAGCTTTCTTCGTCATGTAGGTAAAAAACGAGAACAAACCCAAACAAACCCAAACAAACAAGAAAATAAACAAACGTAAACCCAAACAAATAAAACCAAACAAACAAACAAACCCAAATAAACTTAAACAAATCCAAACAAAGTACGACGAAACAATGTAAAACACGCGGAAAATTCGATTTACATAGAAAATCGGAAAAATACATTTTTTCTCTTCGAAGCGCTGCAAATTCAAAACTAAGGCTCGAAACGAAAAAAGTAATTCTTGTTTTTCGTTTTTTTCGGCCATATTTCATAACCCAATGGTCAAATTGACGCGCCTGAGATATCGTAATCTCCCCTATTTTACCAAGTTCCAATTGCCATAGTGTCGAAGTTTGCATCGTTGGAAAGCAACGAAGATTCTTTATTTTTTCATTTCTTCTTCACCTAAACTCTTGTGGGTTTTGGTTGTGGACGGGTAAAACGGATTTTCGAAAATTCTTCTGTGATTTTTATGGCCCGAATGCGGTGAAAATACATTGGGCAGTACGAAGAAAACTAATTTTCGTTTCATTCCAACGATGCAAACTTCATTACTCGTGTCTAGACAGCCGAGGCAAGAACCGAGGCAGCGTCGCGCGGCACCGCCCCGCACTATGTGGACGTGCCTCGCTCGCATTGTGTGTTTGGGTTGCCGCGAGGCGGCTCGGCCAGTCTGGACGTTATTACCATCAATTGCCTCACAATCGGCGAGAAAGATGCAGTAATTCATGACTGAAACAACAAAAAACAATACAATTTCCAATTGTCATATATTTTTCTTTTGGGTGAATTAAGAAGCTGGAAAAATTGGGAAATTATAACTTTTCTCAGGTTCGAAAGAAAAAGTGTTTAATAAACACTTTAACATGCTATAAAAATTATTTAAGACGATTTTTTCAACGACTTTTTTAATTCACTAGAAGAGATTTTCATACTGAAGGAAATAAACTTTGGTTTGATTCAATAGGTCGTTTAGTTTTTTTTTTGCTATCACGCCCGCCAATTTGGAAAAATCGTGAGAATGAAAACTGGAGAAAACGCGCTTTAGTTTTCAATAGGAGGAAATATCAATATCAAATATCAATCGCTTCTCTGCTTTTGGTCTTGTATCTTCGAAAATATTTACAATTGGCCCCTGTAAATTTCTAAATATATTCTTGGATAGTTTATCTATTGATCTCGGACCTTCTAATTCAGGCTCCGGCCTTAAGTCAAATGACGGTTTATGATTTTTTTTTTCATTGAACCTTAAAAATTACACACGTGAGGTAGATTTATTCTGTAAATGCTAATTGCCATAAAATGTATAATGGAATGGCAAAATTAGGCATTTCAATATTTTTATTACGAAATAAGAAGAACTTTTGTGTTACTACCAACTTGAAAAAGTATATTATTGATGATTATTATGAAAAAACTGCGTCAGCCAATGTTTTATGCGACTGAGAATGAAAGTTTGAGTAATTTATAATGATGATTAATTATATTCATGTCACGAGATTATTATTATCATTAATTAATATCAAGTGTTGCCGAAATACGGCAATTTCGGGGACATTGAGGTTGGAAGCGATGATCTCCATTTACCATGGTGTTTGCGTAGTTGACACGCAACGAAAATTCTGTTTTACATTTTATTTTCCATATTTTCATTATTACAGGCGATTTTTTTTACACAGATTTATCACGTAGATCGCTAAATAAATATTTAAAAAGTTGTTGACGGACTTTTGCAGGCGAAATTAAATTCGTTGCGGTCCAACGATGCAAACTTCAGCATCGTCATTCGATGTTGTTGAAGTTTGCATCGTTATTCCAACGATGCAACGTTATTGCAACGAAAATTCTTTTCCATTTGCTTTTTTATTCATTTTTTTTTTCGTTTTGCAAAATTGTTTTCGATACATTTAGGTCGTAGGTCTCTAACGAGGATCTCAAAAAAATTCGTCGTAGCTTTGATGTGCCAAAAAAGACTGGCAATCGGAAAAAAATATTTTCGTTGCGTTCCAACAGTGCAAACTTCAATATTATAAATGACATACACTAAACTATTTTTTGTCTCTTGTGTTTTGTTGTGAAAAAAATTCCAAAAATTCCTATAGGCTCAGTATAGTCTAGACAATGACATATATTTAAAAACATTGTATCTTGAATTGCGGCTAACACTGCAACGTCTTCAACACGGTAGATCGCCGAAGCCGTACACCGACCACGCGGCTTGCTATATCGATCGCCACGAGTTTTTTTTGCACGATTTTTCCTTTTTGTTGATTCACGAAACTCGACACCAAATGACTCATACGTTCTTGTTTCCTTACCTCAGCGACCGCGTGGCAAAAAAATGGATCCTCCGAGTGTTCAAAGGGAAAAAAAAATTGCTACCGAGAGCTCGGCATTTGCAGCTCGCAATGTAAACAAAATTGTCCGCGATACGTCGTCAGTCAATGACGCGCAAAAAGCTCGCGATGCACGCACGCGTCATTCCTCATCGACCGATCTATTGGGGAACAATTTTTTTTTTTTTTGATCTTGTATCTCGCATGGCTACGATAATGAGAACTTTTTTTTCGCCACACATGTACGCTACGAAAACGGAGTTTTCGATTAGAATGACGTCGAACGCAGTCGCGCGTCATTGACATTGGGGAGTTTCGTAACAGCGGCAGAATCTCACGTCAATGGGATATTGACACGTTGTAATTTGATATTGACATTGATAGGACGGGCGGTGGTGAAGTTTGCATCGTTGGGGAGCAACGAAAATTCTCTTTTATGGGAGGTTCTTTTTATTTAGTTTCCGTTATCACTATGCGGAAGCTTTTTTCTGCAGATTTATATTCTGAATTTATATAAATCTCTTAAAAAGCGGGTGGAGAATTTTTGCACATTTATATTCTGAATGTGTAAATAAATCCCTTAAGGAGTTAGGTGGGTTTCGAAGCCAAAAAAGGATATTTTCTCTATTGAAAAAAAAAATATATAAATCATTTTATTCGAAATGTTAAGCACATAAAAGAGCAACATTTGAACAATATTTTTAAAAAATTCATAAAAAAAATTTGGGAATTTCAGCTTATCTGAAATTATAAGCTTATCATAGCTTTATCTGAAATTAAAAAACAATTTTTTTTGTTAGTAGATAAGTATAGCTCGTGATTGAACAATGAATTTTAAAAAAAATTTAATTTGCATTTTTGGCAAAGTTGTATGCAAAATAGTTCAATTTTTGGTACAATTTACACTACGTATAGCGTTGTAGTTTAGTTGTAATCGAAAAATAAAACCTTTGTTCACTTAATAGTCAATGCTATTTTGAAGAAGTGTGAGAAATATCAATAAGATCGGTGCATTCGTTTTTGAGAAATCGTGTCCACCGACTTCAAAAATAGTGTTTTGAGAAAAATGCGATATACCTGCGTCGCTATGATATTGAAGTTTCCATCGTTGGAACGCAACGAAAATACTTTTTTTCTTATTGCCAATTTTTTTTGTCAGTTCGAACTATGAATGGACGCTTTCAACCCCACGTAAGCCCTTAAAATATGGCTGAAGAATTTTTGCAGATTTATATTTTGTATGTGTAAATAAATCTCTCAAAAAAGGTTGAAGAATTTTTGCAGATTTATATTCTGGATCTCTGAATAAATCTCTTAAAAAATGCTTGACGAATTTTTGCGGACAAAATCTGCCACGAGAAATATTTATTTAATATTCCTCGTGGCAGGGAATATTAATTTAATTTTCGTTGCATTCCAACGATGCAAACTTCAGCCCCATTATGACGGTTCAAGGAATAATGAAGAAATACGATATCGGTGGATCGATAGATAATTCAAGAACGATCGTAACGATGATTACCATCGTTGGAATGCAACGAAAATTGGTTCTTAATTTTTGTTTCTCCATTTTCGTCATCATCCAAAATCTCGTGCTGCAGATTTTTATGAGAATCCTAAAAAACGTTCGAGACTTTTTCACAGCCCAAATTTGTTTAAAAAACGTCCGGACTAGGGAATATTCGTAGCGTCCCATCGATGCAAACTTCAATATCATCGATCGATAAAGATGACGAAGTTTGCATCGTTGGAATGCAACGTTTTTTTTGTTAATTTTTAATTTCTATACTTTTATTGTTTATCAAAAACGTTCTTTTTGTAAATTGTGGTAGCAAATCTCCGATAAAACTACGTAAAAACATTTGAGTGATTTATACAGCCGAGAAAAAATCGTGCAATTAAAAATAATTAATTTTCGTTGCATTCCAACGATGGAAATCGAAATATCATCGATGAAGCGGTTCCAGCAATGGACATATTTATTTCTCTCGATTATTCACTAGTTTTGCAATGGCGTTGAAGTTTGCATCTTTGGAGAGCAACGAAAGTTCTTTTCAGTTTTTTAAATTTCGTCATTTTTATTACAATCAGTCATTTTTTTAAATCAATTAAGATCGTGGATCTCTTGTGAGAATAAGAAAAATTGTTTGGGTGATATTCGTACCCTAAATCCGCAAAAAAATGTGAACAGTAGAGAAAAAAATTACTTTCGTTGCATTCCAACGATGCAAACGTCAACATCATGTTTTGCAATATTTTCTGTTTTTATGCTACCGATGAATAAAATGTTCAAAATTGACATTTTCCTTATCCGCCTACGCTCGTGCGACGACGTTGAAGTTTGCATCGTTGGAATGCAACAAAAATTATGCTTTTTTATTTACTCCAATGTTTATTGGTAAATCTTAGCGACGAAAATCGCTCAACAATTTTTTCCTTTACTTATTTAGAGATCTATAATACAAATTTGCGCAAAAAGTTTTTTTGACTTAATGGAAGGTAGGCAATGAAATAATTAAAAAGAATTTTCGTTGCATTCCAACGACGCAAACTTCAAGAGCATCTCGTGTGCAGTCGACAAGATCCACGAGTTAAATTTATTCATCGACACAGCCCTAATAAACCCAAACGAATCTTTTGGAATAACGAATACGGTTTTATTGGAGAAAATTCATGAATAATCTGGATATATTTTTGTAATGAATCATTCGTCGCGAGCCTTTGTTGCCTCAAGAGATAGGGCAAAATTTTGTGACGGTACTTGCATTCCGTCGTCAAAGTAAGCGATAATCGAGAAAGTCCGATTTCAACTTTACGACGAATTTGGAAGTATCAGATAAAGTAGCCCAAGCAACATTTTCCGAGAAAGGCCAGATAAATGAATGCTGTATCGTAGAAAGGTCGATTTATATGTTTGTAGAAAATAGTGCAACTTACAGAAGCCGTCAAACAAATTGCGATTTTTTCCTCATGTTTATTCAACAAGTTCGGTTTTTTAATGTTTTTTTTATCGTCATCCAAAATGCAACCGCATTTCTGAATTTTTGGAAAGTATTCACACATGAGGTGTGTGTTTTAATCATTTTGAAAAATGCAGTCTTTTATTTTTCGAATAATGGACGGAAAAAGACGTTTCAAAGAAAAGTTATTCCTTGACATTATTGTCTTTCAACGAGACAATCGAACAAAATAAAGAATCTCAAAAATGATCACTTTTTAACAAAAAAAAAATGGTAAAAATAATTATTTTCGCGCATCGTTATTTATGAACAAAACAATCTTACCTACCAATAATTTTTATTAATGAAAAACTATGAAAAGCAGCCATGAATAAGCTTGATCAATAAAAACGAATTACAAAAAACTTACGAAGTGGTCAATAAGTTTGAAGCTTTTAAGGGGTTACGTGGGTTTCGAAGCCAAAAAAAGCATATTTCCCTATTTAAAAAAAAATAATATATCAATTATTTTATTCAAAATGTTAAGCACATAAAAGAGCAACATTTCAACAATATTTAAACAAAATTTCATCCGAAAATTTGGGTGATTCAGCCGGTGGGACCTGGTTTCCGGAGACCCATAAAAAAGTTTCCTCGTGGTGGTCAAGATAACTTTATCTGAAATTAAAAAACCACATTTTTTTCTGTTAGTAGATAAGTATAGCTCGTGATTGAACGAAGGATTTTCAAAAACATTGAAATTTGAATTTTTGGCAGAGTTGAATGCAAAATAGTTCAATTTTTGGTACAATTTTCACTACGTATAACCTTGTTAAATTAGTTGTAATCGAAAAAAAAAAACGTTCGTTCAATCAAGAAGTGTGCAAAATTTCAAAAAGATCGCTGTACCAGTTTTTTTGGAAATCGTGTCCACCGACTTGAAAAATAGTGTTTTGAGAAAAATGCCATAAACCTGCGTCAACAGGGGGAATTCCTAAAGGCTCTCTCTCTCTTAGAATTTTACTCCGATTGACTTGAAACTTTGGGACAATATTCTAGACATATTTTGCTATTAGATAATACAATTTAAAAAATGGAGTTTTCAAACCCACGTAACCCCTTAAGGAAAGAAAACTACTACTTATCTTCATGAATTGTAGCCTCCAAAAGAACTCGAAGCCATTCATAAATTCAAATCTATCAAAAATCGAATGAGGTTGAAGTTTGCATCGTTGGAGGGCAACGAATTTTTTTCAATACCTTATTTTATTATTGTCCGAAATCATATTTTGCAAATTTGTGCTAGATCGCTAAATGAGAATTCTAAAAAAGATTCGCTCGATTTTCGTAGCTACAAATCTGCCGATCGGAATTTTGGAAATTTGAACGATAGGAATTTTCGTTGCATTGCAACAAAGCAAATTTCAGCGTCGTAAAAATTGAAGTACCATACTCTATTCTATATGCAGTAACTTTACGCTGTCATTGGACGCGAATGGTGAAAAATGGTCATAATATTGATGATTGTTGTGATTTGTTGAATTGCAGTTCACCCAGGGCCTGACCGGGAGGCCGGAGCTGTATTTAAAGTCGAACAGGAGTAGTCACTCGAGTGACACGAGTTCGGCTTACAGCGGATCCGACACGATGACTTCCGCGCAGGGATCACTCGACGCGGATGCCGACGAGGTTGATCTATCCGGTCTCGTCGAGTCCATCGTCGACAGCGACGAGGAGGAGGATCTTGCCGAGAGCATGGACGTAAGTTACTATTGCACCGTGAATCACTTTCCGAGTGACCTTCGCCTCGAATCTTCATTCACATTTCTTCTCGGGCTTTTTTGTCACGAGAAAAGTATTCGATTTTCAGTGGTCGCCAAAAACGTACGTTTCTTTTCTTATCGAAGCGCAAAATATTCATTTTGAATTTTATTAGTTGAAATCGACTAATCAGACAGGCGAACTCATTTTTCATTATCACAGTGCTTAAGGGGTTAGGCTACTGTGACGACCCGAAAATCAGGGTCATTTGAAAAAATTTATTTTGAAGGAATAAGTCAGATGTTTGAAAAATTGTGCGGACATTTATTTGTATGTACACCACCGGTCAAAAGTTTTCGGACACTTCAGATAATTGCAAAATTATATTAGAATTGCAAATTTTTGGATAATTTTGGATTATTCAAAAATATCCATAAATAATTGGATAATTACAAAATTATATATTTAATTTGGATAATTGCAAAATTATGCTTTGGATAATTTTGCAATTATCCAAAGTAATCGAAAGTTGCAAAACTTTCGATCACTTTGGATAATTGCAAAATAATGTTAGAATAATATAATTCATTTAATTCATTATTTTACGAAGTTACTATACAGCTCCATATAATGAATTATATTATTCTAATATAATCTTGCAATTATCTGAAGTGTTCGAAAACTTTTGACCGGTGGTCTACATACAAATGAAGGTCCAAACAATTTTTCAATCATCTTACTTATTCCTTCAAAATAATTGTTTTCAATGACCCTGATTTTCGGGTCGTCACAGTAGCCCAACCCCCCTAATAATATAATTCATCGTATAGAGCTATTCATAACCTTCGTAAAATAATAAATTAAATGAATTTATTACGAGTTATTTTTTTAACTTGGTATAATTGGCTAAGAATTGATCGAGCTTTTTTTCGTTATGGTGTTTCGATAATCAAAATAACAATTCGATTTTTTTTAGCGATTTTTCGAGACAAATGCCATCATTATTGTTAATACCTAATACATTTTTTCAAAAAGATTTTTCTTGTTTGTCGGTGAAGAATAAACTACTATGACACTGAATAAGTGTACCAAATTTCGAGTCAATCCGATCATGAGATGTCGAGGTCGTGTAGACCGTTTTAAAAAACATCATTTCGAGAAAAACGCGTATAAACTTTCGAGTGCGGAATTTTCACATAAATTGTCTACTTGCGTTTGTGTAAGTATATGAACAGCATGTTTATAACCGTCCAACCGATCGGATAAGGAAACAAAAATAGATTTTTTGAAAATTTTACACTGTGATGATATCTTAAGGGGTCTTCTCACTTTAGACGCTGAAAAGGCTATTTTCGTGAATTTTTAAAATAGGTTTATATTATAGATATTGATATAAAAGTTGTTACACTTAATAAATACACTTTCGAAATACATTTTTTTTAAATTTAATGTATTTATCAAACCCAAACAAACTTTTAACGCGTTTTCTCACATATTATTTACAACTATAGCTATAGCGCATATCGAGGATTTTAAAATTTTTTGATTTTTTAAAATCCTCTTTTTCACCGATTTTTTTAAATCCCTTACAAAATCCCTACAAAAAAAAACGTGTTTTTTCGACAAATGTCCGTCATTTCATCAACAGCGCAGACTTACAATTTTTTTAGAATTTTCTTTTAACTACCATTTTCGTCTATAAATAATTTTGTTTTTTCATGAATTTCGAAAGTGTATTTATTGAGTGTTACAACTTTTATATGAATATCTATGATATAAACCTTTCAAAAAAATTCGTGAAAATAGCCTTTTTTAGCGTCCAAAGTGAGAAGACCCCTTAAACCTACACTCATCACTTCACTTTTTTTTAAATCCACCTCAATTATGTTCATTGAATAAAAAAGGAGGGAAGGGAAATAAAATACTCAAACGAAGTACAATGGATACAATTAATCGTAGAGGCCCCGAAAAATGTTCGCCCAATTGCCGTGTGCCACGCATCCGCTGACATCTTTTTTCGCTTTGCAGAGTTTGAACGTTCGTGACACGGTGAGAGAGTGCCTGGAGAAAGATCCGGCCGAGAGGACCGAGGACGACATCGAGATACTGCTCGAGTTCACGCAGCATCTCAAGGCGTTCACGAATATGACGTTGGCGGTCAGACGGGCGCTGTGCGCCGTAATGGTATTCGCCGTCGTCGAGCACGCCGGTATGATTGTACTGAACGATGGCGAGGAATTGGACAGTTGGAGCGTTTTGATAAACGGCGCTGTCGAGGTCGAGCACAGCAACGGCGAGATCGAGCAATTGCACCTCGGCGATAGTTTCGGCATATTGCCCACTATGGAGAGGCTACTACATCGAGGGGTTATGAAAACGAAGTACGCACTCGTCACATGCCGTTGAAGTTCGCATCGTTGAAATGCAACGAAAAATGTTGGATTTTTTTTTATTCCGCCATTTTTATCACAAACTACAATTTTTTTGTAGATCAAGATCGTGGCTCTCTTATGAGGTTAAGGGGGGATTGTCTTTTTTTTTCGCAAAATTTACCGCTTTTTGGGAATTTTTTTGTGAAGAAAGTATACAACGGAAAACTTGTGAAACTTGGCATATAGTTTTATTGATCTGTTTACTACATACAAAAAATTTTTTAAACAATTTCATCAAAAAATCCGCCTCCCACCCCCCTCGACGCGCGATGGTCCTTTTTTGATGGTGTGCACGATTACAGCCTTCACGTTCATCCTGCAACAAAAACCCAAAAAGCATTTTACTCTAGACACATATAGCTATCGTTCGATGAAGGGGAAAAAAAATTGACGATTTGGTGACGTTTTGAACTTGAAGTATCGATTTTTCGAAAAAAATTGATCGATTTTTTGTTATAAATAAAAAACTATTAAACGTATTGCTTTTTTGCTTCATCAAACGATAAAAGGATGTCAGCTGAGCATTCTGTTCAAATTTGAAGGCAATCGGTTGAATAGTTTTTGAGAAATCGTGCACACCATCAAAAAAGGACCATCGCGCGTCGAGGGGGGTGGGAGGCGGATTTTTTGATGAAATTGTTTAAAATTTTTTTTGTATGTAGTAAACAGATCAATAAAACTATATGCCAAGTTTCACAAGTTTTCCGTTGTATACTTTATTCACAAAAAAATTCCCAAAAAGCGGTAAATTTTGCGAAAAAAAAAGACAATCCCCCCTTAAGAAGAGGGTAGGGTTTTCAGCGTGAAAAAAAACACTTTTTTGCGAATTTTTTTCATCTATATGGATAGAGTAAATTTATTGAAACCTTTTGTACATTGTTAAGTGTCATTTCAAGAACATTCCGTGAAATTTGTACGCGAAAATATCCACAAACAAGCCGGTGACGAAGCTTTTCCAAGAACGCCTTTGGAAAAACACGATTTGCGGTGTTCACTGTATCTCAGCTAGAAATTATCTGAAATCAAGTAGCATTAAAATTTAGTCAAAGTATCATCGAATACCCCCAACGGTCTTTGATAATTTTTTTTTTTCATTTCTAAATTTTTGGTGGTCATGTGAAGTGAAGAGTGCTATTTTTCACGAAAAATTCCGCCATTTTGGGGGTGGAAAACCCCCTCAATGTAAACAAAAATCTCAAACTAACCGTTGGGGGGAGGTATTTTATATGTGGAAAGTGTGTACCAAGTTTGAAATAAATCGGTCATGTAGTTTTCAAATGGCAGTGAACACGGACTTTGAAAAAGTGGTTTCGAGAAAAACGCGCTTGAAGTTTAGAGAAGTCGGAGCTACAGTGTTAGAGGAGCGGGACTAAATAGTCAATAACTTCGAGAGTTTTGCTCTGATTGACTTGAAATTTTGGGATTGTATTCTTGAAATGTTCAACCATGAGAGAAGGCAAAAAAATCGATTTTTCAAAAGTGCAAACCCCTACCATCCCCTTAAGGGGCTATAGCAGTGTGAACGCTGAAAATTTGGGTGATTTTCGGGAATGTTTTGGAAGAAAAGTACTCAATTAAATGTTTCGGAAAGTTGAGAATATATTTGGCTAAATTTGACCTATATTACATAATTTTTTCATAGAAAAATATTGAGATCCAAGCGACTTATGCACTGCCTTCGGAGGCGCAAAAAAAAAGTTCCTCCACTGCTGACACGATTCCGGCCGATTGAGTAGCTGAAACCAAAAAAGGAAAAAAAATGTCGTTAAACTGGAAGGTATTTCCTGTACAATGACGTAGAATTTTCGAAAAATATCAAATGTAACAAAATGGCGTAGTTATGAAAAAAAGTCTGTTTTCTTGCCCATAAAATGGTCGTTTTTTTCAATGCCAAATTGTCGATTTTCATCCCATCAAAAGTATCCTACGTCATTGTGGAATAAATATATTCGAGAGTACTCAGTTCAAATTTCACGTTAATCGGATGATTGCTTTTTGAGTTACAATGTCAGCAAATTTGATAAATCTCATTTTGAGAAAAACGCGTTTAAAGATTTAACTGTCGATTTGTGCAAGATAAAATGATATTGATATAAATGATAATGATATTCTTGAAAGTATAAACTGTCGAAAAAGGCAAAAAAATCGATTTTTTGTAAGTGTCACACTGGTATAGCCCCTTAAAAAAACCGTTCAATTGATTTTCCTATTAGATCGGCGAGAAGGAGACGAGCGATAGAAGAAAAATTAACTTTCGTTGTAAATTTCATAAATTGCGAACTTTTTCATCAATCCTTGACAACTTCAATATCAAAGATAATTATTTCCTAGCATATTCGTGTTAAAAAGCCGATAACTCAAAATTTACCGAAGCGGAAGCGATCGTGGAGAATTGTTAAATCATTTTAAATTCCGTAAAACCGATCTTGCTTTGATTTTGATGGAAATAATAGAGAACAATGATGAGTCGCCGTTCTAAATATGTGATGAAATTCAGCTCGATGGCTCGAGCCATTCACAAGCTATATCGCAATTTTTGGCGCTGACTACAAATACACGCGTACACATCTCCATCCGGATACTTTTTAAAATATGATTTTCAGACTGTTTAGAATCACTTTGGTATAAAAATCTGTATATTTTGCAAGTAAGGAGAGCCCCCCGAGAAACATCTGATTAGAGTAGCCGATCACTTTACCCTGAGCACCTTGAATCTGGTCAATGAAACCTCATGGCGTTGAAGTTTGCATAGTAGGAACGCAACAAAAATTATTTTCGATTTCTGATTCATTATTATCCAAAATCATATTTTGCAAATCTGTTCAAGATTACTAAATAAGAATGATATTGAAGTTTGCGTTGTTGGAACGCAAGGAATCTTTCGTAGCCTTAACGATTTTTGACAAATTCGAATTTTCATTGCCTTTCAACGATGCAAACTCCAACACCGTTAAATAAGAATCCTAAAAAATGTTTGCTCGATTTTCGTAGCTCAAATCTGCCGAAAGAAAAATGAAGAAAAAAAATCCAAACAATTATTTTCGTTGCATTTCGACGATGCAAACTTCGACGTCATCATACCTCAGAACTTGAACTTAGGAAATTTGACCTCTAAATGCCGTAAACCTTGGTCAACTTCAACCTAATGCATTGGTTCCTTAAGGGGAGATATACACCTAGGAGCCGGGAGAAAGGTCATTTTTGTGAATTTTTTCAAGGAAAAATATTGGAAATTTCGCATTGGGGTTTTAATTATCTAACAGTATATACATTCAAAAATATGTTTAATTTTCTTTATTTAAAAATATCAAAAAATATACAAGGCTATTGTATGATCCTTGGAGCGTCGTAAAAAAATCTGCGTATACGGTACCCACTGGCGTTTCTTCAAAAATCATCTGAAAAAACCCAAAAAGATTATTAAATTAGATACTATAATCTAGTACTTGTCATAGCCGATTGTGAAAATATCGATTTATGACAAAATGGCGGACGTTTGAACATAAATAGTGATTTTAGGGCCAAAAATTAGTTATTATTTTGCCTATAAAACAAAAACTAAGCAACGGAAAAAAATCCTACAAGTACTAGATAATGGTGTATAGAATTACCGCAAAAAACCTCAAGGCAATCGGTTCATTGGTTTCCGAGAAATTTTGGGTACCGATTTGAAAAACGTGGTTTTGAGAAAAACGCGTTTGAAAATTTGGTAATGAATAAATCACGAAATTTGTCAACTTACATGAAATCATCGATACCAGGCCCATAGTTTAGGTCTTCTACGGTCGACGGAATGTTCATAGCTTCTAAATCCTCGACCTCGACCATCTAGGTGTATATCTCTCCTTAAGTACTTAGAACGTTAGTGATTTTCACCGTCAGAATTTTCATCCCTGAATGAGTCGACCCTTGGTCAATTTCGGAATACGCCGAAATTAGATTAATTTTTTAATCTAATTTCTTTTTTAACGACAATTTCCTTTTTAACGAAAATTAATTTTTTTAGACTGCCGAAGCATTTTCGGCGGGTTTGGGCTACAAAAATCACTCAAACATTTTTCAGGATCCTTATTAAAAGTTTACAACGCAAATTGGCAAGAAAATATTTGCGAAAATAATAAAACTGGAAGAAGAAAAAAGAATTTTCGTTGCATTCCAACGATGCGAGCTTCAACACCGTGAAATTAGTTCGACTTCAAAGAATTCGATGAATTCACGCGTTATGTTTATTATTTTATTTTCAATTATTTTCATTATTTACATTATTTTACTTTTTTTTATTATTATTTTGTATTTAAAAAAACATACAAAATCTTTCTCAATCTTTTTTCTCGAGTTTTCTCCGAATGGGCGATTAATTTACAAATGGCTTTCCAGAGTCGACGACTGTCAATTCGTGTGCGTGACGCAGGCGGATTACTTCAGGATTCAGCATCAGGGTGAGGAGAACACGAGGCGGCACGAGGAAAATGGCAGGGTGATTTTGGTGACGGAATTGCGAGGTGCGGTTGACGGGGGTACGCGTCGCGGTCACGTCGTGATACGCGGCACTCCGGAGCGCCTGATGCTACAGCTGATAGAAGAAAACAGCATCACCGATCCCACATACGTCGAGGACTTTTTGCTAACGCATCGTACCTTCATCGACAGTCCGCTGTTGGTCGCCAATCAGTTGCTCGAGTGGTTCGACCAGACCCAAGTCAGAGATCGCGTTGCTCGGGTCGTACTGCTCTGGGTCAACAATCACTTCACCGATTTCGAGACTGATCCTACCATGATGGAGTTTCTCGAGGCTTTCGAGACCGGCCTTGAGCGAGAAAAAATGCAGGGACAACAAAGGTGCGTGTGGGTGTGCGAGCGTAGAATACGAGCGTGAAAAAGCGAATGAACCATCGAGGATAAAACGCGGCATGTTTTTGGGGATTTTTATTGTTCTGTTGTTAGTGGTCAGGAATTCTTGTAGTCATAAAAACACACGAGAAATATTACGCCGGAGCAATGTCTGCTTATAATAAAAATGTGTACATCTCACTGCATTTTAATCAGTTTATCTTCAATTGATAGATTATTGTTGCTATTAAAACTAATTTTCATGAATTTGCATGAATAATTTGGAGATCTTTACCACATGAAAATGAGTTATGAGAAAATGACGCTTATTCGGCTCAAAACTCGACACTTGCGCACGAAAAAACTTATGCGATGCTGATACAAAATCGCTAATATTTCAAGGTTATGATCTGGCCAGATCTTCATCCTACGATACGACGTTTTACATCTGACAACTTCAACCATAACCTCCTGGTGGGGCCATCATTCGTCAAACGGCGGAGACTCATTTGTACTCCCAATAAAATAATATCAAGGGGTTAGGTTACTGTGATCAACCGAAAATCTGAGGGGGGTCTTATTTAAGGTAGTACCTCCACAGAAGAGTTCAATTAAGAAATGGTTGAAATTTGACATATACGTTATTTAATACATTATCCAAACATCTGTGCAATTTGAATAAGTTTGACCACCCCAAACCTGAGATATTTACACTTAAAGTTGGCTTGGTTTACACGTAACAAATGCGTTATGATGGGCAAACAGAGCATCATTAATTCTACCGTCAAAACTAAAATTAAGAAATTGATTAAAAAAAACGAGGATAAGCTGCAGTAAGATATCACGAATGATGTGAAAAAAAATGAGAATGATTCACCATCTAGTTTCCAAGATATAACCATGAGAAGCCTTCACAATTTTGGTGCAAAGCCTGGCAAAGCCTGGAAAAAAAACAATTGCGGCAAAGCCTGGACAGTCCCGGCAAAAAGTTCACTGGCAATGGTCGATCAAAAACACAATACAAAATATATTTTACGGCAATAAGTGATATCCATCGTATTATCTACTAGTACCGAGTCAATATTGCGTAGTTTTTAATTTTATTCATTACTAATTAAACCAATTATCAATCTTTCAAACATGAACATGGTATGTAAACTTTTGGTTGAGATTTTCGCAGAAGAACTACCTTAACAAAATTTGTTTCGAAGGAATAAGATGATTGAAAAATCGTTTGGACATTTATTTGTATGATCATTAACGAAGTGTGTGAATCTCTTGAAGGACGGTTAACGTGAGGGGCTCAACGGTATACTTGATTTTCGGCATCCGGTTGATCCAAACACACAAAAACGAGTTTTTTTTCTTTAATATATAATATTGGCTGAGACTTGACCGAACTTTTTTTTGCGTTCTCGTGTTTTAATCATTTAAAAAAAATGTATTTTTTTCCGACACTTCCGGTTGAATTTTGAAGTGTTCACAGTAGCTTAACCCCTCAAGCATCTTGGAATATTTTATGTTACTATTATTGATGGTTTTGTTATGTTATTCGGAATTCTTTCAATGATAAAAATAAGCCAAAGACGTACTTATAAATAATAATAAAGTACAAATCGTACCGAATATTAAGTATCTCTAGAGAGATTATTATTATAATTATTAGAATAGCTATTTTTTAAAATAAATTCTATGAGGTCATACTGATAGTTTGGAATTCTCGTTGGAATAAGAAAAGTCTGTCGGAAGGTCATCTAGAAATAATACAAACGTGTATGTCCAGCATATGGACAAGTATCTAGCATTGTCCAGCATATTGTCCATATGCTAAACAAATATTATGGACAAATGGACAAACTATTATTATTATTATTATTATTATGAAGTTATTACAGTTGCGGATAATATTTTTCTCGATTTTCCCGCAGATTACTAAACATCGCATGCGCAGCAAAAGCGAGAACGCGAAACGTGACATTGGCGAGGCCGAGCAGGGACGAGGTATTGCACTTCAGTATTCTCGGCGGTTACGAGACGGGCTTCGGTATATTCATCTCGAAAGTCGACAAACGCTCGAAAGCCGAGGACGTCGGGTTGAAGCGGGGTGATCAGATATTGGAAGTCAACGGCCAGAGTTTCGAGCACGTCAGTCACGCGAGAGCACTCGAGATACTGAGGGGCTCGACGCATCTCAGTATAACCGTGAAATCCAATTTGTTAGGTGAGGCTCGAATCAATTTTGCCCTGTCAATGCGACTCGCCGAGAATAATCGCTTGAATTCTGTAAGAAACGGGCAATTTTATCGACCTGAGAAATAGGCCCTGGTCCCTCGAACGATTTGGCGAAGATAATTCGATGCTTTGATTATTCAAGGGGCTATATCAGTGTGAACGCTGAAAATTTGGGTGATTTTCGGGAATTTTTTGGAAGAAAAGTACTCAAAAAAAATGTCGTTAAACTGGAAGGTATTTCCTGTACAATCACGGAGGATTTTCGAAAAATATCAAAATCTAACAAAGTGGCGTAGTTATGAAAAAAAAGTCTGTTTTCTTGTCTATAAAATGGTCGTTTTTTTCAATGCCAAATCGTCAATTTTCATCCAATCAAAAATATCCTACGCCATTGTAGAGTAAATATATTCAAGCGTACTCAGTTCAAATTTCAAGTTAATCGGATAATCGCTCTTTGAGTTACAATGTCAGCAAATTTGAAAAATCTCATTTCATATTCTTGGAAGTATAAAACATTTGAAAGTGTGAATCTTGAAAGTATAAAAATCTGATCTTATATTCTTGAAAGTATAAACTGTCGAAAAAGGCAAAAAAATCGCCTTTTTAAGGTGTCACACTAATATAGCCCCTTAAGAAGTGATTTTACGTCAATTTTGAAATTTGTCCAGACATTGTTATACGTTCTACATAATTTACAGTCAACTGTGTAGGCTTTCGCTGGCATGATGTTGATGAACCGTGTAATTTCGGAACATTAAAATTTGGAATTTAAAACCGTTGGCGCATTCAAAGTTCGCAATTTCAACCCGGCCACCATGTCAAGATCATGCCAGCGAAAGTCTACACAGTTGCCTGTAAACTATGCACAACGTATAACATTGTCTAGACAAATTTCAAAATTGACGCAAAATTACTTCTTAATAAGAAAAACATTCTTGGGATAATTCGTCGATTTATTGAAAATTTTGAAACTTTAAAAACTTTCATATCCGAATTCTTTTGACGGTGTTCAGATTTTCGGAGTTTTGGTCTGTCGTGTAAAATTGTTTCGGAGTTTTGATCCTGCGGGGTAGTATTCTTCCGGAGTTTTGAGCATTCCGATCATTCAAAGTTCGGAGTTTCAACCCGGCTCTATCTTGAATTTCGGAACATGAAAATTCGGAATTTAAAACCGTCGGAGCATTCAAAGTTCGGAATTACAACTCAGCCCCATGACGTCACATGCCAGTAAACAAGTTAAAGGACCTATATCGCCGCTGAGTTGTCGCACAGCAAACCTTCCTCTTCATTCTTATTTAAAAGTTGATAATATGGTAACTATCACTACAAATAACTATGAATGAACAGAAAAAGCACGGAAATACATCGAAATAAAACTAGAAAATCGCTCATTACTCGTCGCAGGACTCGCATTGACAATCTCTTTATTGGCATGTGACGTCACTGGAGATCCAACCAATCCTGGCGCGTTTTCGTCAACGTGACGAAACGTTCAAATTTACCTAATTGAAAAATTGATAGAAACGAAAATAATGCATATTTTTTTCGATAAAATGATTGAAAATACTTGATAAACACTATATTCTTTTAGGATGACAAGAGAATGAACTATATTTTTAATACAGTCAGTTACCCTATTCCGCCCGATTTTGAAAACATGGTTTCACGAAAAACGCGCTCAAAGTTTTGAAATCATTTCTCTCCGGACCATATCATTTTTGGGATATCATTGTTGGGATGCCAATTTGAAAAAAAATATAATTTCGGTTTTTTTTTGTTCAAACGTATATAAGGCCTTAATCCTTTTTTGGGTTCCTGTTTCGGCTTGCAGCTTTCAAGGAAATGCTCCAAATGCCGGAGAATTCGCCGCGACCGCGGGGCAGGGCGAGCAAGCCAGAAATCCCAAGGCCACAGCCGGATCCACGTGCTAGATTATCGACCCACGTCGATCCCCTTACGCCTCTCGTCGGCGGAGTTCCGCTATTGTTGCCCGAGAGCAACGTATCGCCTTGCAAGGACGGCGGCAAAAAGGAGCACAAGGGCTTCATGACGCTCGGTCCTAAGAGGCGCTTGCAGAAAGCTCTCATGAAGATGAATATATTGCCAAAGAACACCATCAAGTGAGTTGTGAAAAACGGGCTTCGATACGGCGCTCTCCTCTGTTTCAGACGCAGCGTATAGTATTCATTACGGTTGATGCTCAATCATTTTTGAAGGGCGGGGGGAGAAACGAAGTTCCTATGCTGATACATTGTGTGACCTCTCCAGTGCCGACTTATTGTAGCAAAATATTAAGTGGTCCTCTCACTTTAGACGCTAAAAAAGGCTATTTTCATTATTTTTTTTTGATAGGTTTATATTATAGATATTGATATAAAATTTGTTGCACTTAATCAGTACACTTTAGAAATACATTTTAAAAAATAATTTATTTAAGTCAATATTTATAGATGAAAATGGCAGTTAAAAAAATGTCCTAAAAATTGTAGGTCTGCGCTGTTGATGAAATCTCGGAGATGGATCATCCGAAACAAAGAAATCAAACGGTTTTAAATTCAGTATGTTAATGGCTATAGCGCATATCATACGATTTTTGATATATGAGGCATTCCACGTCACGTCAGCCAGTAAAAAAAAATAATAATTTTGAGTAGAATTTTTTTTTAAATTTCTGACGTTTTTTTTCTCGTTGATTACCATTTTTAATATTTTTCCATTCAAATGGCTATATTTGGCAGGATTTGGCGTATTTACATTCGTAAAAAACCAAAATGTGCGTCTTTTTTCTAGCCTTCCCGAAAAAAAATTAATTTAGATTTTATTGAGCAAGTCGAACGTCCGTTTCGCGGGAAAATATACAAAAATTTTTTTTTCTCAAGGAAAGGCGCTCGTTATTTTTTTTTTATTATGGGATTCCTAAACATCGTGAAGTAACAGCTTTTTTTGTTTAAATTTGTTTTTTAATTAATATTCGATTGAAGAGTTTGAAGCACTCCAAGGCTCCAATACATATGACATATATGTCATATGTATTTCAAAAACCTGGTAAAAATACAGCGAGTGCTCCACACTTTTCAATCGAACATTAATTAGAAAATTAAAAAATTAAAAAAGCTGTTACTTCACGGTGTTTAGGAATCCCATAATATAAAAAATACTAAAAATCCATTTTTCGTATTCACAATTAGGGGAAACTAGAAAAAAAATAACGAGTGCCTTTCCCTGAGAAAAAAATTATTTTTGCATATTTTGCCCTGAAACGGACGTTCAACTTGGTCAATAAAATCTAAATTATTTTTTTTTTGGAAGGCTAGAAAAAGACGCACATTTCCGTTTTTACGAATGTAAATACGTCAAATCCTGCCAAAGATACAGCCATTTGAATGGATAAATGTTCAAAAATGGCAATCGACGAGAAAAAAGGTAGACATTTTTTTTTAATTTCGATACTCGGTGAATAGTTTTCAGTAAAGCAACTCGATTTTTCAAAATGATTTGTGGATTTTTTTTACTGGCTGAAGTGACGTGGAATGCCTTATATGCGAAAATAACGAACGACGGACGTTTTTCGAAAAAAACAACAAAAACAACGTTTTTTTTCACCGTTTTTGGCGAAAAATAGTAAATATCAAAAAAAAAAATGTAATCCATGATATGTGCTATTGCTATAGTGGTAAAGAATATGTGGCTAAAATTTCATAAGGATCGGTTCAGTAGTTTCGAAGATTTTATCAACAAGCCGTCGAAAAACGTTGTTTCGAGAAAAACGCGTTTAAAGTTTGTTCGGGTTACATAAATACATAACAATTTTTTTTAAATGTATTTCGAAAGTGTATTTATTGAGTGTAACAACTTTCATATCAATATCTATAATATAAACCTATCAAAAAAATTTCATGAAAATAGCCTTTTTTAGCGTATAAAGTGAGAAGATCCCTTAAGATGATCATCTCAGGGTTCAAGATGATCACAAGCATGCAGCACTCACTTGCTTGAACCAATACAGCCTTTGCCAAATTCCTATTTAAGGTACTCCTTTCACGAACCCGAATATGTAACGAGTAAATTATTTTCGTCAATAATCACGTAAAAATATGTTCCAGTACACTGGTAAAATTTCAAGCCAAGTTACTGAACGTTTAACGAAAACTTACGACTCTAAAAATCGTCTCATTCATACGGTACTTTATGGAGATGACACGCTGGCCACGTTTCTATTTGATAATTGGACATTTTTATACAATTAGACACGTTTAGGTAGATGGATAATTGGAGATGGATAATTAGACACTTTTAGACACACCATTAGACAATTTCAGATATTTTCAATATCTTAATAATACAATTTAGATGTTTTCTGTAAATATTCGAGTCACCGAATGTTTAAAAAAAATATTAATGATAAAACTTAGAAGAATGTTACTAGCAGATGAATTTTCGTAGCCGCGATTTTTCGGAGAAAATGTAAAAATGTCCGAATCTACTAAATTTGCGGGTAATTTTTTTATTCCATTTTGTCGTTGGGTATAACAATTGATTGTGACTTATATCTATCAAGTGCCACTATAATTTACCAATGATTCCTAAGGGCCCTGCTTATACCTCGATAAAAACGCCCCTTAAGGTAGCCCTATCGCCAGGCTTCAATCCATAGGATTTTCATTTTTTTCGAGTTTCACTAAATATATTGATAATCGTCTCTGTAAAATTTTAGGGTCGGTTATCGACTTAATTACAGAGAAAACAAATATTAAAATTGCGTATTTTTGTGAAGGAATTCCGAGACGACATACAAAAACCCAATTTCCGGTCGCTACAAAAGTGTCTATAATAGTGAGAATCCGTCAGATTCTTAAAAATAATCAGATTTACATACTTAACACTTGTAGTAATCCAAGGCTCTGAGAAAAAATAACGCTTATTGACCTAATTTTTATGTAATATCAAGTTTAATTTGAACTTCCGGTGTTGGATTTATTACCACTTGCTACGATAAAGATACGTGACAGCAAGGCAATAGCTGACTGTAGTCCTAACCTCATCTCACTCATTCGAATTTCCACACGTATTTCATTTTAAACCGACATATTTCGCTGACACAAATTTTCCACACTTTTTACCAGTCGTGGCCTGAATACAATACTTTACATTTCCCGCACCTGACATTGTTTTGACAGATCGACGTTGAAGGCGTTACCCCCACTTGTAGCGCAAAAAGGCCTTTTTCATGAATTTTTTTTAAAAGAAAACTACTAAACTTTTATAATCGATCAATATACCATCTTAAAAAACACATCTTGAAGAACTTTCAGTAATTTTTTTAGTGAAAAATATTACATTGTTTAGTGGCAAATGGCCGTCAATGAAATAATGTTTTTATATACACGGTTTGCGGTGACCAACATTGCGGCGAAGTGGATCATCTGAAAAAAAAATGCGAATGGATTTAGTCAAATATAAGTATAAACTAGTCTTTAATCGAAGGATTTTAAAAAATATTCATTTTTCACAAAATGGCGGACAGTCAAAGTTAATGGTTCGATTTTAACGAAAAAAAACGGCCGTTTTTGGCTACAAAAAGGGCATTTTTTTCGAAAAAAAAAATCGAACGATTAAAGACTACATTTTTATGTATTAAATAAGCCTGCAAAATTTCAAGAAGATCGGTTCATTAGTGTCCGAGTAATCTTGGTCACCGACTTCGGAAATGCCATTTTGAGAAAAACGCGTTTAAAGTTTCTCTTTCAACGCGGATTCTTCTCTTTCAACGCTCATATCTCAGTGAATTTTGTTCGGATCGACTTGAAATTTTCAGGACATATTCTCAGATACTTATACTTCAAAAAAATGCAATAAAATCGATTTTTTCAAAATCGCAAGTGGGGCTAACCCCTGAAAAGCATGGAGGTTACACTCGCCTGGTTGAGTAAAAAGAGACGGAGATAGAACCAATCTTGCCAAATATCTAACCTAGAAATACTGCGCGGATCGTTGGAATAACTATTTTTTCATTTTTCTAATTAAATGTGAACATTCATTAAACAGTTTACACATGGAAAATTTGAGTTATTGCGAATAATTTTTTTTGCATATGTTAAAAATATAAATTGTACAAGTTTCATGATGAGTGGTATGACTAGATGACGTTGAAGTTTGCATCGTTGGAATGCAACGAAAGTCCTTATTTATTCTTTTCGGTTCTTTATTTTTAGTAAAACGAACCACTTTTTAAATCCAATAAGGCCCTGGATCTCTAATGAGGATGAAACAAAAACGTTTTAATGCTTTTCGTAACGTACATCGGCGGATGAAAGTGCGAGCAGTAGAAGAAAAATTAACTTTCGTTGCACTCCAACGATGCAAACTTCAACATCATTATGACTAGTGTGAAGCGATAGGATTACCTTAAATGTGTGCCTGTGTCATTTGTTTTTCAGCGATGGGGTCCACGTCGACGATCCGTTGGCGCCGCCTCACACACCACCGGGTACCGGTCTCACGCAAACCACGACCAATCTCTATCATTCGAGAAGCAATCCGGATCTAACGTCGCTCTATTGTTACGACGATCTTCGAGCCCCGGATTATCCGGAGCACGTACTCAAGGTTTACAAAGCCGACCAGACGTGCAAGTACCTTCTCGTTCACAAGGAAACCACGTCGCACGAGGTAGGACGGCGCGATCGTCCAACAACTTGCCCCCCCCCCCCCCCTTTGTCTCGTTTCACGTATCGACTGAACTCTCGTATTTTTTTTTCTCTTGGCTCGCGTCTTCGAAGGTGGTGATGCTCGCGCTGCAGGAATTCGGTATCACGGAGAGCAGCTCGAACTTTTCCCTCGCGGAAGTGAGCGTGGGTGACGGTGGTATGATAAAGCAGCGAAGATTGCCCGATCAGTTGCAAAACCTTGCTGAAAGAATAGGCCTGAGCTCGCGTTATTATCTTAAAACAAACGGCGTTTCCGAGACTCTCGTGGCTGACGAACAAGCGCCTGAGCTAATACGCGAGTCGCAGGTGCATTTTTTGCAGCTTAACGCCGTCGAGGTCGCTATTCAGCTGACACTTCAGGACTTTAGTATATTCAGGTATATTTTCTTTTGATTTTTTTTTATCATTTTCGTTTTTATCGAGAATGCCGGCGCACAGTGTTTCAAAGTCTCGAGAATTGTGACAAAATATCAACGAGATGTCAGATTCGAGGCAAAATCCGTATATAGGGATTTTCGAAGCTACTGATGACGAATCCGAAATGCAAATTCAGAAACTCAAAATGGCGGATACAAAATGGCCGACATTTGTACGAAAAACTTGTCAGATTTAATTGAAAATCCGTGTATAGACGTTTTCGACGATACCAATGACGAATCCGAAATCCATATTTTGAAACTCGAAGTGGCCGATCCAAAATCGCCGGCTTTTACAAAAAAAACTTCTCAGTTTCGTCCGAGAATCCATTTATGAGGAATTCCAAGGTTGCTGATAACGAATCTGGAAACCAAAATTCGAAATTAAAAAATTCCACATTTTAGGAAACAATACTGACTCAGTCTTAAGGGGAGATATACACCTAGGAGCTGGAAAAAGGTCATTTTTGTGAATTTTTTCAAGGAAAACTATTTGAAATTTCGGATTGGAGTTTTAATTATCTAAAAGTATATACATTCAAAAATATGTTTAATTTTCTTTATTTAAAAATATCAAAAATATACAAGGATATTGTATGATCCTTGGAGCGTCGTAAAAAAATCTGCGTATACGGTACCCACTGGCGTTTCTTCAAAAATCATCTGAAAAAAAAAACAAACATTATTAAATTAGATACTATAATCTGGTACTTCTCATAGCCGATTTTGAAAATATCGATTTATGACAAAATGCGGACGTTTGAACATAAATAGTGATTTTTCGGCCAAAAATTAGTTATTATTTTGCCTATAAAACAAAAACTAAGTAACGGAAAAAAAATCCTATGACAAGTACTAGATAATGGTGTATAGAATAACCACAAAAAACCTCAAGGCAATCGGTTCATTGGTTTTCGAGAAATTTTGGGTACCGATTTGAAAAACGTGGTTTTGAGAAAAACGCGTTTGAAAATTTGGGAATGAATAAATCATGAAATTTGTCAACTTACATGGAATCATCGATACCAGGCCCATAGTGTAGGTCTTCTACGGTCGACGGAATGTCCAAAGCTTCTAAATCCTCGACCTCGACCATCTAGGTGTATATCTCCCCTTAACACGATTCGGCCTTTGCGCACCATAATTCGACTCAACTTTAAGGCCTTAGGCCTCAGTAACGGGTATAAAATGATGTGCGAATTTGATAATTTTTTTCGTTTGAAAAAGTGATTCACTCATAAAATTAATTACACATCTATTTAGTATGAATATCAAGCTGTTAGAAAATGTATATTTTTTTTTCGATGTACAAAGTGGCTGACTTCTAATTTTTTTTCTTTTGTTATCTTTTTTTAGGCGCTCCGCGGCGTGACATTTGGCTTCCACAATTTTTTACGTAGAACATAAAACAAAAATTCTCGTCAATCTATATTAGAATACCTAGAGAAGTACGTACGGAATTTAAAAAACATTGTTTTATTCAAAAGTTGTAGGTATTTGAACTTAAGAAAGGAATTTTCAGTGAAAAATTTCGTTATAACTGCTCATCTACTGCTCGTAAAATAAAAAGTTTTCGATTAATCAGAAATTCCGTACGTTCTTCTCTGCGAAATGCAATTAGGAACATAACTTAAATTTGAAGTAAATCGAGTGAAAATTGTTGAAGTTATTTGTCACGCCAATTGGAAAAAAGCTGTTTCGAGAAGTTACGAGTAGTCGGCCATTTTGTACATCGAAAAGAAAAAATTTCTAACGGCTTAATATTCATACTAAATAGATGTGTAATTCATTTTATGAGTGAATCACTTTTTCGTACGAAAAAAGATTGTTGCATTCGCACATGATTTTATACCCGCTACTGTGGCCTAAGGCCTTAACTATTCACTTCTAAATAATTACAAATATTTCGGAGCGACTGCGTCTGACGCGCATCGTTCCGAAAGCGTTAACTCGGGCTGATGCTCGAGAGCAGATATAGAGATTTACCGTTCCGGCCTTTCGACATAGTATGCGGCGAAGTCATCCCTGCAATATTGTAGTCATTTTCCTGAAAAAAATATCGTACTTTTTCGATTTTGTCACATTTTTCGAGACTTTGAAACACCGTGCGGCGTCGAGGGCTTGGAAGAGGTAGCGAGATTCGACCTCGCTATCTCATTCAAACCTCGTTCATTCGCCGTTGGTACAAGAATTATTCGAACTATCAAATATTCTTGTACATATCGCCTTTATTGAAGTATCAACGATTTTTGTTTTCACTTTTCGCTTGGGGGCTTTGGTTTTTTGTCAATCTTTACGTACTCGGCTTTGACACAGTTTTGACAGTCATTTTCGACAAAACGATGTTTCGTCAGAGTTCAAACGATAAACGCTCATCGATGTTTCGGAGTTGGAGTATATTTTTTAAAATGTTTTTGCAATAGTGGGAGATATTGGAAGGATTTTCGTTTTCCAATGACCTTTTATCTGTTCATCTGATCGGAAATTTTTCGCTGATCACCGACTGTTTGTCCGGATGCTTGAAAAAACGCGAAAAATCGCAAGTGTTTTGCGATTTTTTGCGTTCGATGAAGATCCGAAGTGATCTTGACGCGTTTTTGCGTCAATGAATAAATCGGGAAACTGCGTTTCGTGATTTATTCATTCGTTGCGTTTTGCCGAATTTCTTGATACGTTCTGTGCAATGCTTTTTTTTTCATCCTTTGCCGAATGACACTGATTTTCATCGGGATTTCTTTCGAAAAATCATTAAAGACAAATCGAATCTACGGAATACGTGGACGACCTGTTCGAGCTGAAGAGTAGGTATGGCGTACCTATGCTCAGCCAGTTTGCGGAGCTAGTCAACAGAGAGATGTTCTGGGTCGTAACGGAGGTGTGCTCGGAACACAATCTCGTCAGGCGGAGTAAAATAATCAAGCAGTTCATTAAGATAGCACGTGAGTAACAAAAAACTCCAATGAAACTCGATTTAGTCCCTTTATTTTAGTCGATTTAGTCTCTTTTTTAAGTCTCTTTATTTGGTTTTTAGTCTCTTTTTCTTTAAATACATTCCATTGAAACGCGATTTAGTCTCTTTCTCTCTTTCGATCTTTTTTTCTTCTTCCGTTACGAATTTGTGACCTAATCGCTCCCTCGGTATTCAGGTCAGTGCAAGGAGTGCAAAAATTTCAACTCGATGTTCGCAATCGTGTCGGGTCTCGGTCACGGCGCGGTATCGAGGCTTCGAGCCTCGTGGGAAAAACTGCCGAGCAAGTATCAGAGATTGTTCAGCGATTTGCAGGAGCTCATGGATCCCAGTCGTAACATGAGCAAGTATCGTCAGCTCGTCGTATCCGAACAGACTCAACCACCTATCGTGAGTACAACTTCGTTGATGCTCGCCGAATTAGAACAATTCTGTTAAAGGTCGCCGGTTATTATCGAATTTCCTAAATTATTTTTCCTAAAATTGAGGCATACATATATATATATATATATATATATATATATATATATATATATATATATATGAATACGCATATATGCAAGTATTAAATAATAATTTATAAATATAAAATAATAAAATTGATGAATTTATAAATGGAAGTATAAATAATATACGGAAATGCAAATCTAGTCGCGCGGCGGCGCTGTCATGTTACTGATTTAAGGGGTTATAATACAGCCAGGAGGCTCAAAAATATCGATTTTACAAGAATTTTTCTTGAGAAGACCTGTAAATCTATTAACGTAAACATTTGTACACATATTATGGTAATTTTTAACTATATTTCAACCTTTTTTCCTTGTAAAAATAATTATTCTAAAAGCTGCTATAGCTGATCTCCGGGAGCACCTCTAAAAAATTGCGTCTTGCGGTGGGCACGATATCTCTGGACTGGATCATCCAAAATGAAAAAAAAAAACCAAAAATATTTCGTTAATATAATGGATTATCTTGTAATTGGTCGAGGGAATAAGCAAAATGATAATTTTTGACAAAATGGCGACATCTAAAAAAAATCGATTTTTGACAAAAATTTAGGCCTTACATTGTTTATAAAATGGTAAATATTTATTGGTGAGAAAAAACCTGCGATTAATTACTAAAAAATATACTTGAAAGGATTGTGTTAAAGTTTGAGACTGATCGGTTCAGCCGTTTCCGAGAAATCTTGCTCGCCGACATTAAAAACACGGTTTTGAGAAAAACGCATTTGAAGTTTCCAAAGCACTCTACATATAGTAAAAAAACAATTACAAATGTGCGTGTAACTTCGAGAATGTTCGCCGAATTGACAATAAATGTTCTGTGCGCGCACTTAAATATATGTACATTACGAAAGTAAAACAATTTAAAAATCGATTTCTCGAAAATTTTAACTGTATATAACCCCGTAAGGTATTCCATTCGCAAGGAGTCGTATTTTGTAGAGGCATAAGCAGGGCCGTCCTGAATTATTGGCAAATTACAGTGGCGTTTAATAAGAATAAACTCACAATCAATCATTACACCCAACGATAAACTGGAATAAAAAATTTCGCGCACATTTCGTAGATTTCGACATTTTTACGTTTCCTCTGAAAAGTCACGGCTACGAAAATTCTTCCGCTAGTCACATTTTTCTAAGTTTTATCAATTATTCATTAATATTTTCGAAGTTTTATTAATATTTCGTTAATATTTTCTTGACACACTCGGTGACGCCCTGTTTTTGCTGTCATTACGAAAACTTTTCAAACATTTACACACGTAAGCAGCTTATATTACGCATCTATAGAGTTATTTGGTGTATCAATTATCAGATAGAAATGTGGCCAGCGAGTCATCTCCATAAAGTGCCGTATAAATGAGGTTTTTGGAATCGTAATTTATCGTTAAACGCTCGATAACCTGGCTTGACATTTTTAAAGTATCCTGAGATGATTTTTTTTACTTGATTACGGACGAAAATTGGTTAATTGTTAAATATTCTGGCTCGTGTAAGGAATACCTTAAAAGTAAGGTTGACTTTTACTAGTCACATTTGCACATACAGAAATGTGTATGCCAATATGCAAGAATGGAAATGTACAAATATGCAAATACTTGAATATGCAAATACATTGGGTTGTCCCAAAAGTATTATATGATTTCTGCACTGTCAGATAAATCAGCTGCGTGCTGATGGCGAAATAATCTTTTGGCACAACGTAAAATAAAGCTCTTCGGATATTATAAGATAAGATTGACACAACTTACTTTGTTGAAGAGGATTAGCAATAACCTTATTCTACAATCGATGTACCAACGTCATTTGCTGCCCACAAAATTCAGCCGTAGCCCCAAAAACTGTTGGAATTCACCTCGAGACTGTTATCTTCCACTTTTTCCTCGCAGATTCCTTTTTATCCGGTCGTGAAGAAAGATCTGACGTTCATTCATCTCGGCAACGATTCGCGGGTCGAGAGTTTGGTAAATTTCGAAAAATTACGAATGATCGCGAAGGAGGTCAGGACCCTTACGAACATGTGCTCGTCACCTTACGATTTGCTCACAATGCTCGAGCGGGGTGGACAACCGCCCAGCTCGGCGATGGTCGCGTTGAACCAAATGACGACTGGCAACCAAGGTAACTTCTATTATTGAAAAAACTTCGATTAGTAAAAAAAAATGATTTTGAAGAAATAAGTAAGATTATTGAAAAGTCGTTTGGAAATTCATTTGTGATTAAACTGAAAAAGTTGTGTACCAAATTTCATTAAAACATATTAATAATTCAAGAGGTTATGAACAATCTCGTGCTTTTGGCCACCCGATTGATCAGAAACAAAAAGCGAGTTTTTTTTCTTCTTAAAATAAAAAAACATTGGCTAAGACTTGCCCGAGCTTTTTTGTTATCGTGTTTTAAGCATAAAAAATGGAATTTGTTTCGAATTTCGAGGAAAAAAGCAATCATTATTGCTAATGACCAATTAAAAAAATGTTATTAGGACGTTGAATAAGTTCTCGCTGTTTTCCAACGAATTGCGTGTAGTTTAAGATGGTAACGCATCTATAAAGAAGTACTATAAGCAAGCTAGAAATTCAGTGTATGTCACTTTGCCGAAGTGTAAACAACTAATTTTTTTAAGGTGTTAAACATGCCAAATTTCGTGTAAAAAAAGAGTATTTGCGGGGGAATTAACTGCACTACTTTATTCAAAAGAAAATTGCAGCTAAAGCTCACAGAATTCTTGTTGAGACTTACGACGACCATGCTCTGTCGGTAACAACATCCAGAGATTGGTTCAGACGCTCGATAAATAACGATTTTGATGTTTTGAATTGGAGGCTTCATGAAGACTCATGTCGGACGCTAGCTGAACTTGCAGAATCATTGGGAGTTGATCACACAACAGTTTCGAAACGTTTGAAAGCATTAGGAATGATTTTTTAAAATAAAACATCAATTTTCACGAAAAAAAACAGCGAGAACTTGTTCAACATCCCAATAAGAAGGAAAACGTCGGTCAATACTAAAATACTATCAATCGATCGAGTTTTACTTGCACAACTTTGATCAGTTCTTTACAATACAATAACTTTCCGCTTACATATTTCTTCACTCATTTACTACGCCCCAGATTCTTGCACTTCGTACTATCGAACATCGCTCTCCTTTTTTTCATTTATTCCTCCACTCCATCTCTTTTACTCCCTCTTCCTCCTTATTCATCTTTCTGCAGACTTCTTCTATTTTCCTAAAGTACTCACATATACCTTTTTGTATTTTTCCGCCCAGCATATTTATAATTTCCCCCTTTATTGCCAAAACACTAAACTACTATTACACTGAATGAGTGTACCAAATGTCAAGTCAATTCGTTCATTAGATTTCGAGAAATCGTGGGAACTTATTTGAACAAAAATGGTTCGAGAAAAACGCGTTTTCGCGAAAAAAAAACGTTTCGAGAAAAGTTTTACTAGCAGTTGTATAATTGAAAAAAAACTGTTTCGAGAAGTTTTGAGTAGTCGGCTATTTTGTACATCGATAGAAAAAAAAATTCGAAAAGCCTGATATTCATACTAAATAAACGTGTAATTAATTTAATGAGTGAATTATTTTTCATACGAAAAAAAATTGTTAAATTCGCACATGATTTTGTACCCGTTACTGTGGCCTAACCCCTTAAAGCAGCCTCACCATATGCTTCCTCTACAAGCAATCGATGCGCCTCAGCTGCAGATTTCTTCAAATTAAAGAAGTAAAGAAGAGTTATAAAGTATCCGCAAAATGTCGCTTATTCGGCTCAAAACGCGATATTTTCGCACGAAAAAAATTATGTGTTGCTGATCCAAAATCGCTAATATTTCAAGGTTATGGTCTTGCCAAATGTCCAACCTTACGATATGACGTTTCACATCTGACAATTTCAACCACAACCTCCTGGTGGGGCCATCTTTTGTCAAACGGCGGAGACTTGTTTGTACTCTCAACAAGTTTACCATCAATCTGCGGTTCCTGCACCGTATGTTGTAACTTCTCTCCAATTTGAGCTGCCTCAAGCGACGCACGAGTCTTCGTTGTTTTCACAATCATCCTCCGAGACTTGCACAGTCACTGGAAACCCTTAAAATCCGTCACATCGGAGACTTTTCGTTTTCCTTCTCCAAGCCTGCTTCACACAACTCAACATCGGATTCGCACGCGATATTTGAAAGATAACTATGGTTGACCATTGTTTTCATAGGGGGCCAGACGGCGACGGTGAAGCGTCGAAAGAAGTCGACCGCGGCGCCAAATCCAAAAAAAATGTTCGAAGAGGCACAAATGGTGAGAAGAGTGAAGGCGTATCTCGCGAATATGAAAGTTATCACGGACGAGGAACGTCTGCACGCGCTCTCGGTCGATTGCGAGCCTCACGCCGGCACCGTTGCCGTTGCTGCTGCTGTACCACTCGGTGGTAGCCGCGGAAGGCGACATCCGTCACCCACCTTGTCGACGACGAGCAGTGCCAGCAGTACAAGTGAGAATCTACAGAGAAACAATCGATATCCCGATCGAATTATTGTTAAAAATCATCTGCACATGCACAACAATAAAACGCGTTATTTTTACCTTTATATTCATTTTTATTATTTGCCTTCACATTAAGGGGTACCGCTACTTCAGAAGCGCGAAAAATGGGTGCAACTTTGAGATTTTTTTGGAGTCTACGAAAAGTGTGGTATTGAAGTTTGCATCGTTGGGATGCAACGAGCATTTTTTTTCGTACTGGCTAATATTTTTTTTCACCATATTACAGCCCCGAACAAATCCAAACATTTTTGAAAATCCTTCTTAGGGGTACATATCCCAAAGACGGGAAAAAAACGTTTTGATGGTTGAAAAATGGAGAAATGAAAAAATGGAGAAGATTCTTCGTTGCATTCCAACGATGCAAAGTTCAACGCCGCACGAAAAGTTGATTGGATATTTATTCAAAGATCTGTATTGCCTATGCATGAAACTATTATTTTTTATTTTCTACGAAATGCCGGCGCTGATGTCTAGCAGCATAAGTTTCGACGCTGTACAAAAAAACTAAAATTTGTCACAATCCGAAGGATGTTAGCTAGAAAGTACATAGGGATTATTTTTTAAACCTTTCTCGCAGAGATAACGAGCATTAAAAGAAACAGGTTTCATTTTTCGAAACAAAAATTGCTCATCAATATTTTACACCAAGCGGATTTAGCGACAAATCGAGAAATTCTCACGTATTCCCGCGGAAAGATGGGCTCAGAAGATGGAAAAATTGAAGCCAATCGGATAGAATTTCCTCACGTTATGCGGCGAGCAAATTTGAAAACTTTGTTTCGGGAAACACGCCTCTACAATTTCGCGACATTATTTCACATTTAACAATGAGAATTGAGTACCAAATATACCATCTTTGCGGTATCGAATCAATTGCAACTTTTTTTAGACCCCAAAGTATTATTCGATACAAAAAAAATCTTTTTCTCGACATTCTGGACAAGCATTACCCCTTAATCTTTATTATTCGTCTATACATCGATCGTTTACTGTTGATACCCAGGCCACAGTCACCCATACGGAGGCTATTATTGCAATAGTAACAACGAGCCTTCTATTCGGCAAATTATCTTTTATCGCCATATTCGCAGCCACATCTAGCTTCCGTTGCACTTAAGGCGGGATATACATTTAGACAGGAAAAAAATAAGCAACATTGAGGGGTTTTTTAAACTAAGAAATAATTATTTTACAATCATCAAACTGTAGGTATACTTTAATAGTATATTTAAGTATATGAAACATTTAAAAATAATTAAGGGGGGATTGTCTTTTTTTTTCGCAAAATTTACCGCTTTTTGGGAATTTTTTTGTGAAGAAAGTATACAACGGAAAACTTGTGAAACTTGGCATATAGTTTTATTGATCTGTTTACTACATACAAAAAAATTTTTAAACAATTTCATCAAAAAATCCGCCTCCCACCCCCCTCGACGCGCGATGGTCCTTTTTTGATGGTGTGCACGATTACAGCCTTCACGTTCATCCTGCAACAAAAACCCAAAAAGCATTTTACTTCAGACACATATAGCTATCGTTCGATGAAGGGAAAAAAAATTGACCATTTAGTGACGTTTTGAACTTGAAGTATCGATTTTTCGAAAAAAATTGATCGATTTTTTGTTATAAATAAAAAACTATTAAACGTATTGCTTTTTTGCTTCATCAAACGATAAAAGGATGTCAGCTGAGCATTCTGTCCAAATTTGAAGGCAATCGGTTGAATAGTTTTTGAGAAATCGTGCACACCATCAAAAAAGGACCATCGCGCGTCAAGGGGGGTGGGAGGCGGATTTTTTGATGAAATTGTTTAAAAAAATGTTTGTATGTAGTAAACAGATCAATAAAACTATATGCCAAGTTTCACAAGTTTTCCGTTGTATACTTTCTTCACAAAAAAATTCCCAAAAAGCGGTAAATTTTGCGAAAAAAAAGACAATCCCCCCTTAATTCATCATCAAAATGGCGGAACTGTGGCAGAGTATCCCAGCAAAGTCGCCGCGGGAGTTGCGAATCGGCGTGCAGTCTAGCTTCTCGTAGACTTTGATTTGCAAAAAAGTTCAAACATTTTTTCAGTTAGAACATATATAGTTTCTATGTGATGTTAATTAAAATGAAGAAAAAGCAAATTTGAGAAAATGGCTCGCATTTACAAAAATAAATCAACATTCCACGCCACATTTCTGTAAAATGTGGATTAAAAAAGTCGTTTTTTTTTCCAATTTTTCAAAAACAATTCTCGTCAAATAGAAGGTACCAATATTATGAATATTTCTACCAAGTTTCAACTCAATCGGCTTAATAGTTTATTAGTAATCCTACACGCTAATTTCGATACTGCAGTTTTGAGAAAAACGCGTTTGAAGTTTACGCTCGCTCCGAATCCGAGCGGTGAGGCACAGCGTTGACGGGCTGTAACGTTTGAAGTTTGCCGAATTTCGCTTTGAAACTTTGGGAAAATATTCTACATATATAGTTCTATCGTTTAAAGAAAAAAAAGAAATCGCTTTTTTGATCGTTGTAAATGTATATCCCGCCTTAAACAACTTTGTTTCCAAAGAACCGAAACTTCCAGTATCCTTTGACACGCGTAAAAAAATCGGCATACACAATAAATGTGTTCTTTTTGTCACAATTTCGTTCACTTTTTTTTTTTGCACGGAAGGTATCACCCGCCGGACATTTTTCGGCGACATAATCTGATCCGTTTTGTTCTCGACGAAACAGGTACAAAATTCGGCGCAGCGTCGCCACAAGCAGTGAGAAAAATGCTGGCGCTGTCGGATCCCCACAAGACACGGCCTTATCAGCCGAAACACTGTCCGCCGGCGCTTCCGGTGCCGGGGCTGGCGTTGCACGGCGGTGGACTCGAGCCTAGTCCAGGTGCGCCGAGGAGAGTAGGCTCGGGTAGCCGGGTGCCGATGCACGAGAGATCGCACAGCGACACGCCTTCCGGTTTACCACCGCCCGTCGACCTCAGCGCCGAGAGCAGCAGCGTTACGAGCCTCAGTAATCTTCAGCCACTGAGGAAAACTCTTACCAGCGGTAAGCTTCGATCTTCCCCCTCACTTTGATCATCGTTCTCCTTTTATTCCATTCCTCCGTATGGCCTTGCGGGCTTGTACGATCTCCTATCTTCACCACGCACTTGGCACTTCGCCATTTCCGGTTTCTCAAATACTGCCCCGGGCTGGTGCCCGCAGCTTTTCCGATGCACTATCGCGTTTGCACGAGGCCACAGGGAGACTGTGGCAAACCTGCGCCGATATAGGTGGCTGTGGTTTACCGACTTTTGTTCAACGGGAAACTTGAAACGGAAACGCTGCATGAGAGAATGCCGTCGAACTATTTCGAAAGGGACCTTCAACTCCGATTACCTTTGCTTTGACACGTGTTATGAGGTCTTCCTGACAACATATACGGGGTATGCCAAAAACCAACGATAGTATTGCAGGTGCTCACAGGCCAGCTCATGGTGATCCAGAATAACCAAATATCATCTCAGTAAAAGTATCATAGTTCTTGAGATATTCACAATATTTTGAAACTCGCGAAAATATCTAGCCTAAGGCAATATTTCACATGTCACAGCTGCAAATACGGATATTTTTCGGTTCGGTTTTTGTCTGAATATTGGTGAAAGATCGTGTTATCAATAGCAACTAACAACCACGTGTTACATCTATTTTAAATCTAGACTAACTGACCCCATTTTAACGCACAACGCGTCATGACCCCATGACGCGTTGCGCGTTTATTATGGCAGTATAAAAAAAAACTGAGTAATGAAAATTCAAAAGCGCTGACAATGTAAATATTTACGCTGCGGCTAGCGATCCGGTTATCGGACAAATAAGCGTATGTTATTCGTCCGGATAGTTTGTTTAACAAGTTAATACATTCAATCCGGACGATTATATATATATATATATATATATATGTATATATATATTATTCGACCGGATACCAGCTGACACGAATCACAATAATGTGTACGCCTACTGGAAATACGGCGTGAACTGAGCCGCTGTTCGGACGAATAACATACACTTATTCGTCCGATAACCGAACGGGGAGTCACTCCGAAATATTTATGGTTATTATTGATAGCATGAAAAAATATCCGTATTGGCAGCTGATATGTAAAATATGGCATCAAGTTAGAGATTTTCACGAGTTTCAAAAAAGTGCGAATATCTCGAAAACTATGACACTTTGACTGAGGTCATATTTGGTCATACTGGATCATCATGAACTGGTCTGTCAGCACCTGCAATATTATCGTTCGTTTTTCGGGGCACCCTGTATATATACTAGGGTGGTAAAAAAAGTCGACTATTTTTTTCCATATTTCCCTATTCAGTAATTGCAGTGAGGTGAAATAAGACGCCTGTTGAAATGCGAGCCCTCAACATTGATATGTAAAGACTCCTCATGGCGATTTTCTATTTTCCATGCTAATAAAATAGATAAAACTATGCTCGCTACTTTTGAATTTAATAACTAGCCAACGGGTAAACATACAATAATGCCCAAGACATTTTTGTAGGGAATTAAACGTTCTGTAAAAAAAGGTCTCCTATCGTTTTATGATGAATCTACTCTTTCAAAAGTTATTCAAGGTCAAAGTTGAACTTTTACCAAGTGTCAAGATTTTGTTCACTTTCCCGGCGAAACCATCACACTTACCACAAAATGTCACAGGGCATTTTTTGTAGATCATTTCATATTCTATAAAGTCATGTCATTGAATAATAAAAAAAATCAATAGTTCAATCGTTAAACGCTTTACAAATGTATTTTTTGGAGAAAAGTTGCTATTTCCATGAAATTAATTGTTATATTAACGAAAAATATAAATAAAAAGATCCCAATTTTTATAAAGTTACTTTTCATTGTTTAGTTAGTGTTAAAGAGTTATGAAGACGTTTTATCACTTTCATATTTAGAATTGAAAGAATTGTTTTAGAAATCATGATAGATGAAACGAAAAAAGTACTTATATATTTTACAATTTTCACCAACGGTAAACATTAAGCGATGAGCAACTCCTATATATCAATATTGAAGACTCATATTTTAACAGGCTTCTTTTTCCACCTTACTGCAATTACTGAATAGTGGAATTTGAAAAAAATAGTCAATTTTTTTAAATCACACTAATAAATATGAGCCAGTGGGGCTTGTCGTTCACCAAGGACATAATTGCATATTGGAATACTGCAGATAGTTAGTTTCTATACAAGTTTTTTTTTTCTATACAAACCCACACAATGGGGTTTTGCCTTTTTTTTAAATATAAATGTGCGTGTGGTTCGCAAATATCGTTCGCAGCAGTGCGCTATATTTTCGACAGTTTCAATGTAAAGGAATTCTATTCCACACTATCTTTAAACATTTGCCATAGCGCGGTGATCCAATCTCGCAAAAAATAACTTTCTTGAATATTCTGTGCCAGAGAAAATCCCCGCGCACATGTGAAAACTACCCGAGCAGTTGTTTCCACGTTAATGGCATGTAAGTTTGCATTGTTAGAATGCAACGAAACCTTTCCTTCTACTGCTCACGTTTTTTTCGCCCATTTAGGGTACGAAAATCGCTCAATCGGTTTTTTTCTCATCCTCTTATAGATTGTCGCAAAAATGAACAAATGAAAAACATTTTAAGGGGGAATATACCTTTGCGAGGGCAAAATCGAGGGTCACTTTTGACAATTTATTTAAGAAAAACAAAACAATATTTTCTAATTCGGTTTTTTATACATTTTAGTACAAGACTTCAAGTAAACAAAAAAATGTTTTTAATTATTTTGAAACAGAATGGCGCAATCGCACAGGTCATAATTTTCAAGCTAGAACAAAAAACGAAAAATATTTTGCAAGTAGATATAAAAAACTAGTCCAGTACGTAGAGGTTTTTCAAAATATTGATTTAAAAAAATGGCGTTAATGTGAAACAAAAAAAATTCGTAAAAAAATCGGTCGAATATCGATCATAAAGTTTTTAAATTTCAACTTATCGAAAAAATCCTGCGTACTGGACTAGAAAATGTTGTGAAGAAGCTACAGTTAAAATTTCAAGTCAATCGATTGAAAACTCGAGGCGCTACGCATACGCCCCTGTCCAAAAACATAATTTCGAGAGAAACGCGTTTAAGGCGTTACCCCCACTTGTAGCGCAAAAAAAGGCCTTTTTCATGAATTTTTTTAAAGAAAACTACAAAACTTTTTTAATCGATCAATATACCATCTTAAATAACACATCTTGAAGAACTTTCAGTAATTTTTTTATTGAAAAATATTACATTGTTTAGTGGCAAATGGCCGTCAATGAAATAATGTTTTTATATACACGGTTTGCGGTGACCAACATTGCGGCGAAGTGGATCATCTGAAAAAAAAATCCGGATGGATTTAGTCAAATATAAGTATAAACTAGTCTTTAATCGAAGGATTTTGAAAAACATTCATTTTTCACAAAATGGCGGACAGTCAAAGTTAATGGTTCGATTTTAACGAAAAAAAACCGCCGTTTTTTGGCTATAAAACGGCCATTTTTTTTCGAAAAAAAAAAATTGAACGATTAAAGTCTACATTTTTATGTATTAAATAAGCCTGCAAAATTTCAAGAAGATCGGTTCATTAGTGTTCGAGTAATCTTGGTCACCGACTTCAGAAATGCCATTTTGAGAAAAACGCGTTTAAAGTTTCTCTTTCAACGCTCTTTCAACGCGGATTCTTCTCTTTCAACGCTCATATCTCAGTCAATTTTGTTCGGATCGACTTGAAATTTTCAGGACATATTCTCAGATACTTATACTTAAAAAAAATGCAATAAAAAAAATCGATTTTTTCGAAATCGCAAGTGGGGGTAACCCCTTAAAGTTTTAAGTACTGTAAAATCATGAAAATTTCGTGTTTACCTTTAATCGGCGATGCCTGGACCATACAATTGTCCTTCTAATTCAACATTCTCTTGCACTTCTTCTTTTCTGGAAGATGCAGCAAAAAAATGCAAACAAAAAAATTTACAAAGGTATATTCCCCCTTAAAGAACGTTCGTTGCGTTGCAACGACACAAACTTTAACGTGGTCGTATGGCAAAAGGTAATCGAAGTTGAAGGCTACTTATGAAATAACAACCCAAATGTAGGACCAGCGCACGCGGGTCCACGACAGTCCTACAACCTCATTCTCAAATCCTTTTTTTTTTCTTCATTTTCCGTAACGTCGAAAGTCGATGGTCGTAGATCGACACTCGAGCTGAACATTACACGAAATACTTCATCGCTTCGGACTCGATGGATAGGCTTGCACTTTGTATTTGATCATGGTGCACTTTCGTTGCTCGTTACTATCACTATCATCGTCATTATTATCGTTCGTGGCATACGCAGTGGACGGGGCTTCGTAAATGGCAGACCCATCATTCGTTATTTGCACGCTGCACCCAAACGTTTCGTTGAACTCTATTATTCATATGTGTTTCATGTCACATTGTGTTGCGTATACACATCTGTATGGATCCCCCGAGTTGGCCTCGATGATGGAATTGTCGTTTCGCAAGTGAATTTTCTCGAACTCCAGAAACCAAGACCCGTGAAGATAAATGCGCGAAGGCCATTTTTGCTCGATCGAACCAAACTCTCCCGCAAGAGTCATGACAGTTGGAAAAAAAATGAGAGGATATGACTATTTGGAAACTGGCAGGTTGCATCGTGAATTCTTAATGTGGAATTCCGTCACGTGCAGAGTTTTCCAGTGGATCGGTTGACAATACTCTGTCAACTTGTCAAGACACATATATATTATGCAGTCGAAGGATAGAACGGTTGCACGTGCAACTTGAATGCTCGGGAACAAAAAGAGACACCGCGGCCTTTTTTACCGACCGAGCAGCACCGCCATAGGCTGTCACGCACATCGATTCTCCCTTTCTCTCTCGCGGTATCCGACGACTCTTATTGGTGCTCGGTTATGGAGCACGGAAAACATTCCATCCTCGGATATGTGGCATTGATTAATCTATTTGCCGCTTCGGTGCTCCGAGTAGGATGAACCTCGACTTTGTTTGGGTTCTGCGACGAGAAAATTGTCGGTGTATCGTTGAGACTTTAACGCAAGGGAAACGTCCGCAGTTCGGCGAAACGAAAGATGGACGAAGTTTCTTTTGCCTCGTACAGGAGGCGTTGACATGGCGTTGTGTACGAATTTTTTGTACCCCAAAAACTTCTATAGTTTTTTAGGTATTCGGGTGAATGCTGGCATATGATTAGGGTATCTCAGAAAGTATAGGAAAGTATAGAAAGTAGCAGGGTGTCCTGTTATGAATTGATAATCCTGGAACTGTCGATAAGTCAGATCATGTCCTACTATATGCTGGAATTTTGGTTTAGTAAAAGTCCCACGGTTTTCGAGATGAAAACCATCTGCCTTTGCTTTTTCACATGCCATTTCTACAAATGATAACTTTTTTACCCGGTTTTTGAAAACAATACTCTTGGTTATTTGTTTTATCTACGCCTGAATTTTATCTGAAAATTAGGAATGTTATTCAGGTATAATAGAACCTCTGAGAAAAAAAATGTGGTCCAACGGCCGGATCGACAACTTGACAATTGTTGATCTGAAAAATGCAAATGAAAAGGTTTTATTATCTATACAAATGTAGTTCTCGTTGTACGCAGCCGGTTCGCGAAAACAAACAACATTTTCACCAAATGGTGGGTTTAAAAAAAGTGTCATTTTGACGACATTTTTATTTATATTGGGGGGGCTTAAAAAATACTAAATTAAAAAAAGCGGCTATGTATAACAATATCTGCTGGAAATACGGAAGTTTTGGTTTTTAAAATTGAAAGTCCGACGATTAATAGCTAGAGTCATGATTCCGGCCAAGCTCACAATCAGAAGAGTCATTGCGGGAAAAACGCGATTGAAAGTTTTAGTATACGTTAAGGGGCCTTCTTACTTTAGACGCTAAAAAAGCCCATTTTCATGATTTTTTTTATAGGTTAATATTATGGATGTTGATATAAAATTCTTACACTTCACAAATACACTTTCGAAATACATAAAAAATGTTTTTTTAAAAGCTTATTTAAGTCAGTACTCATAGACGAAAATTGGATTTTTAATTGGACAGAAGTCTTCTTTTTAACCTCAAATGTTAAGGAAACTTTATGAAAAGATCTTATGGAGAATTTTCATACAAACCAATTCGAACATCTGACTTTGATAGTCTGCGGTGTAAAAAAAATGTACTACGCATATCGTGCCAATTACTTGAAAAAGTTGCTTAGATATTGTCGATTCATATCATTTGTAAAAATGGCATGCGAAAAACCAAAAGCAGCTGATTAAAAAAAAAAATAACATGAAGTCCAAAATCTGGAAAACCGTGAGACTTTTACTAAACTGAAATTCCATATAGTAGGACAAGGTCTAACCTATCGGCAGTTGCAGGATTATCCATTCATATCAAGACACCCAGTATATACATACATTTATATGAATAGTAAAAATCGGTGAAACTCTTTAGAATTTGAGGTAGATTAATTTTCGGAAAAATGTTTTTCGGTGTCGCACACTGAGAAACGAAAATCGTTGAATGTGCAAAATGCATTTTGTTGTCTCGAAATTTTGTTGTTTTAACAGTTGCTCAGACATGCTGAATAAGCTAGAGTTCACACCACTAAAACTATCAGTTCGATTGACAAAACGTATTTGAAGATACATTTTGTTAAACCAACTGAATTTTGGATGGATGAACGAATTTTTTTTTCAGTGCAGATTTGACAATTTTTTAGATGTTTGGTTTGACTTTTCTACAGGAGTAGAGTATTATATAAGGTGTTTTATGATTGAATTTTGTGAAAATTGGTTGGAGGTTCTAGATTTTGAAGGAGTTTAGGTTTTTGGAAATCGGGTTTTCCTAATGCAACTACCTTAAAAGTTGAGATAGCGGAATAAATTTTCGTGCAGGAAAATACAGGATACGTTCGTAGGTAATTTTACGAAAATCAGCAAAACATTTTAGATTTTAAGGGATTAGGCTACTGTGGCGATCCGAAGATCACGGTTATTAAAAAAACCGTATTTAGAAGGAACAAGTAAGATAATTGAAAAATATTAATAACTAAACAAGTTATAAACAATCTTGTGAGGGAATTTTGAACGTCAGGGGCTTGATTTCGGCGAATCGATTGATCTGAAACAAGAAAAAGTTTTTTTTTCTTGAATTTTATAATATTGGCCGGACTTGACCGAGCTTTTTTTGTCATTCTGTAATAAAAAAAAATGTTTGAATATTTTTCTCAATTTTTCGAGGAAACATCAAAAAGAAACACTCAAAAAGCATTTGAGTGATTTTCGTATCCCAAATCGGCGAAGAAATGGCGAGCAATAGAAGAAAAATTAACTTTCGTTTCATGCCAACGATGCAAACTTCAACATCATCTTTCTTGATACGTAGGCTTCATGAATAATTTATGTACACCGAAAGTTACGACGCAAGGTTAAGGGGAGATATACACCTAGGAGCCGGAAAAAGGTCATTTTTGTGAATTTTTTCAAGGAAAACTATTTGAAATTTCGAATTGGGGTTTTAATTATCCAAAAGTATATACATTCAAAAATATGTTTAATTTTCTTTATTTAAAAATATCAAAAATATACACGGATATTGTATGATCCTTGGAGCGTCGTAAAAAAATCTGCGTATACGGTACCCACTGGCGTTTCTTCGAAAATCATCTGACAATAAAAACCAAAAAGATTATTAAATTAGATACTATAATCTAGTACTTGTCATAGACGATTTTGAAAATATCGATTTATGACAAAATGCCGGACGTTGGAACATAAATAGTGATTTTTGGGCCAAAAATTAGTTATTATTTTGCCTATAAAACAAAAACTAAGTAACGGGAAAAAAAATCCTATGACAAGTACTCGATAATGGTGTATAGACTAACCACAAAAAACCTCAAGGCAATCGGTTCATTTGTTTTCGAGAAATTTTGGGTACCGATTTGAAAAACGTGGTTTTGAGAAAAAACGCGTTTGAAAATTTGGGAATGAATAAACCATGAAATTTGTCAACTTTCATGGAATCATCGATACCAGGCCCATAGTGTAGGTCTTCTACGGTCGACGGAATGTTCATAGCTTCCAAATCCTCGTCCTCGACCATCTAGGTGTATATCTCTCCTTAAGGGGGGATTGTCTTTTTTTTCGCAAAATTTACCGCTTTTTGGGAATTTTTTTGTGAAGAAAGTATACAACGGAAAACTTGTGAAACTTGGCATATAGTTTTATTGATCTGTTTACTACATACAAAAAATTTTTTAAACAATTTCATCAAAAAATCCGCCTCCCACCCCCCTCGACGCGCGATGGTCCTTTTTTGATGGTGTGCACGATTACAGCCTTCACGTTCATCCTGCAACAAAAACCCAAAAAGCATTTTACTTTAGACACATATAGTTATCGTTCGATGAAGGGAAAAAAAATTGACGATTTGGTGACGTTTTGAACTTGAAGTATCGATTTTTCGAAAAAAATTGATCGATTTTTTGTTATAAATAAAAAAAAACTATTAAACGTATTGCTTTTTTGCTTCATCAAACGATAAAAGGATGTCATCTGAGCATTCTGTCCAAATTTGAAGGCAATCGGTTGAATAGTTTTTGAGAAATCGTGCACACCAGTTGTGAAAAAGCTGTTTCGAGAAAAACGCGTTTAAGGGGGGATTTTTTGATGAAATTGTTTAAAAAATTTTTTGTATGTAGTAAACAGATCAATAAAACTATATGCCAAGTTTCACAAGTTTTCCGTTGTATACTTTCTTCACAAAAAAATTCCCAAAAAGCGGTAAATTTTGCGAAAAAAAAAAGACAATCCCCCCTTAATTCGGCATAGCGATGGTTACCAATGTTCGACATCGCACTGTCAAAATATCGTTGTCGAAAAAACATTTTGCAAACCAAAAGTACGATGACGCTGAACTTTTCATCGTTGGCATGCAACGATATTTTCCCTTTTTTTTCGTTTTCGTATTTTTATCATCACTCAAAGCCTTTTTTTCGCGAACCGAGATAGTAGATTTCTCTTAATAATATTTGAAAACGTTTGTATGATTTCCACAGCCTATTTAGAGCGAAAAAAATTTAACGATAAAAATTAATTAATTTTCGTTGTATTCCAACGATTTTTTCCCGTTTTTTCGTTTACGTATTTTTATCGTCACTCAGCGCCTTTTTTTTTGCCAACCGAGATAGTATATTCCTCTAATAAGAATACGCGAAAAAGTTTAAATGATTTCCACAGCCTATTTAGAGGGAAAAAAATTTAACGATAAAAAATAATTAATTTTCGTTGTATTCCAACGATTTTATTCTCTCTTTTTTCTTTCCTTTATTTTTATCATCATTCGAAGTCTTATTTTGAAAGGATTCACATTGCAGCCCCGTTTTTAATTTCTTATCCAAAACTTCCTCCACGAGAAAATCAATTTTTAAAAGACCGACTCGCTCGTGTCACTTGCCACCGAAATTGAATGACTAGCAAGCGTCGTGCGAGCTTCCAATTCCCTTTCTCCAAAATTCGATGAGCCACGAAAAAAAAACTGAGCGACAAAGGGCCATTCAAAGTAATTTCGTATTTTCTCTCGATAGCCCAGCGTTTTTCGTTCTTGCAGGGCTCCCATATTTGTTAGATATTTAGAATCTGGTCGGGGCAGCTGACGATGAAAAGATTATGAAGAAAAAAAAACGTCGAAATTTCGGGAGTCAAAATAAGGGATGGAAGAGCATAAGCGAGAAGGAGGAAGGAAAAAAAAACCGAGATTGTTATAGAAATGTTGTTGGGGACGTGTGCGTAGGTTCGGTGACGAGCAGTGACAGTGGTCACAGTACACAGCTGGACAGCCACAGTGGGAGCAGCGTAGAGGCTGGTGGAAGTCCACCACCGCCCCAGAGAAGGCATTCCGCGATGCAAGGTACGTGAAACAATTCGCGCTCAATTTATATCCTCCCTCTTGGCCCCACGAGTATACGTAACATTCTAATTTTCTTTTTTTGATCCATTTCCTCTTCGCTATTGGCCATTTTTTTTTTCTGTCCGTAGAATTTCGTGTACACGTAGACGTAGATCGTGTTGCGTAGATCAATGAAAATTTCGTACGAATCGATGTATGTGCAACCGAGATTACGGTGCAGCTTCTAGAGACGTTTTGTTGTCTTGTTTTCTCGATAATGAGAGTCGCGAAATTTTTTTGACGTTTTCGTAACGGTGAACTGGCCGCGAATAGACTTTTCCGTAATGCCCACGGGAGACACAGCGCCGAGGAGTGAAGATCAATTTTATCGCCTCGTACGTCACGGTCAAATGATTTTTCCACAAGTTCGAAAGTACTCGTCTGTCCCATGGCCACTTTTATCGTACTGTCACGCGGCTTTTGCGAACGGCCCTCGTCGTTTGACGTCACACTGTCGAGGCTGAAACACGTCGGGGGCAATGTGGAAAAGCATCTCGCTCTTGTCTGTCCTCGATAGAGGAACGATTCTTAAGGGGTTGTATACAGTCAGGAGGCTCAAAAAGATCGATTTTTAAAGAACTTTTTGTGAGAAGACCTTTAAATCTATTAACGTAAAAATTTGTACACATATTATGGTAACTTTCTAAGCACCTCTGAAAAAAGGCGTCTTGGGTCGAGCACGATATCTCTGGACTGCATCATCTAAAATGAAAAAACCAAAAATATTTCGTTAATATAATGGATTATCTTGTAATGGATCGAAGAAATAAGCAAAATAATATTTTTTGACAAAATGCCGGCTTCTCAAACAAAAAAATCGATTTTCGACGAAAATTTGGGCCTTAAATTGTTTATAAAATGGAAAATATTTATCGGTGAGAAAAAACCATCGATTAGTTACTAAAAAATATACTTGAAAAGATTGTGTTAAAATTTGAGACTGATCGGTTCAGCCGTTTTCGAGAAATCTTGCTCACCGACTTCAAAACACACAGTTTTGAGAAAAACGCGTTTAAAGTTTCAAAAGCACTTTCGAACGCTCTGACACGTCATTACAAATGTGCGTGTAACTTCGAGAATATTCGCCGGACTGACAAGACGTTTTCCGTGTGTGTACTAGGGTGATTCGTTTCAGGGTAACTTTTTTTTCTGACCCATCGTGCCCGAAAATCTTTAGTCGGTACCCAAAAACGAAGTGTCGTGAAAGGGGGGTGTTGTCAAAAAATATTTAGAGGTCGCGAATCAAAATTGAAGGTTTCCCATCTGATTAACATTGAAAAAAATGTTTTTCCCATTATTAGTGTTACCATTCCGCGAATTTTGGTATCGCGATATTTTCCAAGTGGGTTCTCATGGGAAATATGATACTTTACAATAAAGTTCATTGAGCCAAGATCGTAAATTCAACCGTTTCAGCGGTATCATTATTTCAAGTGAATATTGTATGAAAATATCTATTCAAACGGCTGTAACGCCTAAGCTATTAGATATATCGAAAAAAATTCAAAAGAGAACTATGTAGAGAAAGTAATTTGCTACAAAAAAGTCTTATAAGCCGAGCCCGTAAATTCAACTCTTTCTCAGCTATAGGTGGATGAAGTAAAATAAATAGATTTTTTTTGTTTAAAAAAATATCTATTTATTTTACTTCATCCACCTATAGCTGAGAAAGAGTTGAATTTTCGGGCTCGGCTTATAAGACTTTTTTGTAGAAAATTACTTTCTCTACAAAGTTCTCATCTGAATTTTTTTCGATATATCTAATAGCTTAGGCGTTACAGACGCTTGAATAGATATTTTGCACAATATTCACTTGAAATAATGATGCCGCTGAAACGGTTGAATTTACGGCCATGGCTCAATGAACTTTATTGTGGAGTATCATATTTCCTATGAGAACCCACTTGGAAAATATCGCGATATCAAAATTCGCGGAATGGTAACACTAATAATGAGAAAAACATTTTTTTCAATGTTAATCAAATGGGAAACCTTCAATTTTGATTCGCAACCTCTAAATATTTTTTGACACCACCCCCCTTTCACGAAAGTTCGTTTTTGGGTACCAACTAAAGGTTTTCGGGCACGATGGGTAAAAAAAAAAGTTGCCCTGAAACGAATCACCCTAGTGTGTACTTAAATATATGTACATTACGATTTTTTTTAACTCGGTTTTTCGAAAATTTTAACCGTGTATAACCCCTTAAATCTTTTACGAGCGTTTCTTCTATGAATGTTTGAGGATACTGATTTTTTTTTCGATCTGGGTCCAATAAAAGTTCTATTTCAAAGTTACGATACGTCACAATGAATAATTGAAATCCAATCGACGTAGCACCGTTTCTTGTGGAAACTTAAGGGACGACACCACTGTGACGGGCCGAAGAAGGTCGTTTTTTTCCGATTTTTTTGCCTACTAGATTATTTGTTTAGAATTTGGAAAAAAAGGTGTGTTATTAAGCGCACATTGAACTCATTGTGTCATTTTTTATTTTAAAAAAGTTGAAAATTGACAACGTTATTCAGGTATAATAAAACCTCTGTGAAAAAATGCAGTCCAATGGCTGAATCGACAACTTGACAATTGTTGATCTGAAGAATGAAAATAAAAAAGTTTTATTATATATACAAATGTAGTTCGCGTTGTACGCAGCCGTTTTGCGAAAAAAAAAACAAAAAAAATCAACATTTTCACCAAATGGTGGGTTAAAAAGAGTATCATTTCGGCAAAATGTTTACTTATAGTCGGGGGCTTAAAAAATACTAAATAAAAAAAGCGGCTATGTACAACAATATCTGCTAGAAACACGGAAATTTTGGTTTTTAAAATTGAAAGTCCGACGAATCATAGCTAGAGCTATGATTCCGGCCAGGCTGAGAAGATTCATTGCGAGAAAAACGCGATTGAAAGTTTTAGTATACGTTAAGAGGTCTTCTCACTTTAGACGCTAAAAAAGGCTATTTTCATGATTTTTTTGATAGGTTTATATTATAGATATTGATATAAAAGTTGTTACACTTAATAAATACACTTTCGAAATACATAAAAAATGGAAAAAAAAATGTTAAGTCACTATTTATAGACGAAAATGGTAGTAAAAAAAATGTCCTAAAAAGTTGTAGGTCTGCGCTGTGATGAAATCTCGGAGATGGATCATTCGAAACAAAAAAATCAAATGGTTTTAGATTCAGTATGTTAATGTCTATAGCGCATATCATACGATTTTTGATATATGCAAAAATTACGAAATGGCGGACATTTTTCGAAAAAAAACAAAAAAAACGGCTTCTTTCACCGTTTTTGGCAAAATAAAGAGTAAATATCAAAATAAAAAAAAAATCGTTAATATGCGCTATAGCTCTGGTTGTAAAGAATATGTGGTTAAAATTCCATAATGATCGGTTCGGTAGTTGCGAAGATTGCATCAACAAGCCGTCGAAAAACGTTATTTCGAGAAAAACGCGTTTAAAGTTTGTTTGAGTTACATAAATACATCAAAACAAATTTTCAAATGTATTTCGAAAATGTATTTATTAAGTGTAACAACTTTCATATCAATATCTATAATATAAACCTATCAAAAAAATTCATGAAAAGTGCCTTTTTTAACGTCTAAAGTGAGAAGACCCCTTAATCGTTGCGCTACCTGCTCTTCCTAAATCGTCCGACGCTTCATAAAATTTCAATATTTCAGCTTGACATTTTTTTCACATATTCTTGAATATTTACATTTTGAAAAAAAAAGTAAAAAAAAAACGATTTTTTCGACCCGTCACAGTCGTGTCCCGCCTTGAAAGCTCTAATTGACACTCACGCTCCTATCGACTATGAAATTGCAACTCGTTTTGCAATATGGACTGAAACACTGCGTCACATTGTCTGAATTAAATTGTTTTTTTTTTTCATATCGAAAACAATGTAATCGATCTCTCGTAATTGTACGATTTCATTCGTTTGCGATTAATTTACGATTGTAAATGAACATTTTTGTTAAAAATTGCATAATTTCTATGCGTGAAAACAAAGGGTTAAACCTGACTTTACGAAGAAAGTTTAATTCGCGAGGATCTACTGATCGAAATAAAAATCAAAGCATCAAAAATTGAGCGTAATTGAAGAAAAATAATCATTACCGCATTTTACATTGCCCCGAAACGTTTCTCCGGGCTGGGGTGCAAACGGGGATCTGCTTCAATCGCTTCTCATCTACTGTCGCAAAACACATTGGCTTCGGTTTTGCTCGCAGAGCCGCCCATGAATAATATTCCACGTGAAGAAAGATAGAAAGATTTGTCGAAAAAAAAAACAATTCTGCCCGTAAAAGCGAATTATTCAATAATAACGTTTCGTTAAGGGGGGAAATACCTTTAGGCGACGAAAATGGCCGATTTTCATGATTTTTTTAGAGCTATATTTCTCCACCATTTTTTAAACTTTCGGTATGTTTCATAACCACTTTTGGCTGTTACATGGTATTTTTTGAATTTTATTAATCTTTAAAAATGGCGGAGGTATGGCACGGGTTTTTAAAACGCGTTGCGGCGAATGTTGTCAGACGGCGTGACACGTAGCGTCGGCGGGATTAATCTGAAAAAAAACCAACGAAGATTTTTCTCTCATCAACACTCAAATGCAGAATATGAACAAAAAAAAGTGAGAAATGTTAAAAATCGATTGAACGGTACGCTTTGAAACAAAAAGATTGAATTTTCCGAAAAAAATGGCTACATTTTATAATAAGAAAAGGCTTTTTTCTAATTTCCAAAAATATTTAGGTTCAAGTTTTAGACAATAAGGTTGGAAAGATTTGCGCCAAAATTCATCAGAATCGGTCGATTAGTTTTTCAGCTATACGTCACGCCAGTTGTAAAAATGCAGTTTGAGGAGCGTGCCATAGCTCGAATATTTTAATTAAAAAAAAAACACCATATAACGTCCAATAGTAGTTATAAAACATATCCTAAGTCTCAAAAATGGTGAAGAAATCGTTCCTTTGAGAAAAAAAAAATCATGAAAATCAGCAAAAAATTTCCTCGCCTAAAGGTATCTGCCCCTAAGTTAAGCAGCTTTGAATTTCTCCGCGCAGCTTCCGATTAATGCGAGTTTTTAGCAAATGAACTTTCGTTTTTTGAAATTCAGTGATGCAGTCCCAGAGTGGAATAAATTTGCTACAGAAAATATCTCCACATTGTTTTTTTTCATTCAAGTACATCGTTTTCTATATTCATTTGAAGCGAAAACTCTCGCTTAGGGTCAATTTGGACCACGGTGCATCTCAATATTTCTTGCGGAATAGAATTACCCTCACGATATTTGAGTTTTCATAAATATTTTTATTTTTTCAACGTCAGATAATCGCTCGATTGATCTGCTCAATTTTGTTCACGGTGGCCGGGCGTTAACTTCCGCAAACAAATATATAAACACATATATACACCCACACACATATATTAGGGTGGCGCAAATTTGAGCTCTATTTTTTCCCTTTTTCTCATCACCGAATAATCGTCTTTAAAGAAAAAAAAATTGTCGCCGAAGCTGCGAGCGGTCAAAAGAATATTTAGAGCTCGCTCAAGCCTTCCAAAAATTCTAATTTTCATTAAAAAATCGTGTGTTTCCTCTTCGGCCACTTCTCACCCATAGGTTTACACTTTGTAATTTATAAATTAACCTCGCGAAATCTCTAGCCAGTCAATAAATATTTAGTGGTCGCTCAAGGTTTTCGAAATTTACAATAACCGCCAATAAATAAATCTCGCATGCATTATAATTCCTTGTAAAATTATAAAAACAAAATAAACAGCGAAGAGTTACATTTTCTGAATGATTTATTATAATAATTTGTAACAAACACGAATTAGACGATATCTGTTATTATGTATTATTGCATTATGGCGTCGCTCGTCACAGAGTACAGCTGCGATTGGTCCGCAGTTTGACTAACGAGACCAACTGTGGGACGCATCACGATGCGCGGAATACAGCTGCCATTTCAGTTTTACGAATAAAACGACCTATAATATTGTTTTCGGGCAAGAGCTTTAAGGCGTTACCCCCACTCGTAGCGTAAAAAAGGCCTTTTTCATGAATTTTTTTTAAAGAAAACTACAAAACTTTTTTAATCGATCAATATACCATCTTAAAGAACACATCTTGAAGAACTTTCAGTAATTTTTTTTATTGGAAAATATTACATTGTTTAGTGGCAAATGGCCGTCAATGAAATAATGTTTTTATATACACGGTTTGCGGTGACCAACATTGCGGCGAAGTGGATCATCTGAAAAAAAAAATGCGGATGGATTTAGTCACATATAAGTATAAACTAGTCTTTAATCGAAGGATTTTAAATAATATTCATTTTTCACAAAATGGCGGACAGTCAAAGTTAATGGTTCGATTTTAACGAAAAAAACGGCCGTTTTTTGGCTATGAAACGGCCATTTTTTTTCGAAAAAAAGAAATCGAACGATTAAAGACTACATTTTTATGTATTAAATAAGCCTGCAAAATTTCAAGAAGATCGGTTCATTAGTGTTCGAGTAATCTTGGTCACCGACTTCAGAAATGCCATTTTGAGAAAAACGCGTTTAAAGTTTCTCTTTCAACGCTCTTTCAACGCGAATTTTTCTCTTTCAACGCTCATCTCTCAGTCAATTTTGTTCGGATCGACTTGAAATTTTCGGGACATATTCTCAGATACTTATACTTAAAAAAAATGCAACGAAAAAAATCGATTTTCTCAAAATCGCAAGTGGGGGTAACCCCTTAAAGAATTCTCATATGAGAACAAAGATTACAATTTTTGGGTTAGAAGTGTGAGGTAAATTTGAAAAATATTTTTCTAAAGAAAGGAGGATTATATGTTTTGAAAATTTTACAAAACGTCAAATTTATGAGTGAGAAAAGTAAAAAAATTTCGAAGCTCTTGAGCGACCACTAAATATTTATTACCCGGCTAGAGCTTTCGCGAGGTTAATTAAAAAATTATAAAGCGTAAAATTCATGTGTGAGAAGTGAATGAAAAAAAAAGAATCGATTCTTAAATAATAATTTGAATTTTTGGGAGGCTTGAGCGACCTCTAAATATTTTTTGACCGCTCGGAGCTTTCGCGACAATTTTTTTTCTTTAAAGAAGATAATTGGATGGTGAGAAAAGGGAAAAAAATAGATCTCAAATTTATACCCCCCAAATATATATATATATATATATATATATATATATATATATATATATATATATATATATATATATATATATATATATATATATATATATATATATATATATATATATATATATATATATACATACACATCTGTACAGTCTCCATTGAATATAAACCCGCCATAGCGTAGATCACTCCCCGGATTGATCCAAAAACAAACAAAAAAAAACGCAAATGAGATTGCAAAAATTGGAACAAAAAAAAGTACGTGGCGCGTGTGTGTATGTGGTGCAGGACCAATATTGAGGGGTGGAGCACCTCCGTTTCCCGCCGCGGTAGCAGTGTTACCTCCGCTTCCTGCCAACCACAACCACAATCATCTTCTTCTTCATCATCATCATCACCAACAATATCACCAACAATCCCAAACCCCCGAAGGTGAGTGACGACTGACTCCTGTCCCGCGTTTAACCTCCCCAATTTTTCGTCATTGCTTTGCTCTCTTTTCTTTTATTTTCTCTTTCAATGCATTTTCCCCTCGCTCGCCGTCCCATCATCGAGCTGGCGGATAACTCGCGTTTGTACAGTATTTAAATAACACGATAATCTTGATCCACAACTGCGAGTGCTTGAAATTAACGCATCAATTGAATTAACAAAGAAAAGGGATCTTTCGCTCGGCACAAAACTAATCGCTTGTTTGGCTCGAAGAATTCGTACCTCCCAACTTCGTAAGATGTCGTAAGTATCGTCACGATGAAAGAAGAAGCCTGAAATTCTTTGTCGCGCGTGTATGCGCTTTTTCCGTCTGTGTGAGTAGATAAATGTTTGTCTTGTGCATCCTACATGTGCGTGTGTGTGTGTGTGTGTGGGAGTGATTGTCTTTGTGTGTTTTTTTTGTTATACCCCCCCTCCTCTCTTTGCGTTTTTATGGAATTGAGAAGACTAGGCGGGCCAGAGCCCCGTTACAGTTACGAGTGAAAAATCGTTTGTACAGATTTTCAAAGGTATTGTCGTTCTCACACGGAGCTGGATCGAAGGAGGTTGAGGAAAAATTGTCATGATCGAGATTGTCGGAATCAATTTAATCGTAATCTAGGCAATGTGGGACTTACGACTTAATAGCAGTTTAATCGTAACGCTAGGCAAAGTGGGAATTATTCTCTTGGTGATCTTTTTGGTGTCAGCTTCGCAATGAAAATTATCGTGGAAATATTGATCTTATATTTTTGCCGCTTGCAATAATGAAGTCGGGATGAATTTTTTGACGTTTCTTTCTGGCTTTCTTGCATTGGTTCATTTTTGGGGATACATTTATTTGTAATTTGGAGCTAATAACGTGTGTCGATAACTACGGTGATAAAGTTTATTCGAGTTCACGATATCTCGCAGTCGCAAATTGACGAGAAAAAAAAACGGGGTCAATTTTTCAATTCTACTATGAGTAAATCATTTTTTAATAATGTTCCATTTACTTTGGATCCTTGGGACAATTTCTGTTTATTAGACGTATATTTTCGCATATTTCATCATTAACGCATATTTCATAACGTCAAATATTATTTAAATTAAATATTATTTAAATAGTATTTGTAGTTATGAAATATGAAATCAAGGATTAAATCTGGGAATATTGTCCATAATTTTCGATGTCAGGCAAAGTACAGATCCCATCACGAAAGAATTAAAAAAATATACGTCCAATAAACAGAAATTGTCCCAAGGATCCAAAGGGGGCGTCCATTAATTACGTGAGGCGTTTAGGGGGGGGAGGGGGTCGAGCGAAATCTCACCCAATCTCACGTGGGGGAGAGGGGGGCTTCGGCAAATCTCACGTAATTTTAGTAATTTTAGTAATTTTAGTAATCACATAATTTTTATCACGTAGGGAGAGTCTCCCTACGACTTTACATGGTGGAGTAAATGGTACTACAACCGCAGTTACTTCTACTACAATTTATTTTCCGTGAACGTATGCATTTTGAAAAATCTCACGTGAGATTAGGGGAGGGGGGAGGGGGTCGAGCAAAATCTCACGACATCTCACCAGGGGGAGAGGGGGGGTCGAAAAATCGCCAAAATCACCTCACGTAATTAATGGATGCCCCCAAAGTAAATTGAGCATTATTAAAAAATTTGAACCCCGTTTTTGCCGTTTTTTTTTAAATATGAAATATTATTTAAATAATAATTGACGTTATGAAATATGAAATCAAGAATTAAATCTCGCAATATTGTCCATAATTTTCTACGTCAAGCAAAGTACAGATCCCATCGCGAAAGAATTTTAAACCGGACTTTTAGCTTTTCGACAAAAAAAGTAACGGATCATGTTATAAGCCTTATATTTAAGGTATGCAAAAATACTTTTCATTGTGTACAACGACGATGTTAATTAAATTATTCATTTAATCGTCGTCGAGTTGTCTCCCATAAGAAGCGTTTCGATAATGACCACATTAATAAAAAATTTGACAAAACGATTTTTGAGGTTATAGTCAAACGGTTATATATTCGTCAAAAGCGATCGTTACAGTTTTCTCTTCATCGCGTAGACACCTTTACCTCTCCGTAAACTGCTTCAATCAACACAATTTGTGCAAATGATTTTTCGTACTCGCACGTTGTCGTCCAGGTCTCCCGTCAACGGCAGTGCAACTTTCATTTCAGTTTCAGGGTTACTAACATAGCTTTTAAGGCCATGTATCACACGCTCCGACCACTTCGAAATTCCGAACCCTAATTACGAGCAAACTATCCAATCAATTGAGATGACATTTATTGTGTACACACGATGTTATTGCAGAAAACGCCTGACGGTCGATATTTTTCGAAATTTTGAAAAAAATTCTACAGATTGTGGTTACCATAGGATGAATCGTGGATTACCAACTGATGCACACTCGACAGTAAAAAAAAACACATTTTGAGCGTTGTTTCAACTGATTTTGAGGAAAAATGACAGATAAATCGGAGTTTAGAGTTTTTTGTTTACATAAAACTAGAAAAATTTCACCAACGAAGCACAAGATATTATCGACGATCTTGAAAATCTGGTGCATCAGTTTTCCGACAGGCGGCATCCCGCATAGTGAACGTGCACACATGTATAGGGTGTCTTAAAGACCTGTCATTTAAATTTATTAATAAAACGTATTATTTATTGGAAAAGTACGAATATTTTTTTTTAATATAAGGCACATACATGGAGGTTATGTGTGGAACACAATATCCGATAAATGGCCGCCTCGTCCTTGTTCGCAAACGTTCACTCTTTTGATGAAATGTTTAATTTCATTAAGGGGGGATTGTCTTTTTTTTTCGCAAAATTTACCGCTTTTTGGGAATTTTTTTGTGAAGAAAGTATACAACGGAAAACTTGTGAAACTTGGCATATAGTTTTATTGATCTGTTTACCACATACAAAAAAATTTTTAAACAATTTCATCAAAAAATCCGCCTCCCACCCCCTTCGACGCGCGATGGTCTTTTTTTGATGGTGTGCACGATTACAGCCTTCACGTTCATCCTGCAACAAAAACCCAAAAAGCATTTTACTTTAGACACATATAGCTATCGTTCGATGAAGGGGAAAAAAAAAATTGACGATTTGGTGACGTTTTGAACTTGAAGTATCGATCTTTCGAAAAAAATTGACCGATTTTTTGTTATAAATAAAAAACTATTAAACGTATTGCTTTTTTGCTTCATCAAACGATAAAAGGATGTCAGCTGAGCATCTGTCCAAATTTGAAGGCAATCGGTTGAATAGTTTTTGAGAAATCGTGCACACCATCAAAAAAGGACCATCGCGCGTCGAGGGGGGTGGGAGGCGGATTTTTTGATGAAATTGTTTAAAAAATTTTTTGTATGTAGTAAACAGATCAATAAAACTATATGCCAAGTTTCACAAGTTTTCCGTTGTATACTTTCTTCACAAAAAAAATCCCAAAAAGCGGTAAATTTTGCGAAAAAAAAGACAATCCCCCCTTAATGGTGCGTCCAATTGCTTTCTTGAGCGCCGGAATGGTCTGTGGAGCATTGGCATACACTTTCCCTTTCATAAAACCCCAAAGAAGTCCAATGGCGTCAAATCTCACGATTTTGGTGGCCAATTCGCATCGCCGCGGCGCGAGATAACACGACCTTGAAACTTCGTTTGCAATAACTGCATTATTTCGTTCGTAGTGTGGCAGGTTGCGCCATCTTGTTGAAAGAATATATCTTCCAAGTTTGTGCCCTTTTCATCGCGGAGTAGAAGATCTACCACGTGACATACGAGTGCGAGAGAAAAAGCTGAAATTTTCGAACAGAGATTTCTCAGAGATGAATAATATTTAGGGCGAAAGGAAATCATCAAGCTCTGCGTCTGGGAATCCTCCAGAGCCTAATGCTTTGTTTTTTCCTAAAAAATATAACCATATATGAGAAAATTGGGTTTGAACATTTTTGAGGTTAGGTTTGTACCTTGTATTAAAATGAAAAAATTTGTACTTTTCAAATGAATAATACGTTTTATTAATAAATAAAAATGTCCTTCCGAGGCACCCTTTACACGCATCACACCCGACTTGCAGCAGTCATCGCGTATTGGGCCCCTGCTCTTTGGGGGCGTCCATTAATTACTTGAGGCGTTTAGGGGGGGGAGGGGGTCGAGCGAAATCTCACCCAATCTCACGTGGGGGAGACGGGGGCTTCGGCAAATATCACGTAATTTTAGTAATTTTAGTAATTTTAGTAATCACGTAATTTTTATCACGTAGGGAGAGTCACCCTACTACTTTACATGTTGGAGTAAATGGTACTACAACCGCAGTTACTTCTACTACAATTTATTTTCCGTGAACGTATGCATTTTGAAAAATCTCACGTGAGATTAAGGGAGGGGGGAGGGGGTCGAGCAAAATCTCACGACATCTCACCAGGGGGAGAGGGGGGGTCGAAAAATCGCCAAAATCACCTCACGTAATTAATGGATGCCCCCTTTGCTGCAGCGCGAGTAGCAGACCGTTGCTGCAACATTTGGCGGTAGTTTGCGGTGGCTCGTAGCCAAAAACTACGAATTCTGCAATACCGTTGTGACCGCGTCGACATTTCGCAGCGTGTGATACATGGCCTTAAGCGTTTTAGGCGTGCTTCTCATCTATTTGCAGGGAATCACACTTTTTTTCTCCATAATACTCCGAATAATGATACATATATACAATGTAGAGGCGACGATGCAAATTTGGATATTTTTTCATCCGCGGTATATTTTCATTCGAGACTGAACTGTAAGTCGACAAATGAATTTGCCAAAACGAAGACTCAAGCGGGATTACAAAAAATCAGAACCTAAAAACTGACAGAGCCGGAAAATAAAATAATAAAAAATAATTTATAAAATAAAATATCGGAAAATATAAAAATAATTAAGCGAGTAGGGTAAACCGACCAGTGAATGGACGAATAACCACACTGTAGGATTCAGATGGGCTGTAAAATGAAAATATTACGAAAATTAATTTTTTAATTGTTACGGCTAAGAGAATATATTATTTTGATAGTCGAACAAAATATTCGAAGTCATTGCAACAAATGATATTGGAAGAATTGATAAATGAGTAGGGAAGTGACGAAATCGTCAGTGAATGGACGAAATTACCAATACTGGACCGTCAGTAAATGGACGTGCAGTGTAGATGAACGCTGTAAAGGATAACGATTTATGATTTATTTTTATTAAATGCTAGATTTGGAGATCACTGTGTTGCACAAAAATTGTAATATTCTTATAAGTGTGAGTATTATACTTGTTACGATTTCGTAGAAAATACACAAAGCTTTTTGCCATCTTAATGTCACATTATCAAAAAAATTACCAAACTTTATATCGACAGAGACATAGAAAATAAAATTTTGGAAAAAACTTGAAAACCCAATGAAATAATTTGATGACAACACTTGATTAAATGTAAATTGTCATCTCTCGACGGCAATTAATTTTGCAATTTTCAGCAGATGAGCTAAATGTTACTCTGCTTTGAGAATCATCAGAACAGAGCCTATACGTCCATTTACTGGAAAGAGGGTAGAACACAGTACCAGTGAATAAACATGTCTAATTCTGGCCTATTATTACGAATTTATTTTAAAGTTTTCCAAAAAATCAAATATCGTTTCTATCTTACGTAATCAAAGTAATACTTATCCTCAGTACTCATAAAAAGTTTTGTTTTCGCATTTGGAACACCTACTGCCCACAGCCGTGTCGTAACCAAGTTGCGCTGTGTGCAAGTACCATAAACTAGAAAAATTCCGTGTGGCGTCAAAATTCGATATTAAGGGGTCGTCACAGTGTAACGCGTCGAAAAATAGCTGATGTTCGCGATTTTTTTTTCGTTAGTTAAAATTCGCTAATCGGTCTGATTTTTTAATGTAAAATCAAAGCACTCACAAAGAACAGAAAATACATTTTTTAAAGTTTATTACTATCTTTTGTGCACTTTTTTTAACGTTTGAAAATATCGTCGAAAAAAAGGAATCCTCACGGTGTACACGGTTGTGGCCTTAAATATTATCTGCAACAAAATTTGCAAAAGGATTATTAATCAGGATGAAAGCCGCTATCTTGCTATGGAGGTTTCTTTTTTTTTAAATTAAAATCGACAAAATGGGATGGTTTGAAAAAAGAATCGAATTTAGCCTATTTTTTCGACAGTTTTTTAGTTTAAAAAAGTAAATATTGAGAAAAAATGCTTCCATAGCAAGATAAAGAATGGTGTAAAGAATGTTGTGTCGAAATTTGAGACGGATAGCTTGAAAACTTTTCCTTTGAGAGTGTACACAGTTTTGAAAAACGACATTTCGAGAAAAACGCGTTTAAAGTTTCGAGTGCGATGTTTCCATATAAATTGTCTACTTACGATCAATCGGCGAAGCCAGGTCCATGTTTATAATCGTCTATACTATCGGATAATGCAAAAAAAATCGATTTTTGGAAAATTTCACACTGATGATCCCTTAAACGACACCCGCCCGTTTATTTGCTAAATTATAGTGATTCGATTTTTCATCGACAATTCATATTCTTCACTTATTTCCAATATAAGCCAGCTTTCGTCCATTCACTGGTCGGTTACCCTATTATTTCGCTTGAGACGTAGTTGAAAAAAAAAAAACATATTCGAATAACAACGAGAAAATCGATCAATTCGACCAACAAACGAGACCTCTCGAAGCGGGAGTACGTCAAATTTTCATCGTCCCTCCTGGATACATACTCAATACTCCGACCTGTCAACTTTTCACTGATTGCAAGGTTCAACGATTACGCCACCTGTATAACAATGAAATTCGCTATCGGTATCAATCGATCCAGCATACTCGCCTGAATGATTTCTCTCTCTTTCTCTCGCATTTGAGCTTTACTATTCTCGACTGTCTCTTCTCATTTGACATCGACCCTTCTTCGCGTGCCGTAACGCCGGAACTCACCGCGATTGTCGAACGTTTCAACCATTCCTTACACCCAGGGGCAAAGCAAACAAACAAAAAAAAACCAGAAAACCCAAACAAAAACAAAAAAACGTATCGCTGGACTACGAGAACCTAGAGAGTCAAGGGATTTCAGGTATCGCGGGACCAGCCATTGGGATGTTAATGGGTCCGGGAATATCGTCGCTTCCGCTCCAATCCGGATTAATGACGACAAATCACATTACAACGAATAACACGATGACGCAGTTACGCTCGGGTGCTATCGGTTCAACACAGTGTCGTCAACCGCCGGCTTACAAAGTTGCTGCCCAGATGGCGCGATTGCACAGGCTAGGTCGGGCCCACAGCCATGAAGGAGTCACGACATACCGGACAGATCACGAAGATGGTACTGCAAAATAAAAACAAAAACAAAAAACGCCAATTTTTAGATACGTCTTCCCACCGTCTAGATTTTTCTCTTTATCTCTGTCTCTGTCTATCTTTTCCTCTCTTCTCTCTCTCTCTCTCTCTCTCTCTCTCTCTCTCTCTCTCTCTCTCTCTCTCTCACAAACACGTACAAGTCACACGTAAGAGATCATGCCTTCCATTAGAGAAAACACACACGGACACTGGTTATTTTTTGCCAATTTAACATCGACACGGAGTTACGTCGAGGGCTTATGCTCCGTTGACATTTTTTTTTCTCATATTCTCCAGTCGTGACTCCCCGAAAATGTTCCCTTGACCGTTAGGTGTGCGATTCAACCATTCAGGCCTAGTACGGTAATTTATATGCGATAGATATTTGCGAATGATCCTCGAACCCCTTTAGACTATATCTCGCATCAATTGGCCCCTCAACATTGATCGAACGAAAATATCTTTTTTCTCTTGGTTCTTCATTTTATTGATTGCACGAAAACAAAAATGTAAATCGTGGACTTACTTTGACCCTTTGTGGCTCTATGACACCTTTGGAGGGTTTTTATTAGTGTTTTTTTTACGTCTGTGTACTGTAAATATTACGTGACGTTCAATGTTGTACATGAGACGCTGAAGAGCGCAAGGGATTCGTTTATTTACGCGTTCGTCTCCCCCGACGAGACCTGTCTTCATTTTCACCAACTGCACTGATGCACTCACTTATATATGTATATATATATACATATATAGAACACGTATTCGCTAGCTTTTGCAGACGAATGCTTGTCATCTGTTCATAACACGATTATATCATGCCCGAATGTCACTCTCCCTGCACTATCATCCCTCTGTGTTTTTTTTAAACTATTTTTTTTTCCTCGATCAACTCGCTTGCCTGCTTCGTTTATTTGCACGAACCTTCGTATGCTCTGCACGAAGTAAATCACTCTCGACGACAACGGCCTCATTTAGCTCTCGATTAATTTAAACGTGTACAGTGATTTTTTGTTGCCTTTTTTTTTAGCGTCACTCTCGATGGGTGACGCGTGTTCTCGTCGACAATTAAATAAAACGAGTGTCGAGCGGGGAGACGAAGGAACAAGTATGCTCCTGCGGCGTTGAACTTTCGAGTCTTCGGGAAATGAAAAATAGGCATTTTGGAATCTCGGTCGAGAAGTGTTTTCAATCGAGTTGAACACTTGACGATTCGGAAAGGATTTATGGGATAACACCACTCTGGCGGCGAAAAATAAGGCCTAACTTTGACAATTTATTTTGGGAGTATGAAAAAAGGATAAGGTTTTCTTTTGAGAGGGTTTATTTAACACATATTAAAGTATACATTTTTTTTAAATTATAATTTTCATACAAAATTGCGGCGACAGAGCCCGTCTTGAAAAACGTGTTTTTTTTTACAAATAGCTTCACGGGAGGACGGTTTTCTCGTAAAGTATTAGACCTGGAACACAAACAAACAAAGAATTATAATCTATATATTATTAGCTTTGGGACGCTCGAGAAAAACGCGTTTAAAGTTGCACGAGGCGTCTGAGAGAAGTCCGAGGCACTGCGTCAAAATCAATAATTGAACGTTAAAAAAAAATTCGCTACAGGACCAATTGCATATTGTTTTTATGACCCCAAAGTATTTTTGAAGCAAAAAGAAACGATTTTTTCAAAATTATAGAGTCGTGTTATCCCTTAATATTTTCAGTTTGGTGTTCGATCGTTGGTAACGTTTTTTTTTCGCTATACGATATTCAGGGGCCGGGTTGAAATTCCGAACTTTGAATGATCAGAACGCTCAAAACTCCGAAAGACCAAAACTCCGAAAATCGGAACACCGGCAAAAGAATTCGGCTATGGAAGTTTTAAAAGTTTCAAAATGTTCAATAAATCGACGAATTGTTTCAAGAATTTTTTAAATTAAGAAGTGATTTTACTTCAATTTTGAAATTTGTCTCGACAATGTTATACGTTCTACATCATTTACAGTCAAGTGTGTAAACTTTCGCTGGCACGATCTTGACGAACCTTGTATTTTCGGAACATTAAAATTAGGACTTTGTAACCGTTGGCCCATTCAAAGTTCGGAATTTCAATCCGGCCCCGATTTTCACAATAGCGACAATGCACTTGTAACTTTTTTGATGATTTGTGCAATCGTTTTCGAAGATGAAGGTGCTTCGGAGGTCTAGTTTTTCCGGAATATGTATATATATATAGAGAATAGCACCATTTGTGACGAAACGAACTTTCAGTTGCATATATATTTTCACTTTTTTCGACGCCCTCTTTTATTGTCAAAAATTCTGAATGGATTTTTATCAGTGATCTAATTGTTTTATTGCATTCATTTTTAATGATAATGAGCATCCAACATTTGGATTCTACGAATAAAGACTCCTTTTTTCTCCTGATAGGTGCAAGAATTTGTAATCATTTTTTTTCTGTCAACCTGGCTGTTGCAATACTTAAGACCTTAGGCCACAGTAACGGGTATAAAGTCATGTACGAATTAAACAAAAAAATTTTCGTATGAAAAAGTGATTCACTCGGAAAATTAATTACACATCTATTTAGTACGAATATCAAGCTGTTAGAAAAGATATATATATTTTTTTCGATGTACAAAATGGCCGACTACTCGAAACTGCTCGAAACAACTTTTTTCCAATTGGCGTGACAAGTAACTTCAACAGTTTTCACTCGATTTGCTTCAAATTTAAAAGTTATGTTCCTAATTGCATTTCGCAGAGAAGTACGTACGGAATTTCCGATTAATCGAAAACTTTTCATTTAATGAGCAGTTTATGAGCAGTTATAACGAAATTTTTCACTGAAAATTCATTTCTTAAGGGGGGGATTGTCTTTTTTTTCGCAAAATTTACCGCTTTTCGGGATTTTTTTTGTGAAGAAAGTATACAACGCAAAACTTGTGAAACTTGGCATATAGTTTTATTGATCTGTTTACTACATACAAAAAAATTTTTTAACAATTTCATCAAAAAATCCGCCTCCCACCCCCCTCGACGCGCGATGGTCCTTTTTTGATGGTGTGCACGATTACAGCCTTCACGTTCATCCTGCAACAAAAACCCAAAAAGCATTTTACTTTAGACACATATAGCTATCGTTCGATGAAGGGAAAAAAAAATTGACGATTTGGTGACGTTTTGAACTTGAAGTATCGATTTTTCGAAAAAAATTGATCGATTTTTTGCTATAAATAAAAAACTATTAAACGTATTGCTTTTTTGCTTCATCAAACGATAAAAGGATGTCAGCTGAGCATTCTGTCCAAATTTGAAGGCAATCGGTTGAATAGTTTTTGAGAAATCGTGCACACCATCAAAAAAGGACCATCGCGCGTCGAGGGGGGTGGGAGGCGGATTTTTTGATGAAATTGTTTAAAAATTTTTTTGTATGTAGTAAACAGATCGATAAAACTATATGCCAAGTTTCACAAGTTTTCGTTGTATACTTTCTTCACAAAAAAATTCCCAAAAAGCGGTAAATTTTGCGAAAAATAAGACAATCCCCCCTTAAGTTCAAATACCTACAACTTTTGAATAAAACAATATTTCTTGAATTCCGTACGTACTTCTCTAGGTATTCTGATGTAGATTGACGAGAATTTTTGTTTTTTGTTCTAGGTAAAAAAATTGTGGATGCTAAATGTCACGCGGAGGGCCTAAAAAAATATAACAAAAGAAAATATTAGTAGTCGGCCATTTTGTACATCGAAAAAAAAAATTCTAACAGCTTGATATTCATACTAAACGGATGTGTAATTAGTTTTATGAGTGAATCATTTTATCATACAAAAAAAAACTAAATTCGCACATGATTTTATACCCGTTACTGTAAGGCCTTAGAGTCGTTTTTCAAAAGTCAAATCCAGTAGCATAAGTAGTCATAAAAAATCCCTTTCAAACCACCCAATCAGCTACCTATCTTCGATCAATAATATTCAGTTATTGTCAGTTTTTGATCGTTCACGCGCATTCATTGACCCCGAATAGAAAATATGTTCCTTCCATTCTCACCGGCATCGCGCATGTATGTGAAAAATATTCATACGACGCTCCGTCGAATGAATCCTTTCGAAACGTCGATATTTGCAACGAGCATTATCAAATGAACATCACTTTCTTCCATTTTATCGCGCGATCATTTCACGCGTTTCGATATTTCGAATCGTCCCCCGTTCCCCTTCCGACACGACTAATCGATGCACCGTATTATGTTACAGACGACGAGGATGCCCAAGTGTCGGCGGTTTAAGGGTGAAAGAGAGACAAAAAAAGACACCACTGGACGAACGGTACGAGGGGAGAAAAGATAAAAAGAAAAGAGAGAGACACACACACACACAAGAAGTTCCGCATCAAAACGTCCGTTCAACGAGCCTCGGCCGTCCTTTCGTTGACGTTTGGAAGCTTTACGAATTTGTTCACTTTCGATTCTTCCTTGCCGATTTTTCGTGGTGACGGAAAAACGAGGAGCGAAAAAGGAAAAACGAACGAGCCAATCTTCGTTTTCTAGCAAGCTGAGCGCACGTACTCGTCCAGGAGGAAAGGCTCGTATGGCCGACACAGGCGTACAACCTTAGGCTAAACTAAAGATATTACAAAAAGAAACCGAAAAATTCCGCAACTAAAAGGAAAAGAGTCAAAAAACGAATTAAGCGTTTCTCAATCGTGCTTCCTTTCTTAAGATCTGGTTATTGTTCGCCCGTCGTACGTTATAGACTGTGTGCTCTTCCATTCGCTGGACATCCCAAAGGGCACAATGGACCATGCGAAAAAACAAACAGTAGTCATCGTCGTTTCGTTAAACGCGAGAAAAGGCGAGAAAAACTCATAATTAACGACCGCAGTCATACTCGATCGTACGCGATCTTATGAGATAGAATCATGATGCGAGATGGCATTAGTGAGAGACAGAGAGAGAGAGAGAGAGAGAGAGAGAGAGAGAGAGAGAGAGAGAGAGAGAGAGAAACGGATAAAAGTGGCTGAAGGAACAAAGCGGTAAATCGTGAAAAGTATCCGCCCGGACGCGACGAGCACCGGTCACGATTCTCGAGGCCAACATTCTGGCTCGTCCATCCACGAGCCAGTGCGTCGAGAGAACGTTAGAGTACAGAAGAATAAAAGATAAACACAAACATCGCGAGTCGACAGCCGATTAAATTAATCTATATAAATGTGTAATAAAAAAAAAAACGAGCCCAAAGATGATACACATATATACATATATGTGTACGTATATACGTGTCCGTACACATATATGTATATATGTGTATACGTATATAGACATATACACACATACATACATACATGCATATATATATATATATACATATATATATATCGTGTATCCGTCAAATACGTTTTTAACGGCGAAACCTGTATTATATTAATTTTAGTCTAGCCTCTGAAAGCTCCGTAGCTACGTAAGTTGGTGTAAATAGCTTAGAGCGCGTTTAGCGATTCGAGAAAGAAAGAAAAGGAACGTGAAAAACGACAAAAAAAAAATTGCGATTAGAAGATCGTAGAGTTTATGCAGGGGGCGCGAGATCGACCACCTCTCACGAACACACGTAGAACCTTCTTTTGTTCTTTTTTTGTTTGTTTTATTTTTCTCATACATTTGGTTTTTGACGCGCGACTCCAACGTTCGGCCTCGCGCAAAATCATGCACGCATTGTTTCTTTTTCCGCATGCGAAAATGTTGCAAAGGCCTCGGAGCTTGTCGCACCGAGTTTGCTCGGCGAAGGAATAAAACGAGTATGAAAAGAGGACAAATTCATTAAAAGAAACGGAGATGAAACCCAAACGAGATGGAATGACGCGACTGTAGACGTTTTTTCTTCCTCTTTTGACGATAGAAGAAGGGCCTAAAGCTCCGTGGAAGCCTTTTTTGTGTTCGCTGGTCGCAACGAACGGAAAATATTCGACAATGTTGGCTGAATCTCTGTTCAAAACGACGAGGGGACGATATCATTGAAAATCCATCGCGTAATATTCACTCGTCGTCGTGCGATTGGGGTAGAATACCGATAAGTCGAATATCCATAAGTCGAATATCCATAAGTGCCCGGGTAGCAATTTCAAAATAGTTGTCTATTAGGTGTCCAAATGGGCACCAAATGTCCGCTTGGAAGTTACCTATAAGTTATCATGTGTCCAACAGTTATCTTTTCGGATGGTCGTTGACTTTAAGATAAGTTCCGGGCGGACATTTGGCACCCTTTTAGCCGTCTTTTGGACAACTTTTCGAAAATTGCTACCTGGGTGAGTATAGAGTAGAAATGAGTGCCGGAAATGGCGGGAGGTGGAGGAATAGTGAGTATAGAGGGAACCCAAACAAACCCAAACAAACTCACTTATCACCCGCCATTTCTGGCACTCATTTCTACTGTATACTCATTTATGGATATTCATACTTATAGATATTCGTACTTATGGATATTCGATTTATGGATATTCGACTTATGGATATTCGACGACAGTGCATCGTGCACGTCAAAAATAATATATGTATATGTATATACGTATATGTGAACAGAAACAAATATATCATCGAACTATATCATTCGTCTCTGATCTCGGGCCGTACGGGAAAACGGTCTCGAAGATTGCCGAGAATAAAGAAAAATTTTATTTTTCAACAATTCGTTCGTTTCGCGATAGGGAGAAGAGAAAAAGGAGCGAGGTAAAAATGAGGATATTAACAATTGTACTACTCGGCTGTATACACCCATTCGATCTTTGAGCCCCCCCCCTGGCGATGACGAAATCCAATGTTGACGCGTTCGGGGCTAGCAATCGCATACTGATACAGACATAAATCTTATTGATATACGTATAAATATGATATATGTATATATAAGATTTATATTTGTATGTAATATATATATATCTCCTTGTACATATCCTGCAATTACGCGTCGAAATATTGCACCCATACCCGTTTCTCGAGACACGTCTTCGCGATTGCGGGTTCGCTCGCCTCCCATACCCTTCCACGTTGTATCACGAGACGAGAAAAGAAAAAAAATTAGAAAAAGTAGCGTAGAAACGATCTCGCGTTAAAGTCGCGCTCAATATTCGGACCTATCGTGTTTTTGGGGCTTATCCGAGGGAGGAAAAAAGGATCCTGACACGTCGAACGAAAAGTTGTTTCCCGATGTGTTTCTCCTTGAATTTTGATTCGAAATTTTCGTCGTCACGGCCACGTGGCCTTTTTCTTTCCAACGGTGGAGCGAAATAAAAAAATCACGCGGGCCCTGTCGGTCAGTTGCATTTTCTCCTTTTTAAGGCCTTATATACACTTGGAGCGGGCGAAATGACGTGATTTTCTTGATTTTTTTTTTCGACGGGACAATAAATGTTTCTTGAAAAACTTGTACAATATTTTTTATTCGAAAATATTTCAAAATGGCGGAACTCCAGCTGTCTTTCAGGAGCGCCTTATTTTGCAGTGGACATGATAACTCGAAGTTCATCTGAAATCAGAATTTGGAAAAGATTTCATTAGTATATTGCATTGGCTCGGGCCTGGACGAAGGATTTGTAAAAATGTTGATTAAAAAAAAAAAAACGACGATAATTTTAACAAAAAAAATCATTTTTCAAAGTGCCAAATGTTCGGTTTTTTGTTATAATTTTTTTTTGTTTCAACAAAATTCAAAATCCTTCGTCCAGGCCCTAGCCATTATCGTAATGAATAAGTGGTATTAACCCTCAAAGTGTGAAGGGGTTTTTGGCACCTTCAAAGTGTGAAGGGGGGTCGTTTTCGGCGGCGCGCTACCAAGCACACAATTGTTGATGAAAAAATCTGTAAAAATTCATGGTTCATCCTTAGGATGTCCTTTCGAAGTACGAACAAGAATTTTTCGGATATTGTTATTTTTAATATGTTTTTTTTTAAACAAATATAAAGCAATGCGCGGAAAAAACACTATAACAGTAATTTGGGCCCGGACACATTCGACCCCCCTTCACACTTTGAGGATTAATTCTGGTATGGATCGGATTAAGGGGGGATTGTCTTTTTTTTCGCAAAATTTACCGCTTTTTGGGAATTTTTTTGTGATGAAAGTATACAACGGAAAACTTGTGAAACTTGGCATATAGTTTTATTGATCTGTTTACTACATACAAAAAAATGTTTAAACAATTTCATCAAAAAATCCGCCTCCCACCCCCCTCGACGCGCGATGGTCCTTTTTTGATGGTGTGCACGATTACAGCCTTCACGTTCATCCTGCAACAAAAACCCAAAAAGCATTTTACTTTAGACACATATAGCTATCGTTCGATGAAGGGGAAAAAAAATTGACGATTTGGTGACGTTTTGAACTTGAAGTATCGATTTTTCGAAAAAAATTGATCGATTTTTTGTTATGAATAAAAAACTATTAAACGTATTGCTTTTTTGCTTCATCAAACGATAAAAGGATGTCAGCTGAGCATTCTGTCCAAATTTGAAGGCAATCGGTTGAATAGTTTTTGAGAAATCGTGCACACCATCAAAAAAGGACCATCGCGCGTCGAGGGGGGTGGGAGGCGGATTTTTTGATGAAATTGTTTAAACATTTTTTTGTATGTAGTAAACAGATCAATAAAACTATATGCCGAGTTTCACAAGTTTTCCGTTGTATACTTTCTTCACAAAAAAATTCCCAAAAAGCGGTAAATTTTGCGAAAAAAAAAGACAATCCCCCCTTAATAGTTTTTTAGTAATCGTATCCACTGCAAAGGTGTTTCCAAAAGAGACGAGTCTGAGATAATCGCGTTTAAGATTCGAGTATGTTTCTTTTACATTTAAAGTTAATTTATTCATACTAACATGGAGTCGTCGATGCCAGGGCCATACAGTAATCCTTCTGCATTCTCTGCAGCCTCTAAAACATTGATTTCATACTGACTACGAGCCATTCTTCCTTCAGTTGTGGCTCCTTGCGTTTGCTGCTCGGCGAATTTAATGCTCCGATCTTTATGAAATTTGGTGAGAATATTCTTGAGATATTGTACTTGAAGAATATGCAATCGAAACATTTTCCATTTTTCCGACCATCACAAGTGTATGTAAGGCCTTAAATATCCATGAGACACACGCCCACGCGCGTTCATTCCAGACGCGTTCATCGAAACGCCCTTTTGGGTACTTGCTTCTTGTGCAAACGGGACCACGTTTTTTGTTTTTACCGGTGCGACGTGGATCTCGTGTTCGATCAATTCCAGAAAAGTCGCCATGCCCGAGACACGAAATCCCACAAATCTAGAGTACAAGTGACACTTTTTTGGTGCACCTTAAGGGGGAAGAGCGCCAGGAAAATTGATGGCTTCGCGAAAAGTATATTCGACATTCGCAGTTTTCTTTTTGCTGCTATGACATGCAATTCCGAGTCCAGATTATCGGGAATTTTCGACACTTCGAACGATGCCCTGAAACAAATTTAACAAATGAGGAATGCTGTCAGAGGGGTTGAGCTTGAGCCTGATTGGAAATTAAGTAATTCTTTAGATAAGTGACTTCTGAAAAATGAGCTTCATTTTTTTTTTGCTATTTTCTCATTTATTGGTAATCTTTTGGCTATTTACTCATTTATTGATAGTCTTCAGTCGAGGGAAGCTGAAATTCACGCCCCCATAAGAAGTTATGGGGTTTTTGAAGTTCGCGGAATCACGTGCTAAAATAGGGTATTTTTGAACATTTCCAATGTTCAAAAATACCCTAGAAACAAACCCAAACAAACCCAAACAAACCCAAACAAATCCAAACAAATCCAACCTCCTCCGGCATGAGGATATTGGGTTTGTTTGCATTTAGGAACGCTGCTTTTTTAATTCACATTTGGGTTTTAATACAGGAGTTTTTTAAAAGTTCGAAATTATTTTCAACCATTTTTTGCTCGTAAACAAAATTGTTAATGAAAAATTTCAGCTTCCCCCCCTCCTCCACTGAATATAATCATTTATAACCCAATAAATGAGGTTTGCCTTTGGGAACGCTGCGTCTATGAATCACATTTGGGTTTTAATACAGGAGTTTTTTAAAACTTCGAAATTATTTTCAACCATTTTTTGCTCGTAAACAAAATTGTTAATGAAAAATTTCAGCTTCCCCCCCCCCCCCCTCCACTGAATATAATCATTTATAACCCAATAAATGAGAAAATAGCACAACAAAAATTCAGCCTCATTTTTCGGAAGTCACTTATCCGAAGAATCACCGAAAATTACATGTTAAAATTCGTTACACGTGATTTTGTATTTTTGACAAATGTCCTATCCAATCTCGTCGGAGGCCGGAATTTTTCCTTTTTTTCTAAACGCATCGTCAAACAATCACGCCGCGAGCGTATCCGAGTCACTTTCACCCCTTCCGCGTCACGCTTCGATCGATTCAATCTAGGTTGTATATACAGATATACAGGTATTTTTCTCAACGGTTGAACAGAGACGACCGACACTGGGTCATTATTTTCCCTCGCCTACTTCACCTGTTTTTGTTTTCTTCGTCGGACCCTTTGCCGATCCCACCTTATGTGTACCTGGAGGGTAATCGAGATTCGAGAATCCTCGTAATTGAGTCTCGACGATACGGTCCACGTGACTCACGATTTTTTGTTTTTCTCCCGCATCTTCCTTGCCCCCCCCCCCCCCCCCCCCCTCGAGCGTATATTATAACGTAAACCATACAGACTTTGGTGTTCTCTCGTCAAAAGGTGCTGCTCGAATGCTCGTCGATGGGGAAACGCGAACGAAGAATAGAGAAAGAAAAAAAGAACGCCTGCGTACATCGATAGGATGGTGGAAAAAATATCAAAAAAAGATAAACGGAAATTTTTCGATTGAAAGATCTGCTGCATTTTTCGTTTGTATTGTTTTTTAATCCACTTTTTTCTCGAAGTAATTTGTCGGTGAGAGTCTCGGTAGTGAAGCGAAAGGTAATGTTTCTCGAAGGATATATGAAAATAGATTATGTAAAATAGCCCCTGCTCCCCTTCCCGAACCTCGCCCCTCTTATCACGCGTTTCTTTTTTTTTTTTATTATTATTTATACCTGCCTCTCGTTTTAAATTATTTATAACTCGAATCTTGCGACCGAGAGGACGAATGACAGCGAGATACAAATTTGAGAGTTCGAGAAAGACGAGAATAGAGAAAATGAAAAGATTGAGACGAAACCTTTTGTATTTTATTTGTTTAATAAAAACTCGAATTATAGTACAAAAAATGGTTTTACTTTGTTTTATTTGTTTCGTTCGTTACTTGCGGTGCTGAGATATGAGTTCTCGGGTATCGACGAGTCGCGTTTGATCCTTCGTTTAGTTTAGGGGACGAGAGGTTGAGAAGTCATTTTCGTGCCTTTGATTATTGCATTATTTTTAATATTCGTGAATCGTATTTGGTGATTGTTTTTTTTTTTGACAAGACTCGTAAGATTTTTTTAACTTGGAGCCAAGAAACTTCACTTTTATAGATCGACTTTTTGCCGGGTAAAAAATGGCTTTCGAAACGATTTTTCAAAGAACGTTTTCTTCGCCTGAATTTCATTCGACGGTGAATTAATTAATTTTTGACATTTATTTATTGATTACTATTATTATCGTTATCATCGTTACCGTACCGAGTTGAGAAAGTATAATCGATTTGTGGACTATTTGTTCCGCACGCGTACTAATTTACATATCTAAATGCGTTTTTGTGCCACGAGGAGGACAATTAGAGTTATAATTGAAAGCCCCGCCTTCCAATAGTTACGAGTTTTCCATTGAAAAATATGAATGAAAATGCGGCTTCGAAGTGTACGCAACAAGCCGTGCGATTGCTATGTAAATTGATAGTCCGGAGTAGGGTAAACCGACCAGTGAATGGACGAATAACGAAACTGTAGGATTCAGATGGACTGCAAAATGGAAATATTATGAAAATTAATTTTTTTAAATTTCTACAACTTACAAAAGTTATTACTCTGACAGAAAAAAATATTCGAAGTTATTGCAACAAATAATATTGGAAGAATTGATAAATAAATACGTATAAGACGAAATTACCATTACTGGACCTGAAAACTGTAAAGGATAACGATATATTATTGATTTTTGTTACTTTTTATTTATTTTTTTATTATTTATTATTTATTTTTGTCATTGTGCTGCACAAAAGTTATAATATTCTTATACATATGAGTATTATATTTGTTATTACGATTTCGTAAAAAATACACAAGGCTTTTTCGCATCTTAACGTGATATTAAAAAAAAAACTAGCAGTTTGTTTCGACAGAGACGTTGAAAATTAAATTTTGTCAAAATTTAAAAAATCAATGAAACAATTTGATGACAACATTTAATGAAATGTGCATTGCCATCTCTTTCCCCATGGAAATTTATATACGCAAAAATATACTGCAAATTTATTTTATTAATAATTGTAATACATGTGAAATGTATGCCATATATTGAAAATATATGTGCCAAATTCTAATTTTCGTAACGTTTTTATATATGAGATGTATATGCGTGGTATTACTGTATATCAATGTATCATATATCAATGATATATGTAGCATTTACCCTGCATATATACCACGTATATTTAGCATATATGTTGCATACACGCTGCATACATTCCACATATATACTGCATAAATGGTACATATATGCCACATATATACATTTATGCGCAGCATTTCTGTATATATGTGCTTGTACGTAATAGTGTACTTTAACTGTAATAGTGTTTATACACAGCATATATTTCTTGTCAGGAATATGTATCAAAAATGTATGCGTCATATATGATGCATAAATGACACATATATGAGTCATATATGACGCATACATTTTTGATATATTTTTCTGACAAAAAAATAGATTGAAAATATATCGAAAATATATGCGTCGTATATGCCTCATATATGCATCATACATAGTGTTTATACGTAGCATATATTTTTTTGGTCAGAAAAATATATCGGAAATATATGGGTCATATATGCGTCATATATTTGGGGCATATATACTGAATATACACGTATTATTCTATTTTTCGTCACTATATATGCGACCGATATATATATATATATGTAGCATATATTTTCTGCATATATTTTAGATACATAAATTTCCATGGCGGTTAACAGTAATTAATTTTGCAATTTTCAGCAGACGAGCTAAATTTTTTACTCTTTGAGAATGATCAGAACAGAGCCTATAGGGGGAGGTCCAGTAGCGTCGAACGGCACCTAGCGTCGGACATTCGAACTATCGCGGCAAGTCCCAACGATTTACCAAAGTTTGATTTAAGTTTTTAAGTACGTTTATACAGAAGTTGCATTTTTGTTCATTCATTTTGATTTTAAACTTCGTTGACGTAGTTATTATTTCATAAATAAAGTTACATTTATTTTTTGTACATTTTTCTTTTATTGTCTGAAAACCTCAGGTGTCCGCCACTGGGGGACTATGTCCATTCACTGGAAAGAGGTTGGAATATAGCATCAGAGAGGAAACATTCCTAATTTTAACCGATTATTTTGAAATTGTTAAAAAAAAATTTGCAAAAAATTATAGATTGATTCTATCTTAAGGGGTTATATACTGTCAGGAGGCCCAAAAAGATCGATTTTTCAAGAATTTTTCTTGAGATCTTTAAATCTACTAACGTAAAAATTTGTACACATATTATGGTAACGTTTAACTGTATTTTAACATTTTTATTTGTAAAAATAATTATTTTCAAAGCTGCTATAGCTGATCTTCGGGAGCACGTCTAAAAAGGGCGTCTTGCGGTGAGCAAGATTTCTCTGGACTGGATCATCTAAAATGAAAAAAACCAAAAATATTTCGTTAATGTAATGGATTATCTTGTAATTGATCAAAGGAATAAACAAAATAATAATTTTTGACAAAATGGCGGCTTCTCAAACAAAAAAATCGGTATTTGACAAAAAATTAGGCGTTGAATTGTTTATAAAATGGAAAATATTTATCGGTGAGAAAAAAAAATCGATTGATTACTAAAAAATACACTTGAAAAGATTGTGTTGAAATCTGAGACTGATCGGTTCGGCCGTTTCCGAGAAATCTTGCTCACCGACTTTAAAAACAGAGTTTTGAGAAAAACGCGTTTGAAGTTTCAAAAGCACTTTCGAACGCTCTGACACGTCATTACAAATGTGCGTGTAGCTTCGAGAATATTCGCCGGATTGACAAGAAATTTTCTGTGTGTGTACTTAAAGATATGTACATTACGAAAATAAAATAAAAACAATCGGTTTCTCGAAAATGTTAACTGCATATAACCCCTTAAGTAATGAAAGTAATACTTACCCTCAAAACTCATAAAAAAGTTTTGTCTTCGCCTTTGGTACACCTACTGTACCGTATCTGTGATTTTTTTTGCCGAATTATAGTGATTTGAGTTTTTATCGACAATTCGTATTCTTTACTTATTTTAAATATAAATCAGCTTTATTTCAGCTGTAATTTTTTTTTGCTGATTCACAGGGTATTTGTATCGACAATTCAAAGACAAAGTTAACCCTATTATGTCAGTTCGATCTATATTTATCAGATCGGACAAAAGGTGCTCAACGTATTTACTCGGCTGAAAGTGGCAAGTCGACCTTCTCAATTGGTTATAATCGTTTGGCTATAAATGTCGAACGAGTCCTTTTCCACATTTGTTCATTTCTACATTTGGCTTCGTTTATTAGAAATGTCAGTCCTCCTTGTGGCACGAGATGGCACTCGAACAAAAGGAACAATTATCCACAAATCGAAATGTTCGTTATTGTTATCAAGCTTTTGTCTTCTCCCAGCGTTTATTGCCTTTGATCAACGACTGTGATTGCGCAGACGAGAGTAGAGAAACGTAACGAAGCTCTGTTCATCGACTACTAAAGTAGAGAGCCGTGTGTATGCGTGTGTGTCTATGAGCGAAAAAAAAAAGAAGAAAATTGAGGAACGAAGAAAGCGACGGGATTAACTATATTTTATACGATGAAGAGGAAGAAAAAAAAACACATGTTTTTGTATATCTCTTGCTGTCTACTACGAATTAGAATTAGAAGACGTCTCGCTTTTGACTCTATCTATGTTCAATCCTACTTAAATGATGCACGAAAAAGGAACCGAATGGCGAAGAAACAAAACGAAGGTGGAAACTATCCTTCCTGCTCTTAGATATCGTATTAATCGTATATATCACGAATGGAGACTTTATAGAGGTTTCCTTAGACGATTAATCTCAATGTACACTCTCGATAATTCCTCGAACAATATATCTCTCGTTAGAGGAGCCATAAAAAATCTGTTGTTAACGATTTATTGGATTTTCACGGTTAACCCTACATTCGATGGCATCTTTCCGGAAAGTCAAGCCATCCTCCAGGTGAGTTCAAGAATTTCTGTTATTATCACTTCTTTCTTTTTTTTTTATGTAAATAACATTCGGTGACACGTTTGCGACGGCCAGCAGCTGCTTAGAATTATGCGGCTGCATTTTTTCTGTTTATCAGTTTCTCGATAATGTTACCTGGAAGGCCGAGGAACGCGCGACAAACGGGAGCCGAGAGTATACAATCTTTTGCCTGTTATTCGCGAACATTGTAGGTAATACCGAGTCAAAATCGAAAAAATTAATTATCTAAAACGAACCGGAGACCATTTTATTTTATTGTTAATAATAAGATTAATTGCCTCTTTCGCATGTCAAAAAGCATCGACCGCATTGCGTAAAAATTCTAAGGACCGTTTTCAAAAAGAATTTTATAAATATGCATAAATTCATCTCACAACTATTTTTCCGGAGTTCTTACTTTACGGGCTTTGAGGCCTTAGGCCATAGTAGCGGGTATAAAATCATGTGCGAATATAACAATTTTTTTAAAATGAAAAAGTCATTTACTCATAAAACTAATTCCACATCTAGTATCTTTTACATCATCTTTATTATGAATATCAAGCTGATAGAATTTTTTTTTTCGATGTACAGAATGGCCGACTACTAATATTTTCTTTTGTTATCTTTTTTTAGGCGCTCCGCGGCGTGACATTTAGCATCCACAATTTTTGACCTAGAACAAAAAACAAAAATTCTCGTCAAACTACATTAGAATACCTAGAGAAGTACGTACGGAATTGAAAAAATAATGTTTTATTCGAAAGTTGTAGGTATTTGAACTTAAGAATTTTCAGTGAAAAATTTCGTTATAACTGCTCATAAACTGCTCATAAAATGAAAAGTTTTCGATTAATCAGAAATTCCGTACGTACTTCTCTGCGAAATGCAATTAGGAACATAACTTTTAAATTTGAAATAAATCGAGGGGAAATTGTTGAAGTTATTTGTCACGCCAATTGGAAAAAAGCTGTTTCGAGAAGGTTCAAGTAATCAGCCATATTGTACATCGAAAAAAAAATATATATATATTTTCTAACAGCTTGATATTCATACAAAATAAATGTGTAATTAATTTTATGAGTGAACCACTTTTTCATACGAAAAAATTGTTAAATTTGCATATGATTTTATACCCGTTACTGTGGCTTAAGGCCTTAAGGCGTTACATGTAGGTGGCTCGCCAAAAAACGAGAATTTTTTGAGAATTTTTTTTTGAGAATACTAAAAGAGCCATCAAAATGAGGTTTGGAGGGTTTATTTTACATGTGTTGACGTATACAAAAATAATTTTTTTAATGAAAAAGAATACAAATTGGCTGCTTAGCATCTTTATGGATCAGCACCTGTAACAAAAAAGAACTGTCGTCATTTACACTAGTTTTGTTAGAGAAAAACACACGATTATTTTAAAAATACGATTTTTTTGCAAGATGGCATAATTGTGAATTAAAAAAAAAAATCGGCCTCAATTCGTTTATAAAAACGAGAACTGTTGATGAGTAGTAAAAATCATGTTTTCTTGTTTAGAGAAACTATCTAATAAGGAACATCCCTCAGGTGACACCCTTCGATTTTGTTGAAATTTGGATATGTTATAAAGCACCGAAAAGTAAGCGATACGCATTCTTTTTATCGGCGGAAAAACGGTTTCAAAGGGTGAAATGAACCTTCGAAAATAGGAGTGTTTTTCGTTTTTCGTCGATAACGTTATCGTTCTCATCTCCAATGTATAGTGGCAAAAAAATAAACATTGTTGCAATTCGAAATTTTTTAATATCTCGTACCGTTATATCGTTATCGACGAAAAACGAAAAACATCCCCATTTTTGAGGGTGCGTTTCACCCCTTAAAACCGTTTTTCCACCGATAAAAAAGTACGTATCGCTTACTTTTCGGTGCTTTATAACATATCAAAATTTCAAAAAAATCGAAGGGTGTCACCTGAGGGATGTTCCTTATGAGAAGCTACAGTGACGTACGAGGGGAGCGCCCTATGCTTACGCAGGGAGCCGATTGATTGTTACCAACTGTTAGCTTTCAAGTAATCGTCATATTAAACGTACGTTTTCGAACTATTTGTCTACATCTATTTGTAAAAATATGCATTTGTGAACATTCGGTGATCCATTAAGTGTTTTCATTACTTTATATTATTAGTTTCTATAACTTTTTCTCGCTCAATTAACGCAAAACGAATTGGCAACGTCGTAAATCGTGGTATATCATAATGCTCAGATTGGCAGAAGTGTCGCGAAGTTGGGGACCTATGCGCTCCGATCGCAACCTCAATATCGGCCCAAGGAGCTGTCAAAAATGAATATCGGTCCGAGTAAAAAAAAATCCGCTGGAAAGATAAAGTGTATACTAAAGCTGTCTATAATCTCGAAGAAATCAAAAACTTTAACAATTGTCCGATATTCTAAAAAAAAACTTATGTATGAAAAAAAAACCCGCGTTATTTTCTCTTTGCCTAGAAATGTCTAGAAATGTGTAATTCCTGAAGATAGTTATCAAATTAATGTTAAGTAATTATTACTGATTAAGAGAATAAGTACCAATAATATTCGTTGTTAATTACGCTGACCGAGTAGTTCGAGGTTTCCGGGCATAATTACCGAATACCGATAAGATAGGTGACATTTATGCCGTCTACGACGTTGCAATGATTGCACAGTCTAATATTTTGTGTGCTTGATTTTCGCACAAATTCGCTATCAAAAACATTAATAATTTTATAACGGTATTGTGAATCCTCATTTTCACGGCACCAATGGTTATGCCGATAATTAGTCGAACCGTACCCACTTTTTCAGCACCGTGGTGACATTCACTTAGCAGATATTAATAATGTCCTGAAAAATGGTCGGGAGTTTCCCATAAGCATAATGTAATTAGCCCATCAAATACGTCGAGTTGCCGATTTTTTTTTCTTCTGAAAAACGGTACTGTGGATCGTATTCAAACTGCACATGATGATCAGCAAAGAGGTTATAAAGGTCCAGAAAAAATTGCAGCTCGATGGTAACATGTTGACTTAAGGTAGTACCTCCACAGAAGAGTTGAATTAAGAAATGGTCGAAATTTGACATATACGTTATTTAATACATTATCCAAACATCTGTGCAATTTGAATAAGTTTGACCACCCCAAACCTGAGATATTTACACTTAAAGTTGGCTTGGTTTACACGTAACAAATGCGTTATGATGGGCAAACAGAGCATCATTAATTCTACCGTCAAAACTAAAATGAAGAAATTGATAAAAAACGAGGATAAGCTTGAGTAAGATGTCACGAATAATGTGAAAAAGAATGAGAATGATTCACCATGTAGTTTCCAAGATATAACTATGAGACGCCCTCACAATTCTGGTGCAAAGCCTGGCAAAGCCTGGAAAAAAAGAATTGGGGCAAAGCCTGGGCAGTCCCGGCAAAAAGTTTACTGGCAATGGTAGATCAAAGAGCCAAATGGCTACTTTCACTGTCTAGACTCGCGATTCGAAAATTTCAGGCTATTTTGACCCTGCTCTTTGCAGCGGTGGGAGATTGAGGTAGAGTAAGGTATAGCTTCGGAGCTCAATGTAAAATGAACTCCCACTTAACGCCTAAAACGGAAACAAATTTTCATTTTCTCCACTTTTGGTCAATTTATGTCGATGCACCGTTCGTGAATGTTACACGTATACCCGCGCACACATAGACGTTATTATGCATAAATACATACACTGATGACATACAAGGCATCACAGCCCGTCTACTAAATGCATAGAACATTGCAGAAATCCAAAATAAACTACAATACTCAATTGAGAGTGCGACCTCAATTAATTTTTATTATAATTCGTCAATTACTTACCTGCTGAAATGTGTCATTTCTAAGAAATGATTTTGCCTACATATGGAATCGAAAGTACAACCTACCTGCTTATCTTCTGCCTATGCTACAAAAGTTGACTTGGGTGACACTTTGAGGCTCATAGTAGGACTTCTAGCATTAAGTAGCCCCACGTGAGGTTTAAATGGAGTGAAAGGCTATCAAAATAGGGTGAAATCGAGTTAAAGGCCTCCAATGCAGGCTGAACATTTCGACTTCGACTGTTTCGTGCGTTTCAGAGCGCTCGGAGACACTTCGGAAAATGATCTCGAAAATTTTTGAAACGTTTTTTCGCGTATAATTTTAATTCCTTTTGCATATCATTCTTATCATGCTAATACATAATTTAAACCAACAAAAAAGTTAAAAAAAATTCTACTTAGTTGTAACGCCTCAAATCAAGCATCCGAAAAAACTATCCACTCGAGAACCCGAAAATTTTGTGGTGTTGAAATTCGCATCGTTGGAATGCAACGAAATCCCTTCATTATACTTTCATTTCCTTACATTTAGTATTATGCAAAATCTTTTGCGGCATATTTACATTGTAGACCTCTGAATAAGTGTCGTAAAAAATAATAAAGAGCTTTTTGTAGGCACAATTCGGTGAAAAAAATGCATTGGGAGTACAAATAAGTCTCCGCCGTTTGACAAAAGATGGCCCCACCAGGAGGTTCTGGTTGAAATTGTCAGATGTAAAACGTCATATCGTAAGGTTGGACATCTGACAATACCATAACCTTGAAATATTAGCGGTTTTATATAGCGGTTTTATTGGCATCACATAATTTTTTTCACGCGAAAATGTCGGGTTTTGAGCCGAATAAGCGTCATTTGCGGAACCTTATAACTCTTCTTCACTTCTTCAATTTAACGGAATCTGCAGCTGAGGCGCATCGATTGCTTGTAGAAGCATATGGTGAGGCTGCTTTAAGTGAGAGAAGTGAGTGGTTTCAAAAGTTTACGGGGCCAGTCCACTTCGAAAATTTCAAAAAATCGAATGCAAGCAAGACTTGCAGAAATCAACGATGATGAGCAATCAGAAGGGATTTTGTACGGTGAAGGAATTGCGAATTGAGTTTTGGTAAGAGTTTTTCATAGTATAAACTTCAAACGCGTTGTTCTCGAAACAACGTTTTCAGAATCTAGCTCCATCGTATTTCTAAAACTAATAAACCGATTCTCTTGAAGTTTGAACCACATATTGTAAACATGATTCGCAACAAGATGACCCTCGATGGTTTAAACATTTTTATTTTTACTCTTTTTTTTGCGAATAACTACGGAAAAAACGCGTTTATTTTTTACTTTTTTCGTTTTTAATCTGCCATTTTTTTATTTTCTGATAAAACTTTATATCCGAGGGTCATTTTGTAGCTGGTGTCATACGAATATAATGGACTTTGAATTTCTTGTTTCAGACAAGCCATTGCCGAGTTGTGATGGAGCTACCTAGCCCACCTATTTTTGAGGCGTTACGTTAAACTATAGTTTTTGTATTTAACAATGAATTAAACATTTTTTTCTATATATTTCAAGACTTTATTTATCAAGCCCAACAACTTTTATATTCATATATTTTATAAAATCCTCAAAAAAATCGCGAAAATATCCTTTTTTCGTCGCTCCAAAGTGGACTGGCCCCTCAAGAACGGTGAGTTTGACGTCTAAGACAAAGAACGTAGCGGAAGACCAAAACGAAGACGCGGAATTGGGAGCATTATTGGAGGGAGATTCGTGCCAAACGCAAGAGTTCCCGCAAATGACGCTTTTTCGGCTCAAAACTCGACATTTTCGCACGAAAAAATGATGCTGATACAAAATCGCTAATATTTCAAGTTTATGGTCTTGCCAGATGTCCCACCTTACGATATGACGTTTTACATCTGATAATTTCAACTATAACCTCCTGGTGGGGCCATCTTTTGTCAAACAGCAAAGATTTATTTGTGCTCCCAACATAAGTATTGAATTTTCGTTGGATGTCAGTGATGCGCACTTCAATCTCATAAAATGTGGACCATCAAAGACCTGGCCGATACAAGGGCAAAACTAGGCCGTACCGGACCACCCATATTTATGATCACAAATGGCTTAATTGCTCGAATACATACACGACTTTTTCCTTCGCGACCAAAGAACCGTCTATATTGACAAAAAAAGCGACTGAATAAATTACCCAAAATTCTATGAGTATATAGTTCTGAATTTCGCAGTCGAAAGAAGTTTGCGAGACGTCTGAGGCGATGCGTGGCTTCGACCGTTTCGAAGAGGCGAACTCTAGGTCGTTTATCGCTGTTTGCCACAGGGACTTGAACATACGAGCTCGGCGCATACGCACCCTTGATAAAACTTTGCATCAGTGCCCAGCTGAAGTCTCTGCTGCCCTCAGAAGTCTTCCGGCATCCTGTGGCGAATGAATTGCGGCCCCTCGGGGCCCCAGTCGCAGCACCACCGACACTCGTGCACACGACAGTTGGATAACACCTGTTGCTGCAACAGAACACAGCCCCGGGCAGTTGCAAACCCGACGTTTGTCCCTCGCATGCCTCTCCGACCAACGATTCCCAAATGGATCGTTGCAAAAAATCATCCTACACATTCTCCTCCCCGGAGCAGAAAAAAAACTTTGTACGAATTCTTATCAATATTACACCAAAAAAGACATCGCGTTACAACGCAAGTACGAAAATTTGAACAATGTCATTATCTTCCGTCATCCTCCATCACTCCGATGAAATGAGTATTGTTTCGTCACGTGTTTCTGTAACTCCGCAAATTCCGCAAATTCGTTAAGGCCTTAGGCCACAGTAACGGGTATAAAATCATCTGCGAATTTAACAATTTTTTTTCGTATGAAAAAGTGATTCACTCATAAAATTAATTACTCATCTATTTAGTATGAATATCAAGCTGTTAGAACAAATATATATATATATTTTTTTCGTTGTAAGAAATGGCCGACTACTAATATTTTCTTTTATCTTTATTTTAGGCGCTCCGCGGTGTGACATTTAAGGCGTTACCCCCACTTGTAGCGCAAAAAAGGCCTTTTTCATGAATTTTTTTAAAGAAAACTCAAAAACTTTTTTAATCGGTCAATATACCATCTTAAAGAACACATCTTGAAGAACTGTCAGTAATTTTTTTATTGAAAAATATTACATTGTTTAGTGGCAAATGGCCGTCAATGAAATAATGTTTTTATATACACGGTTTGCGGGGACAAACATTGGGGCGAAGTGGATCATCTGAAGAAAAAAATGCGGATGGATTTAGTCAAATATAAGTATAAACTAGTCTTTAATCGAAGGATTTTAAAAAATATTCATTTTTCACGAAATGGCGGACAGTCAAAGTTAATGGTTCGATTTTAACGAAAAAACGGACGTTTTTTGGCTATAAAACGGCCATTTTTTTTCGAAACAAAAAATCGAACGATTAACGACTACATTTTTATGTATTAAATAAGCCTGCAAAATTTCAAGAAGATCGGTTCATTCGTGTTCGAGTAATCTTGGTCACCGACTTCAGAAATGCCATTTTGAGAAAAACGCGTTTAAAGTTTCTCTTTCAACGCTCTTTCAACGCGGATTCTTCTCTTTCATCGCTCATATCTCAGTCAATTTTGTTCGGATCGACTTGAAATTTTCAGGACATATTCTCAGATACTTATACTTAAAAAAATGCAATAAAAAAAATCGATTTTTTCAAAATCGCAAGTGGGGGTAACCCCTTAACATCGACAGTTTTTGACCTAGAATAAAAAACAAAAATTCTCGTCAAACTACATTAGAATACCTAGAGAAGTACGTACGGAATTTAAAAAATATTGTTTTATTCAAAAGTTGTAGGTATATGAACTTAAGAAATGAATTTTCAGTGAAAAATTTCGTTATAACTGCGAATAAACGGCTCATAAAATGAAAAGTTTTCGATTAATCAGAAATTCCGTACGTACTTCTGTGCGAAATGCAATTAGGAACATAACTTTTAAATTTAAAGTAAATCGAGTGAAAATTGTTGAAGTTATTTGTCACGCCAATCCGAAAAAAGCTGTTTCGAGAAGTTTCGAGTAGTCGGCCATTTTGTACATCGGCAAAAAATATATATTTTTTTCTAACAGCTTGATGTTCATACTAAATAGATGTGTAAGTAATTTTACGAGTGTACGTTATTTTACGAATGAATCACTTTTTCATACGAAAAAAATTGTTAAATTCGCACATGATTTTATACCCGTTACTGTGAAATTTGCAATATTTTACATATTTTGGTTTTCCATTGTCGCGATAGCGAGATTGTCCAGTGGAACGTCAGAGCTGTGCGCGATCGTGATCTCTCGATCGCACTCGCGTTCGATACGGACTCGCGTGATCTTCGTGAATTCCTGCTCGCGAACTGTCTTTCGATTTCCCCCGCCAATCCGTACGGTCTTGTCGTTTTTTTGTTCGTTCCTTTTTTTTCGCTCCCCACATCGCCCCTCTGCCGTGAGGTTGTGGCAGGGAGCCCACCAACGTGTCCTCCACCTCTTCGTGGTCTCGCCGTCTCTATCTCGCTCTCTCCCTCTCTCGTTCTAGCCGCACAGTTTCCCTTCTTCGCCTCCTCCGTTGAAACGCCACACGGGGCTTTCGTTTCGCCATTTTCCCCTCTCTTGCCACGGGTCCCTGGCGGTTTTGCACGGTGTATATAGTAGTCAACGTCGATGCACCGTGCAGGGGAGAGAAACGCTGACTCTCGGCCACTTTCAAGAGAGAGAGAGTAAGAGAGAGAGAGAGAGAACCACGCTCTTGCCGATCTCGCGTCGGTATAGTCACTCGAAAACTACTCTCGAACGGTTCACCTCGTTCGACCGGTGTTCGACGTTATTCGCGACAAGCCCGCGCACGCATTCACGAAACGTTTATTTTTTCGCGCCTCGCGGGTCACGCCGCGGCACCTCTGGCGGCGATCTATCGCGCATGCGCGCCTCGAAGCTGCTGAAAGTAAATATTACGCGCACGGGACAGTGGGACGCGTGATACTTTCGGTACCCACGTGCCGGAAAATTGACACTCGTCGCGAAACATACAAACGAGACGTATGGAAAATACGTCAACGACGTTTAGCCACACTTGTTCGACACGTGTGCCTTACGGAATACGCGTTTGAAGTAACATTGTTGAAAAAACAAAGATAGGACGTTTCTCGAGTGTGAAATTGCGCGCTATAGCGGCTTATCGGCCGTTCGTACAATCGAGCGCATGCGGGTACGTTGAATAATATATATTTTTTTTTTATTGCGAGAAGGTCAAAGTATTGCGTTTGTTGTCGCGGCGTTTTTTCGATTTCTTCCGTGTGGCGGGTATCAACGCGCCCGGGTAACGCTCGTGCGGGCTGATAAGAGTGACGCGTCACGTATGTTTCGCCTGTTATCAGGCGCTTTGTTACTCTCGATTTTTGTTTTCTTTTTTTTTCGTACTTTCCCTCCCCGATTGCTGCCAATCGCTAATGGCGCAAAGTGGACGCTATCGGAGGGTCGTACCTCAGTAGGACATTCGGATCTTGTTCTTCCGCTTCGCCGACTCTTGCTCCTTGCTTCCTCTGTTTTTCTTTTCTTCTTGCAACAATCGCACGGTCAGCGACTGTAACGTTTCATTACCATCGGCGGGGCTGCGTGTCTCGTGCACTTGGAGAGAACGACGCACCGCCTCGTAATTCTCTCATTATTTCCGGTAGCCGCGAACGTTTACCGTTCGCGTTAAAATCGTCGGGCAATTAGAAACGCGAAGTACGACTGTTCCGCGTGTCCGTGCAGAGCGAAGAAACTGTACGAGAGGAGCCAGAAGGTGCATCAGCCGAATTCGTAAATGGATCGCGGCTAGCAGCGATCGAAAGCAGCACGCGCGATCGATAGATCAAGGGAGGAATTGAAAAAAAAGACTGCAATGATCGAGAATCGTTGAACTGGATTACCAGTGATTGGCTACCAGTAATTGCGGGAATGTCGAGTGACTGACGTAAATTTGGAAAACAATGCGCGTGATGGTTATTGCAATGCGCGATAAGGGATTAAAAGTGATCGAGAGTGTTGCTTGAGAGAAGCTCTTCGAAGTTGTTCGGTGAAGTGCATCGCGGAAGTGGCAGTGATACGCGCGAAAGATTAAAGATCGATGGTACAATAGGATATACGAGTTTTGTCCGAGTGTATGCTTGAGGTATTCCCTTCGGGCAATCAGGGCCCTTCTGAATCATCGGTAAATTACAGTGGCGCTTCATAAAAATAAGCCACGATCAATCATAGCCAACGATAAACTGGAATAAAAAACTTCCCGCTGATTCAGTGGATTTGGATACTTTTGCATTTCGATTGAAAAGTCGCGGCCACGAAAATTATTCAGCTAGGCCCATTATTCTGAGTTTTATCATTGATATTTTGTTTGAACATTCGGTAACCTCCTGTTTTTTTGTGCTTACGGAGTCTTTAAAATTTTCTACCCGCTTTGTGCAGTTTATGCGTATAAATGATTAGATAGAAATGTGGCCAGCGTGTCGTCACCGTGAAGTGCCGTATGAATGAGGCCATTTTTAGAGTCGTAATTTTTCGTTGAAGGTTCGGCAACTTGGCTTAAAATTTTACCAGCATACTGGAATGTACGTTTACCTGATTATAGACAAAAATCAGTTAATTGTTAAATATTCGGATTCGTAAAAGGAAGACCTTAAGTTGAGCAGAGTATTGTGGATTTGGAAGTGCCGTGTTGAGCTTACAGACATCACAGGTTTTTGTTAAATTGTCTCTTGGAGTCCACCGGCCAGCCATTTCAGGTGAGAAATTTTTCATTGTTTTTTAGTAGATGATTCGCTCTTTGGAAGCATCGCGCGAAGAAAGGCCCAGGGAAAACGATAAAATGTATAGGGTAAGGTTCCCAGTTATTGGCACTTTAAGCCCTTGACACTTGAAGGGCCGAATTATTGGCACTTTTAGGGCTCAATTATTGGCACTCCAAGAGCCCAATTATTGGTACTTTAAGGGTCTAATTATTGGCACTTTAAGGGTTCAATCATTGACACTGTAAGGGCCCAATTATTGGCACTTTAAGGGCCCGATTGTTGGCACTTTAAGGGCCCGATTATTGGCACTTCAAGGGCTCAATTATTGGCACTTTGAGGGCCCAATTATTGACACTTTAAGGGCTCAATTATTGGCACTTCAAGCGCCCAATTATTGGTACTTTAAGGGTCTAATTATTGGCACTTTAAGAGTTCAATTATTGGCACTTTAAGAGTTCAATTATTGGCACTGTAAGGGCCCAATTATTGGCACTTTAAGGGCCCGATTATTGGCACTTCAAGGGCTCAATTATTGGCACATTGAGGGCCCAATTGTTGACACTTCAAGGGCCAAATTATTGACACTTTAAGGGCCCAATTATCGGCAGTTTAAGGACACAAATATTGGTACTTCAAGGGCTCAATTATTGGCCCTTGGAGGGCTCGATTATTGGCACTTGTAGCTACTGTGTAGGTAGGTGAGAAGTGTCCATAATTGGTGGGGTGTCAAAATAAGATGACTTCACCCTATATCGTAATTACGATGCCAAAGTTTGCTGAGCCCACTTCCTGGCACAATAATTTTCCCCCATCGTTCTATAACAGTCGATCAAATTTGCGTTTGGAAAAAAAAGTGTTTCGTGGAAAACGCTCGTACGTGTCGTTTCGCTCGATCGCGTACAACGACAAGTACGACACGCTTGAAGTAGAACGGTTTTTTCAAGCGCACGCAAATTTGATAAGTTTCGTTTCCTCGTACTATGCAAACTACTTCGTTTGATATACGGTGGCTACGACTATCGAAAGGCAGGCTCACTTGACGTATCGTCGAGGTCGAACGAATGCTCGAGTTCTTGATTGTATGAGAGAGAAAGCTTTCATATTGGGAGCAAGAGAGAGAGAGGGGGGGGGGGGCAGCGCGATACAGAGTGGTGTAGATGAAAGAGTGAAAAATAGTGTGCAACATAGATAATACGAACAAAACCTCCGTATGGGCCAAGTTTCATGGCTCTGATTTAATTATTAATCTGTAAATTATAATTTTTTCCCCTGATAACAATAAAACGTCATTGTGGCTATTGAAAATACGGTGACCTCGATTAGGAGTTATTCACGTAAGATTCGTATTCCTTTATTCTTACTTCGAGAACAATTGCTTGGCGTTTATTTTCGAAAGTACACTTTTGAACTCTGAAACGCTCTTTTTTGAAAGTGACTAGCTACGATCATCGTTGGCCGTTTAATGCGGCAAATGACTTCTGATTTCACGTCGATTGTTCGACCATATCATTATTCCGCTCGGCGTATTGAGTAAACGATGACTTTTTTCTTTCCTTCGAAGACAACATGGATCTGAAGCAATGGGGTATCTACTGAAAGTATTTTGTAAATTGGGGTCTCGTTAAAATCTTGAGAAAAATTCTCCACATCTTTATAGGCCTGCTGACGATTTTTTAATTAGCCACAATTGTGGATGGGTAGTGAAGAAATCTTTGTGAGAGAAGTTACAGACTCGGCCAAGCGGATTTGTTCCACGATCCTAAATGAATTTTGAAAACGACACGAACGAAAGTTTTTCGTGTTGTGTGGCGCTAAATGGGGAGATGGGTAGGAGAAATCAATCTGCGAATCAACATTCGAGCATTGTTCTCATTAGCGGTGTTCAAGACCGCGTTTATCAAGCAGTAGAGCATGTACGTGTATCCTGAGATAGCGAAATTTCAACTTGTGCAATGTACACTGCTCCAATTGAAAAGTTTTGCGAAGCTGTTTATGGGAGGACACGACTGTGACGGGCCGAAAGTGGTCGTTTTTCACTCGATTTTTTTCAAATTTACTGGAATATTTATTTGGGATTTGGAAAAAAAGGTATTGGGAAGGGATTTTGCCAAAAGGTTATTGCCCTTCGTTGGCATTGAGGCAATAGTGCGTCAATCTTTATTTGCCAATTTAACTTGCTCTGATTTAAAATCGGAGCCTCACTCAGGGGTTTTTGACCTCGCTGAATCCAAATTTGAAGTCAAAATTTGGAATGTCAAAATTGCGGCGCCAATATGTTGGACAAAAATAAAAAACTTTACTCGATTTAGATTAAAATTAGTACTCCGGGATTTTTGAGGTTGCTTATTACGGATCTGAACTTTAAATTAGAAAATTCGAAATGGCGGCGCTAAAATGACGCACCGAAATTGAAAATTTCACTCGAATCAATCTGTATTACTTGTATTTTAATTCGCCATATTTGTTCGTCATTGTGATTTCCTGAATTTTGAGTTCAGATTCGTAATCAGCACCCTCAAAAATCCCAGAGTACAAGTTTTCAGGATAAAAAGGTTTTCCTGCCATTTTGGGCACTTTTTGTCGAATTCTCTCTGCCAACGAAAAGATTAAGCATACATTGAACTTATTTCGTAAACAGTTTTATTTTAAAAAATTAAAAATCAACAACGTTGTTCAGGCATACTAGATTTTTATACAGGCTACTGTATTAAAAATGTGGTCTAGTGGCCGGCTCGAAAACTTAAACTTCGACTGCACAGTACCGACACGAACCTCCGACTGCATATGGGGTCAATCTGACCCCAGACGTTTTTTAGCTCGTTGTATTTCGGTTAATATGCATTTTTTTGTAATCCATGATCCTTATTTTATGGCCTAAAATGTATCTTTTAAGAAAAACGAGAATTAAGTGGCCGAACATTCGTTCGAAGCGGGAGATGCGTTGAAAAATACGTACTTACGGAAAAAGGATGTTAGTTTTTTTCAAAATATAAAAAAAAGTCCTTTGAAGTTTTTAAAGAGTAAGGTTTGTAAATACGAAAAAAAACAGTTACGACCGTCTTTCGAAGAAGTATATTTTTTCGTAGGTGTGAATTTGAATATTTTCGGGATAATAAACAATGGAAAAAATCGACTCCTTCGGCAGATTAATTGTTGAAAACGTATATTTAGCGCATTTTTTTTACTTCGATAATTTATTATCAGTCACATTTACCGCAATCGACGCATAAGTACATTCGGTGCTCCCCATGTAGAGGTTGCTATGAGTTGCCCAATGTTACGATCAGGCCAATATTGGGACCATCGTGTAAGCCAACAAAAGCGAAATAATATTGGCCCATTACTGTTCCGCCCTAAACTGCAAACTGGCACAATATCGTCCCATTACTAAAGATTATCCTGGCCCATCTTTCAAAACCAATAAACAGCAGTGATAGTTAAACTAAATTTGCCAATCCTAAAGCTGGCAATCCTAAAATACTGGCTATTACATTGGCTCATTATTGTCTCGTTCTAAAATGAAAACCGACACAATATCGGCCCATAGTTAAAAGCTATCATAGCCCATCTTCTTAATTCATTAAAAAGTCATGATAGATAAACAATATGTGCCAATTTTTAAACTGGTGATGCTGAAGTACTGCCAATTACATTGGCCCATTATTGTTTTGTTATAAATTGAGAACTGGCGCAATATCAGCCCATTACTAAAACCTATCCGGGCCCATCTGTTCAAAACAATAAACAGCCGTGATAGTTCATCGAAATTTGCCAATTTTAAAACTTGCAATGCTAAAATACTGAAAATTACATTTAATTAATCTAAGCCCTTTATTGGCTAAGTGGGTCAGACCATACCTGGTTTCATTTTATTTAAGCCTTGGGTTATTCATTATCTGTATATTGTGCCAGAATAGGCGAATAACTGGCACGTCATATATTAATCGTCTATGTTTTGTAGTTCAGTTTTTGTAATCAAGTCTTGGCCTATTATTGGCATTTGTAAATAACCAACATAAGTAAGTAAAATATGCCAATTTTGAAACCTGTCATATACGCAAATCACAATTTATTTCAAGGTTATTCCATGAAATATGTATCCATAAGGACCAATCTCGGGCCAATCTTGGCCCGATATAGTTTGAATATTTATCACGCACTCAAACAAACCTAAACGAACTCACGGCCCAATATTCTAGATAGACTAACTTCTAGATAGACCAACTGTGAAGGCCCATCATAGAACCAGTGGTCAATTTCTACATAGGCCCTTTAAGAGGGCCCAGATAGGGCCAAGTGCAATCACCAACATTGCCGCTACAATGAATTAAATCATTGGCCCAATAATTGTTGGCTCTGTTGGCCGATATCGGGCGGTTCTTATCATTTCTACGAAGGCACCTCATTGGTAAATACTCACGGCCCAATATTCTAGAAGGCTAACTGTGAAGGCCCTTCCCAGGCCCAACGGTCAATCTCTACATGGGTCGTTGCACATAGCTCTCCTGCACAATGGATACTTGCTTTTAGTTTTATGACCGGGATTCTAAATACATAACTTACTATAGTAGCGAAAAATAAAAAATATATATGGGCATTTTTCATCGCAATTCACTTACATGTAGTAATAAAATTCCAAATTTCCCAAAGAAATATGTTTTCACTTTCACTGCACTACTGCATGACCGGGGTCGATTCGACCCCCGGTCCTTTTTCGACAGCTGTCCTCAGTACACGGGCAGGAAGTGAGATAGGGGCCGAGTATCCACCACTAGCGTAGGAGTGGGGGGACATTCGAGAGTCGCACTGCGGGCGAATAGATTACCCCCTTTTGCGATACAGGCAGTTGAAAAAAAATGGGGTCAAAATGGCCCAGTCTACAGTCGAAGGGTTAACAATCGTTGGGGTACAAAATTAAAACGTTTAAAACTTTATATAAATGTAGTTCACGTTAGACATAGCCGTTTGCCGAAAAAATCACAAAATGGCGGGATTTAAAAAAAAGTGTAATTTTGGCCCAATTTTCACTTGTATTGGGGAGGGGGTTAAAAATGATCTGCCTCCATGAAATCGTCTGTAAATTGGTCAATTTTGAATATTTTAACTTGAACATTTTTTCACATATTCTTGAAGACGTAGATTTGACGAAATGCAAAAAAATCGATTTTTTCACCCCTCAGAGTAGTGTTTCGCGTTAAAAGTTGAGAAAATATTCGCCAAGAAAGATCGGTTCAATTAAACAATAGAAAAATATCGTTATTATTGACTGGAGTGCTCAATTATGAAGAATGAGCTGAGAGAATCGAAGTTCTGGGATATAACGAATAATTTCCCACACCTTTGAGACTGTCTTTACAATGGATGGAGACCCGCAATCACGAGAGATCATTCCAATTGACCGAGCTGGCGTATAATATCATATTCGTTGTCCGACCACCCGTTAGAACGAACGGGACGTCGGCGTCGATGAGAAAACTCTTATACCTCCAACCGCACCATCTTCATTCTCGCACCTGTCGATTTTTTCTGTTTTTCTCACGAACACTTCTCTGTACTCGGTGAGCCGAGAAAACAAAAAGTCTGAACAGGACTAGAGGAAAGATGACTCTCGCGCAATCGACCCGAGGGTCTTGCGGCGATAGTTCTCGACAACTCTTCGATCACGTCGCGCAGTTCCGCGTAAAGACATTTCGCAATTTTTCACGTTCTACTCTTGTCCGAATGTGGGACGATCGTTTTGAAGGTTTTTTTCTTTCCGTCTCTTAGACTCGTTCTAACCGCGTTCGCCTTTCTGATTGGACAATGGTTGTATTCGAAAAATGGATCTAAGCGAGAGAGCGAAAAAGCGGAGTCGGTTATTGAATTACATGACATAATTAATTAATAAAAAATCGAACGCTATGAAACACAGAATTTAATGGCAATTAAGCGATCATCGTACTGTATCCACTTAAAAAAATCGAGTTAAAAAATGGATTTCGAAAATAGACTCAAAAAATATTGTGTTGAAATTTCATAAAGATCGGAGCGGTCTGAGTATTATTTTTCGACTTTATTTGAGCGCACTCTCCAGCGTGCTCTTACTCGAACGTTGAACGCGTTTTTTTTCTCAAAACCTCTTTTTTTTTGCTTTGTTAATTTTTTCTCCGGAACTACTGAACCGATCCTTACGAAATTTCAACTACATATTCGTCACATATATGGCTACTGCTGGAAGTAGAATTATTTGCAAATTTTGATTTCAAGTACTTTTTTTTTAATCGAAATATCACCAAAAAAGTCTTATTTTTTGAGATTTTTTTTCAACAGCCGCCATTCTGTTATTTTTGCATCAAAATTAATAATTATAGTTAGGACAGTAGCCACAACCATACTGAACTGAAATCTTTTTCGTCATGGTGTTTAAAATAAATGTACTTGGAAATAAGATCAACGAAGCTGACATCGCTTTTTAAGGGTTTATGCTGATGCTGCTACCAGGGATAGATGAATTATGTAAAATGAATTTTTAAATATTTCATACATTTTAAGAGTTGTTTTATCAAGCTCAAAAAGATTTACATCAATATCTTTTATAGGAACCATACAAAAAATTTCCAAAAATACCTAATTTTTCGGCCGTCTAAGGTGGGATGATCCCTTAAGTGGAAGTATAAACAAATTTTTATGGAGTTGCAACGGTGTTCGATCATAATACAATATCTACTATAATACTTTATCATGATAACCAATTCGGTCAGTTGGGCAATCCGATAATTTCTTTGCTTCGATCATAATTAGCGTGTTCAGTAATTCCTTAGTGAATTTTATATAGCATATTTATAAAAAATCAACCAAAATAAATCGAAAAAACGTAATACTTGCAAGATTGTAAAAAATGGACATGTATCATAATATACATATGTATATACAGGGTGTCCTGTTATGAATGGATAATCCTGCAACTGTCGATAGGTCAGATCATGTCCTACTATATGCAGGAATTTCAGTTCAGTAAAAGTGCCACGGTTTTCGAGATAAAAGTCATCTGCTTTTGTTTTTTCGCATGCCATTTCTACACAATTGACAACTTTTTTTACCCGGTTAAAAAAAATACTCACGGTTATTTGTTTTATCTAGAAGTCGTCTTTTTAACCTCAAATATTAAAGAAAATTTATGAAAAAAGATCTCATGCAGAATTGTCGTGCAAACCAATTCGAACATCTGACTTTGATAGCCTGCGGTGTAAAAAAAATGTGCTACGCATATCATTTGTAGAAATGGCATGCAAAAAACCAAAAGCAGATGATTTTTTTCAAAAAATAACACAATGTAATCACAAATCTCGAAAACCGTGGGACTTTTACTAAACTGAAATTCCAGCATATAATAGGGCATGATCTGACCAATCGACAGTTGCAGGATCATCCATTCATAACAGGACACCCTGTATTTATACTGCAAGCCCTCATGACGCATTATCATTGTAAACATTATGTGAAGGCGTTCCCTCATCAATACCTTTTTGTATATCAAGCTCAGTGCATCCTCAAGATTAAGCAAAGGCGTATAAACAAAAACGATCGCGCACGATAACACACTATGAATATCCGTCGGTTACAAATCTCGTCTCTGACATTCTCAATGGCCGGAAAGGTTGTGTGAGCGCGCATTAGCCAACGGATCGAAGAAACGAAGAAATAACAAGTGCACCGGAAGTATTCGATGCACAATGCACCCGAGGGAGTTCAAAAGCAAAGCGCGCGAGTCTGTAACATTAATTTGCATTGCGAATCAGAGCGAAGATCGGTCTCGTCCACGTACGTATTATATACTTGCGTATACGTAACGCGGATGATCGTTAGAGCATATTCCGTTAGATCGCACTGAGCCGTGCGAACGTTCAACTCCTCCGCACAATATATATATATGCACAGGCATGCGCGCGCGTATACGCGCACACACAGACGCACACATGCCAACAAATGCATTTGGTGTGATGACTGTAAATCCACAAAATCAACATTGATAAAACTCCATAAATGTGGATAGCAACTGCAAAGGATCACCCGCTATGCTGTTTTTTTTTTATTGCAATTGGTGCACGCGCTTCCAAATGAACAATAATGAGTCGATTACGATTTGACGTGCCATCCAAATGGTCAGAGACTTATTGGCTGATCACGACTGGAGACTTAATAGACTGGAGAATTAATAGTTATATTATTAATTTAACTATATTAATAATATAGTTAAATTATATTTGACTATATTATTATAGTTAAATATAATTATTATTATATTTACCTATAATAATAATTATAGTTAAATATAACTATAATTATTATTATAGTTATATTTCTTTAAGTCCAACGTCGTTCAAATTGATTATTGTCAAAACTATACACTTTGGGCAGTGCTTCTCTCCTTGACATTGCACAGGATCTTTCAGCTGATGGAATGAGCTGAATGATGCTGCTAAAGGATGACGTTGACGTTTGCATCGTTGGAACGCTAAGATTTATTTGTTAATTTTCCAGTTCTTTAATTTCACGCTTATCCAAATCCTGTTTTTGCAAATTGAGGTCGTAAATCTCTACTTAGAATATCTTTGAGGCATTTGAGGCAGGTTTGAATGATTTTCACAGAAAAAAATTGACCAATTAAGAGAAATTATTTTTCGTAGTTTTGCAACGATGCACACTTCAAAGTCAAGCATAATTACAGATTGTCCAGTGGAAAAAAAAACTAGATCAATATTGACCCCATAGACTGTTCAGAAAGTATTGGATTTTAATTAAATATCCTGGTTATTTCTATTTTTGTGTTCACCGTATACAGTCGAACCTCGATATAACCACTGTCGTCGAATATCCATAAGTGAGGATAGAGTAGAAATGAGTGCCAGAAATAGTGGGAGGTAGAGATAAGTGAGTTTGTTTGGGTTTTTTTGGGTTCCCTCTATACTCACTTTTCCTCTACCTCCCGCCATTTCTGGCACTCGTCTTATGGATATTCGGTTATGGAAATTCGACTTATGGATATTCGTTTTATGGTTATTCTACCCCAATCGATATAACGAATCTCAAGGGAAGTTCGTTATAGCGAGTTTTCGTTGTATTGAGGTTTCGTTATACCGACGTCATGTTCCTTAAAATGTTCTTTAAAAACTATCTTAGTATTATAAATATGCAGATTTTTTAAAGGAAGAAAGGTTTAAATTAGAGCATTTTTCACAAGCGATTATCTTATATGCTCAACATATACATTAGAGCATAATGTATATGATTATGTCGTTGTATCAAGGTTTCGGGTGCCTATCGGAAGGGAATCGACAAATCTTTGTTATATCGAGGATTTCGTTATATCGAGATTAACTTTGACAGTTTTTGGTGCTACTTTAACAGAGGGTCGAAATACGACTTAAATGTGTGCGTAGCGAGCCCGCGTGACCCTCTGTGGCGGGCGGCGGGTGCGGGGAATCAACTTGAACAACAATTTGTTGTTCAAGTTTATTATAATGTTGCTAAAGTTGATTTTCATCTCAATGATAATTGTAACACTAATCAAGTGTCTATAATAGTACCCTAGGTACTTGATATTTTTATGTAAAATGTTTCCTTAAGGGAGGACACCACTGTAGGTGCCCATTTTCGACCGTTTTCTTTGGTATTTATTTTACAAAAAGGAATAAAGTACCAGGTCAAAAGAACTTTTAGGTTTTATTAGGTATATATTGAAGTATGCAAAAAAAATGATTTGTGAAAAGAGTAAATTTAACAATAATTAAAAAAAGAGGCGAGTTGGAAAAAAGTGAGTTTTTTCGACCACAATTTTCATATCAAAAGGGATATGTTTTTTACAATTTTCAATTCATCGAAGAAAGCGCTCGTACTTGACTGTTAGAGCAATCTAAGATCCTGCAGTTAAAATTTCAAGTGGATTGGACGAAAATTGTTCGAGTTGTGATGCGTGCCGATTTCAAAAACATGGTTTTGAGAAAACCATTTTTTAAAGTTTTCGTGTAAATTTTTCAAAATACAAATTGACACGAAACAAGTTCCATGCATGCTTAATAACATACCTTTTTTCAAATCCCAAATAAATAATCCAGGAGGTAACCACGACCCTTTGCGGCATAGTGTAACACTGGTGGTATACCAAATTCGATTCAGATTTTGACGATTTAATAGTGCTTTTCAATTAAGTATGGCGGTTGTAAATGCGTTTCAAGGTTCCTAGGACTTCAATAACTACTAAAACATACCTATCGAATTTGTATTTTTCACGTAGTGGGTGTCATCAATAACGAAAGTGCAAAGAAACGTGCACGTAAAGAAAAATGTATGCTTCAAAGGGTTAATAAAGATGACAATTTCATTGTTAAAAATCGTTGCTTTTCATTAAATTCCATGTATAATGCATAAAATATTATTATTATTATCTTTCATCAAAATTATGTCAAAGTAACCCTTGTCAAAGAAATCCCACACTCGAGGTTACTGTGACACTTAAAAAAAAAAAGTTGCCGGCGGTGGTGGGGCTTGACTTTCTTAAACATTTGATAGCCGAAGGACACATTGATCTATTGGAGCAAAACAGTTGGAATTCAGAACGCCAAAAAAAGTGACCTACAAAAAACGTCGAAAACAACCAAGCAACCAGCTCTATAAGCAGATGTATACAAATATTTTTGGAAATCCATCGTTTCGATACAAAAGAGCCTGCATAGTTGGATCAAGACCACGGCAACTCTGATTACGATTTGATTTCCATTAAAATTATTATTCAATTCTCACAGAGAAACTATTATCCTCAGAAAAAAAAGCGTCCAAATGTTTCATACATTATACAGTAGCCACGAGTGATTGCGTGTGTTTCATTTCCGATTGCTCGGCGACCCCTGTTCGTATCCACCCATCGCTCGCGACAATGGCAAAGCATACAATCGAAAAAAGGAATCACTGAATGATCTTATCGGGTTGAACCTCTCGCCCGACGTCACAAATCGGGAAGTTTGAAGGGTGTGGCTATCGTTTCCTAGCCCGATGCAGATGCTATATACACAGAGGGAAGCAATTAATTATACGAAATAGGTCGGCGGATTAACTTTCGGGCGTGCCATCGGTAACCTGGTAGACCGAGGCTTGTATCTATACACACGTGCACATGGTACTGCGTTGTTACTCGTGGTAGCTAGACTTACACACGTGCAGTGTAACATTCGTTGATGATATAAGAAGAAAAGCATCGGCGTCCATGGAACGACATCGCGTGCAACCGCACAGCCCATCTTGATACACCCTGGTGCACGTACGGTATGGCATATACGGGAACTATATTGCATTCCCACTTTTATCGACTCACCCCTCATTCAACGTTTTTTTTTCTCCCAAAGCAAACGTTCAACGAATATTTGTGTGTGTTTTTTTTTTCACGAAGTTGCCATTCTTGGCGTTTTATTCGAGTCGCTTATTCTCAAGTGATTACCCCACCCGGAAATGAAAGAAGAGGATTTTTTTAAACATTTCCTGGGAGTTTGTCCTTTTGAGGCCATTTTGAGCTAAGGGTAAAACAAAAATTACGAAAATTGTCAGAGTGGCAGTGGTACGAAGGGAGAAGGCATGTCTTTGAAGAATTGCAAATATAAAGCTCCCCTCAGTTCAGAACGCGATTCGGCCTGTTTGTAAAAAACTGATTTTCGATGATTTATCAGCACGTTGTCTCGGAGGCTTTACGCGAAACTGTAACGAGCGCGTGGACCGTTATTTGGTCTATGATACCAAAGATTATTTTCAGCTGTTTGGATATCGTTGAGATAGCAGCAAATATTGCTAAAAACATATTAAACGGGGGGTATAATGATGTACTACTGATGAGGAAGTCATATCAGAGCCGTATCTCTATTGTTAATTAAAGAGCCAAGCAAGCAACGAAAAAGGGAATAAAAATAAGAACAGCTGTCAAAATCTTACCAGAAGACATTCTGTTGTCTGCAGAAGGGACACTGGGCCAGGAGTAGCAGACGAAAGGTAAAAGGAACAGTTCACTTTTTATCGGACGTATACTTCGTACTGCTCTTCTTTTGCATTTTTTTCGAAACAATTTTTTTCACGATGGCTGCGAAAAAATCTCATGAACTAGTATTCCGATCTGCTTGAGATGTGGTACACGTATTCTTCGTGAGATCATCTAAAGTATAGCATCGAATGTTTGCGATACGCAAACATTTGTTTATATTACATTTTTTATTCAGATTTTTTTGAAACATTTGTTTGTATTATATTTTAGAAACTTTTATATTACATTTAGAAAATGTTTATATTACATTTTGGGAACATTTGTTTATATTACGTTTTTTATTTAGATTTTTTTTCAATCCCTATACCATGACTATATTATTGAGGAAAAAGCACATTGCTGGTTCTTTTTTCTTCAGACGAACATGGGCCTCCGAAAAATGACAGGTAACAGCGTGCCCAACGGGAGAAGCTCGAGGAGAGAATACATGACTCATTCATTTTTTCAAATTTAAAAATAAAGTTTCTACATATTTACTGTAAGTTATTTTAATTGTTAATTTATATATGCTGTGAGTTATTCTAATTGTAAATTTATATACACTGCCGCTTAAATGTTTGAATACACCGGTCGCTATTTCTTGCCGCACAAAAAGTTACTTCGGCAAAGTTAGCTTCGGTAAAAAAAAGATAACCAGATTTACTCAACGGCGTTTAGAAGGGAACAAATTCAGCTTTGTTGTAATTTTTTTTACAATGTTTCAAAAGCTTCTAGCCGACCTCAAAAAAAAACATTGCAAACAAATTTTGAAAAAAATCTGAAAACATGTCAACGTATTGAAATCTCAGAGGAAAATGTTGAAAAAAATACAGGCGATCCAGTGTAATCTTACGCAACTTTTTATATCTTTGACATTTCCTCTTAAATCCTATAGTTTTTGAGTTACGTTGAATTTTCAAAAATTTGTCTTTTTTAGCCAAAAATGAAATGACTTTGCGAAAAAGAATCGTACGAAGCTATTTAAAAAACAAAAATGGTGCTCTTGCTACACGGTTTAAGTTTATCATGGATAAACATGACAAAAAATTGTACCGGGTCGAAAATAAATCATAAAAAATATTTCAAAAAGCAAAACAATGCTGAATTTGTTGCCTTCAAAACGCCGTTCGGTAAATTTGGTTATTTTTTTTTTTTACGAAGCTATATAACTTTTAGTGCGGCACGAAATGCCGATTGGTGTATCCAAACTTAAGAGTGGCAGTGCAGGCTGCGAACATAGGAATTTATAAAAACGATATTCAATATTTGTGTAATGGAAAGATCATTAATGTCAATCCTTTGTGGAGCTTCCCAGGGTGGCGTAGCCACCCTACCCTGACCACAAATTCCAAGGATGTTTCATATTAAAAAATATGTTTGACGCTCATGTTGAAAGGTTTCGATCCTCATATTGAAAATTGTCGTAGGCGTTTTCAGTAATGGATTCGTATAGAAAAAAATTAATCAAAATTTTCCGCATTGCGGGCTCCGCTCCACAATTTTCAAATTCGCACCAGAATATCGGGCACCTTGTACAGTCAAAATACCATCGACGATTAGTATATTACGAGGTGACTTTTTTTTGGTAAACTGCAAAAGATCCAATTGCTTTTCTTCCAGGCAAAATTTCTCGTCAAATCGGTTCGCACGAAGTACTCCCAATGGAGTGTTGAACGCACGATAGTACAGTGCAATTAGGAATCCTCGATCGGACGCAAGCGTATATTTTTCTCCGGCCGTAAAACGCTAATGGACTTCCATATTGAATGAAAGTCCACCGATTGGGCCTGGAGAAATCATTAACTGGAACACTCGCGTTTGTTATACGAGCTAGAAAATACGGTCGCGGTCGATAATTTTGTCGTTCTCGACGCTCGCATTGCAACGGAAGTTCCTGGAAGAGATTTGCATTCCCCTGGAGAACTCCGTCGTGGGTCGTATTATGCCACACACGCTTCTGCGATCTCTCCGCGAATTGGACGTTGAGCAGCCCCTAAGGCTGCCACGAGCAAAACAAAGACCGAGCCATAGGGCGAGAGAGAGAGAGAGGGGAGAGAGAGAGAGAGGGGAGAGAGAGAGAGAGAGAGAGAGAGAGAGAGAGAGATAAAGAGCGAGGGTAGAAAGCGTGAGTTGCGAACATTTCGGGAAGGGTGTTTCTTTTTTTTTTATGTCGAGGTGGGGTGTTCACCAGAGCGTGGGACGCTCGCTGGGGATGTAATAGCAAGAGGGTTGCTTTCTCGTGCCGCGCAATCGCAGACTATCTCTATATACTTCTATATAGTCGAGCATAGTGTGTGTGTGTGTAGACCTACCCTCTCTTGAGGGCGCTCACGACGTGCACCCGAGGCGCAGAACTCCCCCACGCTTTTCAGTCTCAATCGGACTCTGGTGGTCGCCGGATCATCCGGATTCAACCTGACGTAAGACCAGACGTATTCTTTTTTCTCAAGTCGACGATTTTTTGTGAGTACCTGGAGCTTGCGAAAACAAACCAACATTCAGACCCAAGGAGAAGAAGAAAAACCATTCAAAAGACGGAAGAAGTCGGACTTCACGAAATCGATTCACTTGGCGCTCAAAGAAAGGCAATCAGAGCTTCGAACGTTTATTCTCTTTTCGTGAAATTAAAAAGATTCATATTGTCGAGAAAGTGTTAGCATGCGCGTGACGATCGAATTGTTTCATTGACGACAAGACGCGTTCCAAATTCAAGTAAAATCCACGTAATCGAAAACAAGCGGAAGTCCTGATATATCCATCCGCCAATTCTAACGATTGATCCTTCGCGAAAAGTGCTCGAACGTATGTGTGCGCTGATGCGATGATCGGAGCAAGTTTGATTCGCGTTGGTCGTGGAGAATCTCAGTAGGTTGTACTTTTGATTATCACGGGCAGACTCAAACCGAGTATGCTGCGTCAAATGTCGATCCGGTCAAAGTCCATACAGTCGGGGATCGTTGGTTGTTTCTTATTGCCGTTGGGCGACACTCGGGTGTTGGACGTTTTTGTTTCATTGACGACGTCCGTGCAAAACGCCAGGGTGGTCTCTTTGTACCGCGATGAGCCTGCAAGGGCGCGGGAAATAATTTTTCAAACCCTTGCCACCGATCGGTGCATCGTTCGGTTTCTTCTCTCGTACGTTTCAAATTGGCCGCCGTAGTCGGGTACCGTAGGTGAAACGAAGCGAAGAATCGAGCGCGGTAAAAGAGGACGGAAGGACGAACCGACGAATCACGATACACCGGGCAGGAGAGAAGTCGCGACGCGGGCTCGTTTTCAACCGGTAGAGCGCACACACCACCGGGCCAATATCGTGTATTCGGTAACACAGCCGGTAGGAGCCAGTTTAGTTGGTGCGCTTCGTGTGCTCGGACACGAATGTGCCCTTCCGTTGTTTTCCGCAAGTTTTTTCGAAATCTTTTCGTATTTTACACCCTCATGGCCGGTTTTTGTCTCAATTCTCAGTTTTTCGTAACGTCGAGGACGGTCGGCTTCTTCGACACATCGGTACAGTGACTCGCGACCCTTTCGCATAATCATAGTCGTCCTTTTTTGCCCCTCGACCGCGTTTGGTAAATTTGTCGAAAAGTTGCAACCAACGAGTTACGTTGAAATCGAGAGTAAATCGGTTCGTGGATCAATAACGGAGCAATTAATAAAAATGTCGATGTGACATGAAAATTTGTGGTCATATTTTTGTTTCGACGTCTTTTTCACTCCTGAACGTGTACGATCGATCGAATTATCCGTGATGGTAAACTTATGTTTGTTTTTTTTTGGGGAGTTGGGGTTGTTTGAGATATTTCTGGAAACGTTATTGCTTCTTACACATGCATACGAATGTTCACGAGAGGTCGAAGCGTTTTATCCTCTTTCCAAGTAGCAGCATAGTACCGATGATCAACGCGGGTGAAAGAGAGAGCGAGAGAGAGGAAAAAAAATCGAGAGGCACGAAGAAAAAGCCTCTCCGTTGGCGCGAACATCCCGAGCTCCTCCTCGTAAACTTTGGTTTAGCGAGGTGAGTTTCGCACTCGCGGCGAGATCACCGTTTGCTCGAGCACTTTCCCTCCGAGAGATCGTTTTTTACGTTGGCTGAAACCGCGCCGAAGGATCTTCGAGCGACTCCTCGGACGGTCTCGAGAACGAGAGAGAGAGGGCACACACATCTCTCGAGGATCGTCGGACTACCCTGGAATCCCCGACGAGTTCTTCGAATACTTCTTCGACGCTTACCCCCTTTTGCCTTCCCACGGAGACCACAGAAATCCCGCGCCTGTCCTCTTCGTCCTTCCACCCCCCTCCTCTCTGTACCTCGCAATCTCCGGATCCACCTGGGACCTGGTCGAGATCCATGGGATTACTCTGTTGTGCAACGATTTTACTTGGCGATGATAAACGATGTTTTCGAAAAATTACCGTCAGCTTGGAATCTTTCGAGAAACGTCCTTTGACAGTGTGAAAATCAATAGATGGGAATGGAATTTTCATTCGTATTAGACCAAAAAAATGGAGCATTGGAACGATCATTTTGTTTTGTTGCAATTCATTCGAACCGTTTTTGAATCTTGAATCTCTATGAATCGTTGCAACTTGTGTAAACCGTATTTGAACGTGTGAAGATATTTAGTAACATTTATACCCGTTGTAAATGATTGAAGCAATCATCGAATCAACCTTGTTTATTGCAAATGTCGTTCGATATGTGTTATGGTACTGGCGGGTCTTGGCACTGGAAGAATTCACAGATGTGCATTATATATAATCGTGGATCTTGCAATGCCATCACTTGCTTGTTGCCGAGTCAACGAGATGTGAAGCCGGACGTCGTCGTCGTCGTGGAGAGTATCGTTGGAAGCATTCTCATACTGGAGAAGTAAGAAACAATCGATACGCTTTACGAAACAAAACAAAAAAACAATGAAACCATATATTGATGTAAACCTTGATAATTTGGCGCTGATGTTCAATAAATCGATTTTACCATGACTGAATTCAACTATTTGTGTAATTGTCACCACGTACACTGAAAAATCGACAAAAAGGGCAAGAATTAACTTTGGAAAAGTACCTTTTTCCAAACGGATAAGAAGTGATTGAAATCGACATTGGGTAAAGTTGACAAGAATGGAAAACACGAATCGACGGACAAAGACCAATGAGCCTCCATGCTTCGAGTGGCTAGAACGATTATAAAAATATCAATCGCTGGAACGTTTGACAGGTGGACGGGCCACCTCGAAACTTGCCAAGTCGGCAGCACTTTTGCGTATAATTCTGTTTGCTTACGGCCATTAAATGTCCACGTTGCTCCGGTGAGGAGAATTAAAAAAAAAAAGGAAACCAGCGTGGAATCGAGACGGAAGATATGCAGCCTACGGGCGCCCATATTTTCACGGAGTCGTGCACCTGTCGCAGATAACGTGACTAGGCAGGACACACGCTGTTTTAGCTACACACGCATACTCGCGACAGCAGAACTCCGCACACTCACCTATACAAGCAGAAAGCAAAAGGGAGTGAACCAACCGATTTGACGCTTAAGGTTCTGCGAGCTACGTCCTTTTGGTTACTGGCAGTTCATAGATACAAGTAACGAAAAATGTGAATCACGTTTGTACACACCTATACACGTGTATCGCCATTGCTCTGCGTTTCCTTCCTTTGGTTCCTTCCTACTTCCTCCTTTCCACACATTCACTTCACTTTCACCTTTCCTTCGGCTCTCCTTCCTTTTCACAATCTTCGGCCACATCAGATGTTACTTTCGAACGCTGTGGGCAGCCCGGCTATAGTGAAGGCAGAATCTCCAATTACGCGAAGGTACCGAGCCCGGGAAGTTTGAAAAACATAATGCACGTTGCTAATTATATGGACGTAGATCACGTACGTGGAAACGAGAGTACGCGAGGTTATGGGGCAGAGATCGGAGAATGAATGGGATGCCGCGGTTAAGGCTGCCTCGAATCGAGGCAGACACGGTGTACGTCTATATCTGCGTGTATGCGCATAGTCGCTTGTACCCTTAATGACCACGATAAATATTATGCGGATGCTAAATACTTCTAATGCTCGCTGCAAATTATCTGCACTGTATTTATATTAAATTCCCCTCTGCTCGGCTTTATGAGAGACGAATGCCATGACGTTTTTTTCCCGGCAGGCAGTCCAATTAGTTTAATGCGATTGAGTTATCTTCGTGTTTATCGAGTCAGCGCACGTATTTTAGGGGAGCACGATATCCGGGGCGCCAAGTTTTGACCGTTGATTCTTGATATTTGAACCAAAATAATGAAAATTTTAAGAATTAAAAATTTGCCATTTTGGCTTCCTTAAGAGGCTGGACCACTTTGGAGCCACGAAAAAGGCTATTTTCGCGATTTTTTTTGAGGTTTTTATGAAAGATATGAATACAAAAATTGTTGGGCTTGATGAATGAAGTCTTGAAATACATTTTAAAAAAATGTTAATTCTTTTTTATTCATTTTCAAGTACAAAAACTATAGTTTAACGTAACGCCTCAAAAATAGGTGGGCTAGGTAGCTCCATCACAACTCGGCAACGGCTTGTCTGAAACAAAAAAATCAAAGTCCATTAGATTCAGTATGATACCAGCTACAAAATGACCCGCGGATATAAAGTTTTATCGAAAAACTAAAAAATGGCAGATGAAAAATGAAAAAAGTTAAAAAATCGCGTTTTTTCGCCGTTTTTCGCAAAAAAAAGAGTAAAAATCAAAATTTTTAAACTGTGGTTCAAATCTCAAGAGAATCCGTTTATTCATTTTAGAGATACGATGGAGCTAGATTTTGAAAACGTTGTTTCGAGAAAAACGCGTTTAAAGTTTACACTATGAAAAACTCTTACCTAAACTCGATCGGCAATTCCTGTACCGTACAAAATCCCTTCTGATTGCTCATCATCGTCGATTTCTTCAAGTCTTGCTTGCTTTCGATTTTTTGAAATTTTCAAAGTGGACTAGCCCCTTAAGGGATTATGAGCGCTTTTAGCGGTAATCGGAAATAAGCAAAAATGCAACGATTATTGTTGGTGGGTACAATATCTTTATTTTATCACAAATAATGGAAATTGACCGGGCGAGCTTCAAAAAGCATTTCTTCGTTTGGGTTGGTTTGAGTTTGTTTAGTGGTATCATATAAATACCACTGAAGGTAGTATTTATATGATTTTCAACATAAATTCCGAGATTACAATGCTTTATTTGTTTGTGTTTGGGTTTGTTTGGGTTTGTTCAGTGGTATCATATAAATACCACTAAAGGTAGTATTTATATGATTTTCAACATAAATTCCGAGATTACAATGCTTTATTTGTTTATGTCCTTCGTTTATTTATAACAATAAAAGTTGTTCCGTATAATTACTACACCAAATTACTAAACGATATATTTTACATAAACTTGGAGCCTTACAAGTCCGAAGAGAGATGAACCGTATACTTTTAATCCCTCTTCGGACTTCCAGCGATTAAAAGTACTACTTTACTCTCTGTCCAGTCGCACCAATAAGCGCGGAAAACATAGTAGTGGTATTTGAAATACATTTTTGGCTTCTGAAACACTGTTCATACAATATATTTCCAAGTTACTTTGCCCGCTGTTCCTTGAAATGTTCAAATTCGAAAAAATCGTCATCCTCGATAACTAACGAAAAATTCTAATTTTAACGCCTCATATTTTGTTTATTTTGAGCCGATAACCTTAAATTCATCGTCAAATCTTGCCGCACGGCGTAAAAGTGCATCCAGGATTCCCGGGCAGTGTCCAAACCCAAGAATACGTCGCTTTCCAAATAGTTTTTATACGAACGTCATTTTCCCATTGACAGCTCTTCGGACTTTACGATCCGAGCACGTCCTCGCTTCTTCCTGCTGTCTCATGGAAATCTATTCTAAAGCAGAAAGACTGCAGGAGGGTCGATAATGATACGAGTATCTTTACATTATGCGCGGTTAATTTACTTTCTTTGGTACATAAAAAGATGGTCTATACTTATCAGACGGTCTTCAACGCTAATGAAACCATTTTGATAGTAGTCACAAGTCTGAAAGATACCTTACACGTTATATAAGCCTATACCAAACGTAGCATGTGTAATAGTATAGTAGCTGTAACTTGGATAGAACAGTCCTAACGTCCGGAAGTTCCAGGTACGAACAGGTACGCAAGCTGCACGGTGATTGTCTAAGATGATGATGAGCCTCGTTCCACGCTGCGTTCGGGCTCGAAGACTTTCTAGCTGTGCTGCATCAACGGCTATATACATATATATATAGAGAATGGCTCGAATCTTGATTATGGGTCCTATAGTACTGAGAAATTAGTTCCAATACCAAGAGGAAAGACGGCGAGCTCGGCTAACAGTTGCTCCACACTTCCCATTATATACCTGGCAGTGGACGAGATCGTTGTCGATGGGCTTCGGAGCGTTGGATCATGGAGAAATTTTCTGCTACTGATCGTCGGTCTCTCGAGGTTGCGGGTGACCGCAGAGTAGAATTTATTTCACACGGGGCATCGATGTTACGCCGAATCGATTTTTAAGGCGTTACCCCCACTTGTAGCGCAAAAAAAGCCTTTTTCGTGAATTTTTTTAAAGAAAACTACAAAAAAATTTTAATCGATCAATATACCATCTCAAAGAACACATCTTGAAGAACTGTCAGTAATTTTTTTGTTGAAAAATATTACATTGTTTAGTGGCAAATGGCCGTCAATGAAATAATGTTTTTATATACACGGTTTGCGGTGACCAACATTGCGGCGAAGTGGATCATCTGAAAAAAAAATGCGGATGGATTTAGTCAAATATAAGTATAAACTAGTCTTTAATCGAAGGATTTTAAAAAATATTCATTTTTCACAAAATGGCGGACAGTCAAAGTTAATGGTTCGATTTTAACGAAAAAAATCGAACGATTAAAGACTACATTTTTATGTATTAAATAAGCCTGCAAAATTTCAAGAAGATCGGTTCATTAGTGTTCGAGTAATCTTGGTCACCGACTTCAGAAATGCCATTTTGAGAAAAACGCGTTTAAAGTTTCTCTTTCAACGCTCTTTCAACGCGGATTCTTCTCTTTCAACGCTCATATCTCAGTCAATTTTGTTCGGATCGACTTGAAATTTTCAGGACACATTCTCAGATACTTATACTTCAAAAAAATGCAATAAAAAAAATCGATTTTTTCAAAATCGCAAGTGGGGCTAACCCCTTAAAGCAATTTGGAAGAGGCATCCTTTATTATGACAACTGGAGTACGGATGGTTGGATACGATGCTTCAATGTCAATTTCAATTACAATTTCGTTCATTCCGGGCTCGTGACTGCCCAAACCTCTAGGCTACCCTAGCATTTACATGAAGCGAACCACATTTTTCGTCCTTCTCTCTCAGCTCTTTCCATCTCTTCCGCGTTCAGCGCTCCTTGGATCACCCAAACGTAATCTAAAATGCCGATCTGCTTTACGTACATCTCGAATAAAGCCATTTTCCAATCTACTCAGAATCGACGAGTGTGCAAATCTCAAGATCCTCAGTCCTTTCCACGGACCTTCAAAAGTCCAAGCATTCGGCTGGTCGCCATCTTTCCTACCGACCGACGAGCCTTTTTCAGCCCAAAGCTGTTTTCGCACAGTTGGTCCCGTCGCTCCGGCCATTTGGAATCCGGATACGCTGTGCTGTGCACTATTTTGCGTACAGTGGTAAAGTGATAATAAAGTGCTGCCCACACTCTTAGTTGCACTCGGTATTTCGTGATCGATTGCTCTCGTTATCATCATACCCGATCGAAAAGCTATGGCGACACCTCAAGCCCAAACATCCCCCTGTCCGTGCAACGATAAATTCTCCTTCGCGGGTGAATTATAAAGTGCCCGCGGTAGGCGTTTTAGAACAGAATCGAAGATCTGAGATACCGGACTGGCGGAGAGAAACTACACGGAGAAAGGATTCGATCGGCGAGTCCCGAGAAAGGGTCTGTGTGTGTGTGTGTCTGTACGCGGGTATATTTGCATTTGATGGCGTACCATGCGAAACGTGGCGCTAATGCCACGTTAAAATCGAATAACACCCTCACTCCGTAGCTCGTATATGTATATACATATATTTGCATACGTTTGGCCATTGTATATAGATCGGTTCGAATATATATATATATATATATATATATATATATATATATATATATATATATATATATATATAGAGTACGGTCGGCCGCGATAACGGAACCGGAAGCTCGCGGGGCTCGAGGTATTTATCGAGCGCGTTGCCATGCCAGCCCCACGTGTACAACACAGGGTTACGTTGAATAAACGCCCGACGCCATTGATCATCTACACGTAAATTCGCGTGCCCACCTGTGCTCACCTGCGGGCTCGCGGGTGTCGACGATCCAAGCTTCCTTTTCATTTGACTCTATATACGCACATAAGTACACACACACACACACACAGACACACGAATACACATAGACGCAAATATTTTCATACATCTCTTTCTATTCCTAGCGCTTACACATTTCTGCGAGCTGTACGACAGACAGACAGACACCCATACATGCATCAACGAAACGCTGGTGGCTGGTTATTATTCATATGTATACTCGCTGAATAATCGAGAGGGATGACCGGTTAGGGAGGTCGTCGCAACCCCATTTCCTGCCACCGCAACCCCCACGTATACCTGACCCGGTGTGGTAATGACTCTGCCAGCAGTCCCTTCCTCATTGTCACGTCATTCTCATTTTTATTCGTGTCTTCGATCCTCGCCGGTCCCTAATTACAACTTAGCCAGCGATTTCTGTGCTTACCTGCTTGCATCATGCGGACTCTTAACGCATACGGAAGAAATTGAGTACACTGAGTGGAGGAAAAAAGGCGGACTTTCTTCGGATTACTCGGTTGAGGGGTGACGTGGGTTTGAAAATTTGAAAAAACGATTTTTTTTGTTCTATTATGTAATAGGACAATATGTCTAGAATATTCTACCAAAGTTTTAACGGGTTAGACCTAGTTCGCGGCCGGAAAAGGACGTGTTTTTGTGAATTTTTTTTTGGGAAATGGGCGCAGGTTATAACTTTTGTTTCATAGTAAAGGGTGCCATTTCAAGTATCTTTGACAATTTTTTTATTGGGAAATATTTATAAACGATGGAGATACGGTAAATCGCACAGACCGCTGTGCAAAAAAGATCCTTCGCGGGAACAAATCATCTGAAATAAAAAAAACCAAATGAATTTAGTTTTCGTACTGTATTATCTAGTCTTTAATCGAAGGACTCAATAAAATAATTATTTTTGGAAAAATGGTCGCCGATCGAAAGAGATCGACGAAATTTCGGTGAAAAAACACTCCATTTTCCTTGACATAAAAAAGTATGGATTGAAAAAAAAATCCTTAGATTAAGGACTGCCTTTTGATATACAAAAAATCTCTGTGAAATTTGAAGCAGATTAGTTGTTTTTGAGATATTTTGGTCACCGATTCTGAAAAAGTCAATCCCAGAAAAACGCGTTTGAAGTTTTTACCTGTAACGGTAAAGCGGTGAGCGGACCACCTGTGAACGCTCATAATTCCCACAATTTTCAACGGACCGACTTGAAATTTTCAGATAATATTTTTGAAAGGTTATATTATAAGAATCCGTCGAAAACGAAAAATCGATTTTTTCAAAAATTCCAACTAGGTGTAACCCCTTAAGTCAATCGGAGTAAAAGTCTAGGCGAGAGAGCCTTTGGGAATCCGCAGGTAATCGCATTTTTCTCAAAACACTATTTTTCAAGTCGGTGGACATGATCTCTCAAAAACTAATGCACCGATCTTATTGAAATTTTGCACACTTCTTCAAAATAGCATTGGCTACTGATTGAACGAAGGTTTTTTTTCGATTACAACTAATTTTACAAGGTTATATGTAGTGTAAATTGTACCAAAAATTGAACTATTTTGCATACATCTCTGCCGAAAATTCGAATTTTAATTTTTTTATACTTTTGATACTTTTGATAATTTTGAAATTTAATTTTTTAATTTTATTGTACCAAAAATTGAACTATCTTGCAAACAACTCTGCCAAAAATTCAACTTTCAATTTTTTAAAATCCTATCTTCAATCACGAGCTATACTTATATACTAACAGAAAAAAAAAATTAGTTTTTTAATTTCAGATAAAGCTATCATGAGTTATCCTCCACCACGAGGACACTTTTTTGAGAGGTCGCCGGAAACCAGGTCCCACCGGCTGAACGTCCCAAATGTTTAGATGAAATTTTTTTCAATATTGTCGAAATGTTCCTCTTTTATCTGCTTTAAATTTTTAATAAAATAATTTATATATTATATTTTTTTTAAATAGAGAAAACATGTCTTTTTTTTGCTTCGAAACCGACGGAACCCCTTAAAAATCAATACCAACGAATGAGCGTAGAGGATTCCTAGCAAGCCCACTGCACATAAATAGCTGTCATTCACGAGACACCTTTTTACCGCTTCATCGAGATTTAAAAAAACCCGACACGAGAACGAAGGGTCTTGATACAACTGTGCAAAGCAAATTATGCACCTGCCAACTCGCCGAGTGTACACGCACTTTTTGTGCCACTCCGATGTCCACCAGACACCAGTTTCAGTGTAAAGGGAATTCATTTTCTCGTTGTTGTTTGTCCCATGTTTTGCAGACTTGGAAATGATTGTCGATTTATCGTTCGGCTACTTGATCACGTCGATATTGCAATTAGTCAAAAATACTAACAAAATTTACCAGCTGATTGACGATGAAATTTACATTGCCTGCTGAAAGAATTCGAATGCACGTGTCATCGGTGTGGGAGATCTTTTCCTACCGCAAAAGTATTCCTTTTGGGCTTGTGTGCGATTGCCGGAAATGAGACGAGACTTCATAGACGTGAATCGACGAAAATTGGTCGAAAGAAGATCGAGGTATGTGATTCGACGAGTTCTCCTCCGATTTGTATTATCGTATAATGTGATTATTCGAGAAACGGCCATTTTTCTACGGGATACAAGCAATAAAGTGTTTACGTGTACGTGTGCGTTTCATGTTCCGCGACCGGTCGTCGCGATGACTGATCGCGTAGTTCGGGTAATCGCGTGTATTTTATGCGTCGTACATAGCTGTGTGCCAAGATCTCCGTATGCGATTCGGCAGTTTATTATTACTTTCATGTTTTATTGCCATAATGATTAGATTCTTATCGATTTGTTGTCGAAGCCCGCGCGTAGCTCGAAATTTTATCGACCTTGTAATAATGACGTAGGTACTATTTTATAACGCGCATCCCGGGTAGGGAATCAAAAGGCTGAAGATGGAAACAAACTTGTGCGAGCCTTGTTTCACCGAGCCTGAGTGAGACAGACCTGGGCCAGGTTTGATTGCATCGTTTGGAGCAGCCTGGAACCAAGACTGGCTGCTTAGCCTAAACTCAGGGTTATTTCAAGCTTTATTCAGCCAGTGAATTTTAAGGCTAAAAAATCAAGGCTGGATGCAGGCTTGTTTCAGGTTGTGATAAAGTAAAATAAATTTTAAATAATATTTTTTCTGTACTTGTATGAAAAAAAAAAATTCGCAATAAATTTGTCGGGTGCGAAGGCACGAGAAACGAAAGCGAAGGAGGCAGCTCAGAATATTTAAACATATTCTCTTACCGATATTTATGAGGTACACAAAAAAGTTTTTTTCTCGTCACATACACATTTCGTATATACTCACTCTCTGGGGTTTGCGTACACTCTGTGTATTACGTGTCCCATAAACAATAAATAAAATAAAGTAGTGTGTTTAAAATATTTTATATATATTTTATAACAAATAATATAATGAATAATAAATATATATAATAAATAAAATGAATTCTTTACAAATTTATTAAATTTACCCCAATGTAGAATATAGAAAACCAAAAACAGGCCTCATATAGCCTCGAGAAGAGTTTGGGATAAGCTTGGTCATAAATGCTCATGAAGGCTTCATTAAGGCTCGTTTTGAACCTTGTTGTTTCGTCGTTTCAGGCTTAGTACAGGCTTTTCTACCAGCCTTTTGTCAAGCCTGTGTGCAACAGCCTGAAACCGCGTTATCATTCAGGGGTTCAGCTAGGCCTGAAATCGGGCTGGTGCTCAGTTGGAACGACCGACGAAGCAAAAATTACGGGATTCAACGTATTTGTGAGAAGGTGAAAAAAAAACGTTTTTTTTCTTCCTTTCAACGGCATTAACGATTTTCTTTAAGCTCGGGAGAGACCGGGACGAATTAATCCGTAGAACAAAATGAGAATTACGATGTATACGTCGAATCGGAGCGTCCTTGGAAATGGAGTTCAAACGAGTTACGCGATCACGCGTCCGTGCTTCCGGTTAGCTCGCTCTGTGCTCTCCTGACCCGACTCGTACCCCGTTTCCACCTTTCATTCATTCCTCGGGCCAACTCCCTCACCCACCTTGAATCTCTCCTAGTTTGCTCGGCGCAAACCACGCGTTCGACTGTACACACACCCGTCGGAAACTCCTTCTCGTGCGCGAGCCATATTAAATGCACTTCTTTTGTAGCCCCGATCTGTCACGTCCTCGCGAGAGAGAGATCCGTGGGAGAGCACTTTTTTGGCACCCGACGCAAGCTACGATGGTTTGAGGCAATGTTAAGGGGTTACGTGGGTGGGAAAATGTCAAAAAACACATAAAAAAATGATTTATTATTATCTAATAGTACAATATGTCTAGAATATTTTCCCAAAGTTTTGAGTCAATCTGAGTAAAAGTCTAGGAGAGAGAGCCTTTGGGAATTCGGGGTAGGGTTGAAATTCCGAACTTTCAATAATCGGAACGCTCAAAACTCCGAAAGAGTACTGTCCCGAAAGAATTTTACACGAAAGACCAAAACTCCGAAAATCTGAATACCGTCAAAATAATTCGGCTATGGAAGTTTTTAAAGTTTCAATATTTGCAATAAATCGACGAATTATTTTAAGAATTTTTTTAAATTAAGAAGTGATTTTACGTCAATTTTGAAATTTGTCTAGACAATGTTCTAGGTTCTACATTATTTACAGTTGACTGTGTAGACTTTCGCTGGCATGATCTTGACGAGCCTTGTCATTTCGGAACATTACAATCAGGAATTTTAAACCGTCGGCGCATTCAAAATTCGGAATTTCAACCCGGCCCCCATTTCAAGATTATGCCAGCGAAAGTCTACACAGTTGACTGTAAATGATGTAGAACGTAAAACATTGTCTAGACAAATTTCAAAATTGACGCAAAATTACTTCTTAATGACAAAAAAATCTTTAAACAATTCGTGGATTTATTGCAAAATTTTCAAACTTTTATAACTTCCATAGCCGAATTATTTTGACGGTGTTCAGATTTTCGGAGTTTTGGTCTTTCGTGTGAAATTCTTTCGGAGTTTTGATCTTTCGGGTAGTATTCTTTCGGAGTTTCGAGCTTTTTGATCATTCAAAGTTCGGAATCTCAGACCGGCCCCATCTCGTATTTCGGAAGATTAAAATTCGCAGTTTTAAACCGTCGGAGCATTCAAAATTCGGAATTTCAACCCGGCCCCGGGAATTCCCCCCGTTGGGAAAGACCGGCCGGGAACGACGCAGGTATATCGCATTTTTCTCAAAACACTATTTTTGACGTAAGTGGACACGATTTCTTGAAAACTAATGCACCGATCTCATTTAAATTTTGCACACTCCTTCAAAATTGCATTGACTAGTGATTGAACGAAGGTTTTATTTTTCGATTACAACTAATTTTACAAGGCTATACGTAGTGCAAATTGTACCAAAAATTGATCTATTTTGCATACAACTGTGTCACAATTCAAATTTCAATTTTTTTTAAACCTTTGTTCAATCACGACCTTTACTTATCTACCAACAGAAAAAAATTATGCATCTGCCAACTCGCTGAGTGTACACGGACTTTTTGTGCCACTCCGATGTCCACCAGACGCCAGTTTCCAGGTGTAAAGGGAATTAATTTTCTTGTTGTTGTTTGTATTCCATGTTTTGTAGACTTGGAAATAATTGTCGATTTATCGTTCGGCTACTTGATCACGTCGATATTGCAATTAGAATTAAAAAATGCACAAATACAAAAATACTCAATAATGCAAAAATACTAACAAAATTTAACAGCTGATTGACGATGAAATTTACATTGCCTGCTAAAAGAATTCGAAAGTACGTGTATATCGCATTTTTCTCAAAACACTATTTTTGACGTCGGTGGATACGATTTCTCGAAAACTAATGCACCGATCTCATTTAAATTTTGCACACTCCGTCAAAATTGCATTGACTAGTGATTGAACGAAGGTTTTATTTTTCGATTACAATTAATTTTACAAGGCTATACGTAGTGCAAATTGTACCAAAAATTGATCTATTTTGCATACAACTCTGCCAAAATTCAAGTTTCAATTTTTTTTTAAACCTTTCGTTCTATCACGAGCTACACTTATCTACTAACAGAAAGGAAATTGGTTTTTTAATTTCAGATAAAGCTATCATGAGTAAGAGATCGTTGAAATTTCGGCTTCGATCCGGCCAGTGAAGGACATCCAAGGTTGTCGATGGAAATACGAATTGGTATCTTTACGTTTCGGCCCTGTGGTTCGGGTCCTCTTCAGAATATGTATATTTTTTTTCCTGTATAAATGGTAATACATTGTTTTACAATCACTTAATATATAGATGTTGTGTTATGTAGTGTGATAATCAGGTTGGTACTGTTTAAATTATAATTATATACATAAAATATGAATGAAATATTTTATTGAGATACTTAATGTCATGTGTAAGTATTGGTGTGTAAGATGTAAAGCTATCATGAGTAATCCTGACCACCACGAGGACACTTTTTTTAGGGGTCTCCGGAAAGCAGGTCCCATCGGCTGAATTTCCCAAATTCTTGGATGAATTTTTTTTTTAAATGTTGTTGAAATTTCGCTCATTTATGTGCTTAACGTTTTAAATAAAATAATTTGTATATTATTTTTTTTTTTAATAGAGGAAATATGCTTTTTTTTTGGCTCCGAAACCCACGTAACCCCTTAAGGGCTTACACGACTGTAAATGTCTAAAATTAAGCGATTTTTTTTGGGTGGAAAGACAAGTAAGAGGATACTAATATTCAAGAATGTTATTAGTCATATCTTCAAGTGAAAAAAAATAATACTAACAAATTATACAAAATGGTGACGCTAGAGCCATTTTCGCGAGGCAGTTGAATTTGAGACGCTCTGCGGCACGCAGTATAACTCACGCAAATTTGAATTGGGAGAAAAATAAAAAAAATTCTATTCATTTACATGAGTATAGCGAGAGAAATACGTAGGGGATTCATAAAATATGAATTTTTGTGTAATTGGCAAGCATTTAAAGTGAAAACTCATTTTTCGACAGAATAAAAAGAACAATAATTTGTTAATAACTAATGTTATAATTAACTCACGGAAAATCCCTTACGTATTTCTCTTCGGAATGTTATTTTGAAGATGTGCTCATAATTTGGAGTGAAAATAATGAAAATTGTTGGAGTTAGGCTGCGTGCCGTTTTGCAAAATTGTGTTCCGAGAAAAACGGTCGACGTCTCGCACACGGGCCAGCCACTGCCACCGCAGACCCACACGGGCATGCGGATCTTTTTTTTACAGGTACCAAATTTTTTCCCCCAGATTCTAGATGGTTCAAAGCATCACTTAAGCCAATTAAAAAAAAAATCAATTTCTTGAAAATTCTACAGTGGTATTACCCCTCAAGAGCCATGAAATCTTGTTGGAAGCAGCGGGCACTCACGTTTTCTGACCGATTTTTATCAAGCCGATGCTTCTTCAGAGCTAAAAACTGATTTAATTTTGATTACTGCAATCGAATGAGCACACAGAGAATAATTCTATTATAATAGCATTGTTTTGTGCTGGTTTATGAATTTGATCAAAGAGCTTCGGGCCTGGAACGCAATTTTCTTACTCTCTTTTTAAGGCATTATATACCATTGGATGGTCGGAAAACAAGGCTTTGTGTGGATTTTTGTTCTTCGGAATACCCATGCAGCAGCTTAAATAAGGTTTGGAGGGATTCTACATATCTGTAGATACACGAATCAATTTTTTATTTTCTAATAAGATACAAAGTGGCGGCCCGGTGGCCGGTAGAAAGAAAACGCCTTTTTAAGCCCTCCACGGGCGGACTTGTTGGAGACGCACATGAGCACCTGGAATAACAAGTGAAATTCTTTCGTAATCTACATGAGTTTTCCTGGCGAAGTACACACGATTACTACAAAATATTGATTTCGGCTAATTTGGCACCATTTTGAAAAAAAGTCGCATTTTGGATTAAAAAAACGTCCTTAATTTGTTTATACAAAACGTAATTGTTGATCGATCGTTGAAATCTTGTGTACTTCGATAAAAAAACTGTGGAAGAAGCCACAGTTAAAATTTAAAGTTAATCGGTTGAAAATTGTAGGAGCTACGAGTCCGCTCGATTTCAAAGACATCGCTTCAAGAATATATCAACATCGTTCTTGGGATGATTATACATAATTTGAGGCAATAAAAAATAACGATACATTTTTCTAGACTAGAGTCCGGAAAACGGTGATTTTCAACAATTTTTCATGGATACACAATTGATAGAATGAAAATTCCGTTTAGTGACCTTTATTCTACACATCAGCACGTATCCGTACAATTATTGACGCAGGATTTTGTACCGAAATGGCGGCACTGAAGCTGGATGAAGCGAGTCACCTTTGTCTGACAGTTTCCTGCGGTCGGTGAGAGTTCTCCTCGAATTTTTCACCGGGAACGAAAATTCAAAATAATTTAGGTTCTTGGTAAGATTCGCCTTCGAAGTACGTGGGGATATCAAAAAAATCGATTTGTGATAAAATGGTGTATGTAGATAAAAAAAAATTGTTATCGGTTAAAAAAATCGCGAAAAAAATTTTTTATCAGAAAAAGTTCTAAACGTAATAAAAATTCTCTTCGTAGTTTGATGTGAATTACGGTTATGAGGTTCTGAAGAAAAAATTCAAGTGAATCCGTGAAGAATTGGCGCAATATTGTTATGAGGTTCCAAAGAAAACATTCAAGTCAATCGGTGAAAAGTTGGCGATTTTATCATGTTGAATTTGTGAAAATACCGTCAAACTTTGAACAGGTAGTGGAAGTTTTTTGTAGGTAAATTTTTTAACATCCTAGATACCAACTTTTCTTGCTCCAATAGAACAGTGTATCCTTTGGCCATCAAATGTATAAGAAAGTCAAGCTCCACAACCCCCTCACAATTTGATATAAACTTTTTTTTTAAGTGTCAAAGTAGCCCCGAGTGTGGGGCTTCCTTGATAGGGCATTGAAATGCAACTTATGTCAAAGATTAAGGCGTTACCCCCACTTGTAGCGCAAAAAGGCCTTTTTCATGAATTTTTTAAAAGAAAACTACAAAACTTTTTTAATCGATCAATATACCATCTTAAAAAACACATCTTGAAGAACTTTCAGTAATTTTTTTATTGAAAAATATTACATTGTTTAGTGGCAAATGGCCGTCAATGAAAGAATGTTTTTATATACACGGTTTGCGGTGACCAACATTGCGGCGAAGTGGATCATCTGAAAAAAAAAATGCGGATGGATTTAGTCAAATATAAGTATAAACTAGTCTTTAATCGAAGGATTTTAAAAAATATTCATTTTTCGCAAAATGGCGGACAGTCAAAGTTAAAGGTCCGATTTTAACGAAAAAAAATCGAACGATTAAAGACTACATTTTTATGTATTAAATAAGCCTGCAAAATTTCAAGAAGATCGGTTCATTAGCGTTCGAGTAATCTTGGTCACCAACTTCAGAAATGCCATTTTGAGAAAAACGCGTTTAAAGTTTCTCTTTCAACGCTCTTTCAAGTCAAATATAAGTATAAACTAGTCTTTAATGGAAGGATTTTAAAAAATATTCATTTTTCACAAAATGGCGGACAGTCAAAGTTAAAGGTTCGATTTTAACGAAAAAAAATCGAACGATTAAAGACTACATTTTTATGTATTAAATAAGCCTGCAAAATGTCAAGAATATCGGTTCATTAGTGTTCGAGTAATCTTGGTCACCAACTTCAGAAATGCCTTTTTGAGAAAAACGCGTTTGAAGTTTCTCTTTCAACGCTCTTTCAACGCGGATTCTTCTCTTTCAACGCTCATATTTCAGTCAATTTTGTTCGGATCGACTTGAAATTTTCAGGACATATTCTCAGATACTTATACTTAAAAAAAATGCAATAAAAAAAATCGATTTTTTCAAAACCGCATGTGGGGGTAACCCCTTAAGGTTTACTTTGGAATCATTTTGATAAAAAATGTAATATTTTATGCATTATACATTAAATTTAATGAAAAATAACGATTTTTTATGACCCAATTGTCATCCTTATTAAGGCAGCAGAACTCGAACAATTTTCGTCCAATCGACTTTAAATTCTAACTGTAGCTTCTTAGATTGCTGTAACAGCCAAGTACTAACGCTTTTTTCGATTAATCGAAAGTTGAAAAAAAAATATCTCTTTTGAGATTAAAATTATGGTCGAAGAAACGAACTTTTTTTTCAAACTCGTCTCTATTGTTCTTTTAATTATTTTTTAATTCCCCCCGTACTCGACTGCTCAAAATTATATAATTACCGAAAATATTTCACTCTTAGTTCCGGGACTAAATTTGCGACAGTTCTACTGCGTGCCGCGGAGAGGGTTGGCGAAAAAACAGTAGTGCTATAGTGACTCGTGCGCCGCCATTTCATATACTTTTGACAAATCTTTTTTTTTACATACTTCAATATATACCTTATAAAACCTAAAAGCTCTTTTGACCATGTATTTTGCTCCTTTCTTTAAAGAAATCCAAAGAAAACGGTCGCAAATGGGCAGTTACAGTGGTGTCGTCCCTTAAGGAAACATTTTACATAAAAATATCAAGTACCTGGGGTGCTATTATAGGCCCTTGATGGATCTTAAAATTGTCATTGAGATCAAAGTCAACTTCAGCAACATTACAATCAACTTTAGCAACATTGTAATAAACGTGAACAACAGATTGTCGTTCAAGCTTATTCCTCGCACCCGCTGCCCCTCACAGGAGGTCAAGCGGGCTCACTGGGCACACATTTAAAACGTATTTTGGCGCTCTGTCAAAGTTATCCTGAATGTCAAAGTAGTCCCGTTTCACGGTACTTTGAGATACGTAGAATGAAAGTCACAAAAGGGAACTTTCATTCTATCATCTGAGTATCCATAAAAATTGTCAAAATTCACCTTTTTTCCGAGCTCTAGACAGGTAGCCTTCCATGAATGGATTTTAAGGGGTTACCCCCACTTGCGATTTTGAAAAAATCGATTTTTTTTATTGCATTTTTTTGAAGTATAAGTATCTGAGAATATGTCCTGAAAATTTCAAGTCGATCCTAACAAAATTGTCTGAGACATGAGCGTTGAAAGAGAAGAATCCGCGTTGAAAGAGCGTTGAAAGAGAAACTTTAAACGCGTTTTTCTCAAAATGGCATTTCTGAAGTCGGTGACCAAGATTACTCGAACACTAATGAACCGATCTTCTTGAAATTTTGCAGGCTTATTTAATACATAAAAATGTAGTCTTTAATCGTTCGATTTTATTTTTCGAAAAATGGCCGTTTTATAGCCAAAAAACGGCAGTTTTTTTTCGTTAAAATCGAACCATTAACTTTGACTGTCCGCCATTTTGTGAAAAATGAATATTTTTTAAAATCCTTCGATTGAAGACTAGTTTATACTTATATTCGACTAAATCCATCCGCATTTTTTTTCAGATGATCCACTTCGCCGCAATGCTGGTCACCGCAAACCGTGTATATAATAACATTATTTCATCGACGGCCATTTGCCACTAAACAATGTAATATTTTTCAATAAAAAAATTACTGAAAGTTCTTCAAGATGTGTTCTTTAAGATGGTATATTGATCGATTAAAAAAGTTTTGTAGTTTTCTTTAAAAAAATTCACGAAAAAGGCCTTTTTTTGCACTACAAGTGGGCGTAACGCCTTAAATGAACGCGACTTCCATGAAATTGTATTCTTCACATACCACATTGGTTCTTATGAAAAACAAAGGGATTGATCCATTACTGAGTTCCTTTCTTACTATAGTGACAAATTTACGAATAAAAAGAGCATGGAGTGACTATTCACCCCGCTCTCGTGTTAGAAGATTTTAAAAAAATGTCGAAAGCCCCGAATGGCTGTTGGAGTTTCAATATGTTACTTCCGCGTCACTTTTTCTGCAAATTGTTGTGACAAATTGCGAACGAACAGTTTCTGAATCACCGCGAATGGTTCATGTAAAAATTGTTGTGAAAGTTGTGTGAAGACTTGTCTGAGATCGCGGACGTTGAAGATTTACCTACGGGTCATATAAGGAGTCTCGGATTCTCTCATCCTTTTCCTGCACTTAGTGGTATACTTACTCACTGCCAGCATCCCATGTAGGTTTCGCCAATCGAACCGTAACGGCCAATACTTGGACCAATGTTGGCGGGGCGATGATCGATTACCCAATTGTACGCCAATGCTCGGCTGAGTATTGACTAGCCAACATTGGTTTGCCAATACGAGGCCAATGTTCGGCCAAATATAGACTCGCTTATCATTGGCTTGTCGATACGAGGCCGATGCTTGGCGAAGTATAGACTCGCCAATCATTGGGTTGCCGATACGCGGCCAATGTTCGGCCAAACATAGACTTGCTAATCATTGGCTTGTCGATACGAGGCCGATGTTTGACGAAGTATAGACTGGCCAATCATTGGTTTGCCAATACGAGGCCAATGTTCGGCCAAGTATAGACTCGTTTATTATTGGGTAATCGATATGAGGCCGATGTTTGACGAAGGATAGACTCGCCAATCATTGGTTTGCCGATACGAGGCCAATGTTCGGCCAAATGTAGGCTCTCTAATCATTGGCTTATCGATACGAGGTCGATGTTTGGCGAAGTATAGACTCGCCAATCATGTTTTTGCCGATACGAGGCCAATGTTCGGCTGAGTAACGCATGATCAAACCGCAATTCGTATATTGACGATTCATTGTTTCGCGTCGAAGTCATTGAGAGACGAGATGAATACTTTTTACGAGTCCATCGGACATTATTCTTAACAACCATACTACCAAATCAATGCACTCATTGTTGGCTGATTCTCGAACGAGCTCATACGCGATACTCTGCCCATTTTTATGAACCATCCTACACTGACAGAAAAATTCTATTAATATTAACTAACCGCGTCTATTTATTTATTCTTTATTTGAATTAACTAGATTTTTTGTGAAATCAAATTTCTCCTATTGCATTCCATTATTGGAATTATTCATTTTGAATATGTTTATTTATTCAAATTAAACTTGAACTAATGAACAAATGGTCTGTCTTTATTGGAACACACATATTAAAGCGTTGTGGGGGTAGAGAGGGTGGAGCGAGAGGAATTATATATATATATATATATATATATATATATATATATATAGGTTAGGTTTGGAAATTCTCCAACATGTCAGTCGATAACACTCTCTAATTATCACGATGATATTAACTAATTGATATAGTTTATGCGATACTAATAATGATGAGAATCCATTTGGTCTCTTATGGCATATCTGCGATTCAAATGTTACGAGCACTCGGTAGCATAGGGGCAGCGTGCTTGGCTATGAGTAGGTAGGTTCAAGGTTCGAGTCTCATATAGGTGAAATATTTTCTTCGAACTAATCGGTTCGAAAGACCAGGTAATGACGAATTACAATACAAAAAGAATCAATTTTTTTTTTTGGCAGTGCAGGACCAATTTTGGTGATCTATATCGGGTCACAATTATCCGCCAAGACTCGGTCGATAATCGGGCCAAGCTCGAGTGCCAATGATGGCAATCTTGACGGGGACTGATTGTTGGCCGATTCTCGAATGAACTCCTACGCGATGCTCGGCCGATTCTCATAAGCCATTCTAGGGCCAATATTGATTGCGAATATCGGGCCGCTCTTATCATCCGAGGCTCGGTCGATGATCGGGCCAAGCTCGAGTGCCAATGTTGGCAGGCTCGGCGTCGCGCATCGGCCGATCGTTGGCCACTACCGATCACCCTACATGGGATTGGATAAGCGGAGCACAACACTCTCGAATACGGGTATGTATGTTGTCTACCTCGTGAGGGTACTTTGGCAAGGCTAAGTGAACCCCCGGGGGTCAACCCTTCGACACTTCAAAGCGACGTAAATGCACGTAAGTGTATGTCTATGCAGGTGTTTAAGCACGGGATTTCGAAGTCAGTCTCGAATCTTGCGCTCATTGCGAGGACTTTCTCTGCTTTCTCTGTTGGAATTGCGCACAGGGCGAAAACGATCGTTAAGGAAAAACTGGGAAAGCGATTGAAACCGATGGGAGAATCCTTGTAGCTAAAACGTTTGAGAGATTTCTGCATCGTCACAGCGTGTGCTACATTGGCTCATTGCACGTGTTGAATACTTCGACCTGGTATATGCAAAAGTGACTCGAAAAATTCGCGAACGTAATGATACCCGACATCTGGCACAGTAAGTGCAGCGGAGGAGGGAACTGTGTGCTATGGAAACGCACTGAACGGGCGAAAATGGACAGAACGGAATGGACAAAGTGCATTCTTCTACGACAGTTTTGGGAGGGAAACTGTCTGGGATATGAACATTCATTGACATCTTTCTTCATCAAGGAAATCCCAATCGTCATATGATGAAACTTTCATAATTCCAGTCGACGAGATTCCAACTAACAGACTCCACTACACTAGAAGGGTCTTCTCACTTTAGACTCTAAAAAGGCCATTTTCATGTATTTTTTTGATAGGTTTATCTTATAGATATTGATATCGAAATTGTTACACTTAATAAATATACTTTCGAAATACATTAAATTTGTTGTAAAATGTATTTATGTAACCCAAACAAACTTTACACGCGTTTTTCTCAAAACAACGTTTTTCGACGGCTTGTTGATGAAATCTTCGAAACTACTGAACCAATCCTCATGAACTTTTAACCACATAATTTTTACAACTATGGCTATAGCGCATATGAAGGATTTAACATTTTTTAAATATTTACTACGTTTTTTTTCGAAAAATGTCCGCCATTTTGTTATTTTTGCACATATAAAAAATCGTATGATTTGCGCTATAGCCATTAATATACTGCATTTGAAACCGTTTGATTTTTTTTTGTTGCGGATGATCCATCTCCGAGATTTCATCAACAGCGCAGACCTACAATGTTTTTAGGACATTTTCCTAACTACCATTTTCGTCTATAAATAGTGACTTAAATAAATAAAAAAAAATGTTATCGTATTTCGAAAGTGTATTTATTCAGTTTAACAACTTCTATATCAATGTCTATGATATAAGCCGATAAAAAAATCATGCTGCAAAAAGCCCTCTTTTAGCGTCTAAAGTGAGAAGATTCCTTGAGGGTGATTTTTACGTTGTTGGGTCCAAAAATGGTTCATTTTTCACCAATTTTTCATGCGAAAAATATTTACCATAAAATGTTAAAATTTGGTATATTTACTAAGGGGTCTTTGTTGAACATGATGATATTTTTTAAAGCTCGACCAAACATAGTACTGGGACTGAGAGGAGCCACGTAGGTCGGTGCGCCGCACAGTGGTTCGATTTCGGAAAGAGGTGGACATAGGGTCGTAAGTCGGAATTCCGATCTGATTTTTTTTACAGCATAGGTCTCAACTATCCTGTCAACTGTTATTTTAGGAATAAAATCTGTAGGATGCGTTCTTTTGGAGAACAAAAATAAGTAATTATTTTTTGTATAAAAAAACAAATACTTAATTTCTTTCTCTAAAATTGGATCAACTTGTCATGTGTTTTGTTGATACTATGTGGTAGCCTTAGTCATATTATACAAAAAAATATATAACACGCGCGTTAACTTGCAGCGGCGCGAGAAATTTGACATTAAAAAAAAATTGCTATGCTTGCTCGGCGAAGAGTTCTTATTTCTCTATACCTATTAATGCATTTTCGTGTAGTGCAGTATATTTTAATCGACTTTGTGAAGATCGAAGTAATGAAAAATGACGTTTCAATTATTCATTTCTGTAATTTTAAAGAATTTTGCTAAGGTAAAAGGCACAGTACGTATTTAATTTTAAGTGAAGATAAAAAATTACGTTGCAAAATAAAACTATTACGGGTAAATCGTATTCCTTTATTTTCAAAACACGATTTAAATAAATGACTCATTTTTAGTGAGGGGCCTTCATAAGTTTGATGTCATGATGATCATAAGTAGATAAGATAATCCCTTGACCACTAATCACTTAGCCACCTGCAAATTCATTGTTATCTGCACGAATGAATAAGTCATCTTGGGTACTCGGCCCCTGTTATCAACAAACAACACTATCTAAAAACTTATCAAGCCTAAAAATGTTACCTTTTATCTTAGCAAAAATCTTTAATATGGCAGAAAAAAATAATTAAACCGTAATTATTCATTACTTTGCGCTCCACAAAGTCGATTAAAATGTACTGCAGTACACGAAAATGCGTGAATAGATATGGAGATATAAGAACTCTTCGCCAAACAAGCAGACAATTTTTTAAATGACGTCAAATTTGTCGCGCGGCCGCAAGTGAACGCGCGTGTTTTTTTTTTGGTATAATGTCACTAGGGCTCCCACATAGTATCAACCAAACGCGTGACAAATTGATACAATTTTAGAAAAAAATGAAGTATGTTTTTTGCCATACAAAAAATAATTGATTTTTTTTTCTAAAAAAGCACGCATCTTACAGGTTTTATGCAGAGAATAAAAGTTGTCAGGATAGCTGAGACCTATTCTGTAAAAAAAATCAGATCGAAATTTCGATCCTATGTCCACCTTTTTCCGAAATGGAACCACTGTGCGCCCCGCGATTATATTCTTCGCTTGCGGATGTCCTAAGACCTGAACAGGTGATCTGAAGCGAAAAAATCGAACAGATTTTTACTTTGTACAATATTGTGTATACGTCGAACTAGAATGAAGAAGAAAAATTGAAAAATCAAAAAATAGTGAGCGATCGAAGGGGAAGTTTAGTTTTTAACCAAAAATGTTTGTACCTTTTTGTTCATAAAATAAAAACGTTTGAATATTTTTGGATCATTCTAGTTCAACTAATGAAATACATACCAAATTTCAAAATCCTCTATTTAATATTTTTCGCATAGAAAATTGGTGAAACGTCGAAAAAAATTTGGCCTATCAAAGTGAAACCCCCCATAAGCAAACCTGCGGAACAAGTTGGTTCCGATACATATTAGGGTTACGCGAAAGAATCGATACGACCACGTTTACTTATACAACATACGTTTACCATATACACGCAGGTATACATATTTCCCGAAGCGAATGTTGGCTTACGGACAAAGGCCATCAATCATTACACCCAGCCGTACACACAGTTATATAAACTCTTCCATACCTGGCTAATGTATGCATAAACGTAGGCTTTGAGACATTTCGGTAAGCGCAATACCGTCTCCCCGACGATAAGATATTTCTCTGCAGGATCCACGAATTTGGCCAGGACGTAACTCGCAGACGCTCTGCCAATTTATTTATGACCATTCAGCCCGAGTAAATCGATAAGGCGTAGTGAATGATGAGGCAAAGCTTCCGTTGTACATCCGACGAACAGTGCCACATCGGACTGGCGGTACTTCGTTTTTATAATTACAATTCAAACAATGGAAAAAATTGCCGATGGAGGGTACACTTCTCGAGTTTTTTTTACGATTGCAGCGACAGGAGTGCTTGGGATTTTTTTGATCGATCTTTTAAGACCTTGAAGTCGAGTGAATATATCTGCAATTGAAAAAAGTACAGGACATTCGGGAATTCGCCGATAAAAGTTTATTGAGCAACGTACATTGACATGCATCATCGTGTGGCAAGATGTATGACAAATCGTAATGATATTTTTTCGTTCTTTATTGTAATTCCAACAATGGACTAACCGCCGATGTATTTTTAAATCGCAACCCATCAGAATACTTTCTTATTTCCGTATCAATAGGAAATGTATTTACGGTCGGATTGCCCTATAAATGATACGATTGCGAACTCATTGAGCGACTTTACACTGATTTTTTCGATCGCGTTGTGCACCGATACAGGCTCTAGGCACGGTTGGTATAGTGCATGAGAATGCTTCTCACATACGTGCAAAAATCGGAACAACGTATAGACCAGTCTTATGTACACATATATATATATATGGAAAAAGTAGAGTGTGCGTGCCTGAACAAACTGCGAAAGGCCACCAACGTTTGTTGAGCAAACGCGAACGTCATTCGCGTCGAATGAACGTCTTGGGACGGTTGCAAAAGAGAAAAGAAGCGAAAAATAAAATAAGCAGAGGCTCCTTGGACCTGCTTCGTCGTAGTCGCTGTCGTCAAGCTCCCAAGAATATTTCGCTCGATCGATAAGACACGAACTGCAGTAGAGTCTCAGACGGCGTAAGAACGAAAACTTTCGTCACCGAGCTTTCCGTATCTTTTTTGTTCCTGTGTTTCACTTATTCAACGAATTTCCAATCTGGATTGACTTTGACTGCCTGTTTGAGCATCACGCTTGATATCAACTCTTTTTTGTTCCTTGTTGCCTCTGTCATAAAGACAGACAGTAAGGGTCGTTTTCAAACTACTGGTATACAGGTTCAAACAATGTGGAAAAACGAGAGGCGAAACGCTTCCACATGTTTTTGTATCCAGTGCTGCAGGCATTGGCGAAATTAGTACTTGATGGGCATTGGAGGCCCTTAGTACAGGACGAGAACGGAAGCACAGCGTGTGACTGTGAGACTCAAGTGAGGCAGAAATGAATCAACGCAAAGGGGGGCAAAGTGTAAGAGAGGGAAAGAAATATGCCAATCAGTAAGAGAGAGGAAGAGAGAAAAAGAAATATGCCAATCAGATTGACTAGCTCGGCATTGTGAATAGTGATTTGTTTCCGGTCGGCAGAAAAAATGGATATTGACTGCTAGCCAAAAAGAGCTCTAACAAGGGGATCGCACCCGTACGGTAAAGTATATTACACCCTTTCGTCTGTACGCGTTTAAGGCGTTACCCCCACTTGTAGCGCAAAAAAGGCGTTTTTCATGATTTTTTTTTAAAGAAAACTACAAAACTTTTTTAATCGATCAATATACCATCTTAAAGAACACATCTTGAAGAACTGTCAGTAATTTTTTTATTGAAAAATATTACATTGTTTAGTGGCAAATGGCCGGCAATGAAATAATGTTTTAATATACACGGTTTGCGGTGACCAACATTGCGGCGAGGTGGATCATCTGAATAAAAAAATGCGGATGGATTTAGTCAAATATAAGTATAAACTAGTCTTTAATCAAAGGATTTTAAAAAATATTCATTTTTCACAAAATGGTGGACAGTCAAAGTTAATGGTTCGATTTTAACGAAAAAAATGACCGTTTTTTGGCTATAAAACGGCCATTTTTTTTCGAAAAAAAAAATCCGAACGATTAAAGACTACATTCTTATGTATTAAATAAGCCTGCAAAATTTCAAGAAGATCGGTTCATTAGTGTTCGAGTAATCTTGGTCACCGACTTCAGAAATGCCATTTTGAGAAAAACGCGTTTAAAGTTTCTCTTTCGACGCTCTTTCAACGCGGATTCTTCTCTTTCAACGCTCATATCTCAGTCAATTTTGTTCGGATCGACTTGAAATTTTCAGGACATATTCTCCGATACTTATACTTCAAAAAAATGCAATAAAAAAAATCGATTTTTTCAAAATCGCAAGTGGGGGTAACCCCTTAATGTTCAAATCACTGTATTTCGAGCCTGGAAAGGTCAATCACTGCATCGCATAGAGAGTAGAGGAAGGTGGGTGCTTTCACAGCCACAGCGCGCTTTCCCTATTCCATGCGTTATTAACTCAGAGGGGTTGGCAGTGTCGGCTTTTCAACCCTTGCAAGCTCAGGGTGAGCTATAGGCTCACCATGTTCATCGCGGGTGAATCGTGCAGAGAGAGTGAAGTGCAGGAGAGACGATATTCCCTCTGCGAAGTACTAATCGTTCAGGGTAATGATGGAGCATATCATGATAGTGTGAGACTATTAGCAGGCGAAAATACTCCACACGTCAAACAGAGGCGGCAAGGGTTTACACTTATACGATTGCTTATTAATCGATCATAGCAAATTGAGAGTAAAGAAGGGTCGTTTAGCAGTCTTACGGAATTGACATAGATTCAGACCAGCATGTACGACTGGACAAAGTGATTCGCTTGAGATAATTGGATCGTTTATTCAACAGTAGTGCGCTGCATGTTTCACAGAGGCTCCTTCAAGCTCGATTACGCGAACACCTCATGGGGAAGTGATCACCCCAATCGATGTCCCTAGTTCCACTTGTTAAAATTAATTTTAAAAAAACCAACATATCCGTATGCGTTGCTGATTGGGAGCAAAGCAGGTGACGGTGAAGAGTCAGAGGAATAAACGAGACGTGCGAGTATTGGGAGACTGTCCGCTGGTACCCCCATAGAAGAGGCTATACGTGTGTAGCCGGTGAAAGCGGGTACGAGTTCCGAGCAAGGAGTTTGCCATCAAGACTGGTACGACTTATGGTACATTTAACGTGTATACATACCGTGCGCCCTCTGTACGGGCTAACTATTGATCCATGAGTAGTCACGCGATTCCCTCGTAGAACGCCACTCAAGCTCGTTTTTTTTCGCCCCGTGGTTTTTTTCCCCTACCTCGCTTTGACTTCCAGCGTTTCGCCTGGCCAACCCCTGCCGGCCACTGCCACGACAAGCTGACTTCGTAGATTGAGCGTACACACAGTCAAAGTTTCCTCGCCTGGCCAACCCACCCGTGACTATGACTTTGTGTATACACAGCTACGCGCTACAAGAGTCGTACGCGACGTATATAACGTCCAAGGTACTTCGCCCTTCGGCACCAATTGCTGCGATGTAACGACTACCGTAGCATTCCCAATGACTTTCCCCTTAAAATTTCATTCACTTTGCTTGTGTCAATTTTGTGTTCTATGCTTCTCTCGAGCACGATACAGGCACTGCAGTTGAGAGAAGAAGAAACGCAAAACGTTCACCCCATTTACCGTGATTGTAACAAGAAGCTTCGCGAGGAAAATTGATGGGGTTGGAGATGCGAGCTGACCAAGAGGAAAAGTCATTCGTCTGACGGTGCAATCTTCAATCTTCGTTTGCACCTGAGAAACACATACTTGCTTCCATCCCGTTGCATATCGCGATGGAACGATACTGCGTCTCGGTGGAGTTTCATGAGGCTCGAAAGACATACGCGAAAAGAAGGGTCTCCGAAAGAAGGGTTGATGAAACGCACGCATCCAACGCGATCCAATTAGGCCTCTATGGCCGCACAAACAGGAAGAGCAACGGCCGATGGTTGTGGACAGAGCCTCGAAACAGAGAGAGGGAGACTGGGAGAGGGAAAGAGACAGGGAGGAAAGGATGAGCCAGAGGGATGAAAGAAAAGGATGGAGACGGAGTGGCCCCGGGGCAATGTCGGCCCAGGAATAACCTCACCTTTATTTCATTGCTGTTCTATCGGTGTATGTGTCATATGTGTGCATGTGTATGCGTGGGTTTGTGTTGGTGGCCGCCTGCAATGTACACATCCTAGTCATCCTCGTTCACTAGCGCACACCATTGCCATCAGCCATCCTTAACTCACTCCATTTCCCTCGCTTTTATCACCTGCCGTCACCACCTATCGGCAAGAGACGGCCTGTGGTGAGTTTTCTCGCGAAGGCAAAAGCGGCAAGTCTACATGCACGCCGCGCCTGCTTGGAAGGCCTTATCGGTAATGGTCCTATTTTTGGAATCTCCGCCCATTCTTCGCGTGATCCACCTACACGACCGTCTTATACCATTGTTCTCGTGAAAGTCTTGCATATGTGTGACTCACATGAGTAAAATAAAAAGCCAATTCGGAGCTCCGTACATACATGCATCTATACAGGTGCCCGCAATGACACAGAGCTTGGCCTTTCAAGGAGATTTCGGCAAAGTTCAGATGTCTTCATGGTACGTCAGGCATTTACGCAATTTTGACTCGTCTTTTCATGGTCGACGAATGATGTACGTTGGTAGACACGCCTGTGGTTTCATCTAAAGTGCACTACGCAGCTGGAACGAGGCTTCAACGTCATCGGAACATTTGGAAGTTGCTCGATCACGTGTTCCAAGGCGTTAATCTGCCAACAACTATGAGGCTGGATCTGCTAAAGCATAGAACGAGCTGATGGCGTGTCACGTGAAGCGAGTTTACTTCCACGTACAACGAGGGGGCTTACTCCATGAGAGTTCCCAGCCCTATCTCGCAGGAAGAGGATAGGTGGGCCGAAGCCTAGAAGGAAGGGAGCGAATCCCTCCGCGGAACAAGTCAGGCAATAACGACGAGCTACGAAGCCTCGGAGGATACGTTAGCTATATTACAGTGGAACCATCCCATGCGGACGAGATTGAACCGGCGACATGTTGATTCGAGCGAACAATGTACATCCGCCCCAAATGCCTCGATCCACATCCACATCATAATGCCCTTTGCTTGGTTCCTCGGAATCCGTGAACGAAAATTGAAGTTGGACTGCATAAACACGTGTTTTGTCTTTTGCAAAGTGCTGCGATGCCTTGATTAAGCAAAGCTTCGGATACGTGGTGGTACAACGAGTCTCGTATTCCGACTAGCGAACGCATTATGCAGTCCAAGCGCGTCGATCGTCATCGTTTCTTACAAGCGCACACCTACAAATTTGTTTTTCGTCTTTACAGCCTGTGCTCTAGCGCCTGTTACCACAAGCTCCACTTCGGTAATGTTTCGTAGGGGGTTGGTACGTTTGGTTGGTGGCGTGACTCGCCGCTTCAACGATCGATATACGGAGGGCGAGGGGGCTTCCTCCGCCACGATTCACCCGGCAAGGGTTCCCAGGTCACGAGAGAATATTATTCCCTGTGGATGTGCGGGGGCTCTCTCGAAACGTACATACGCGATACCACTGCAGGGTAGTTTCTAGTCATTGCTCGGTTTTCGACACTGGTTATTCGCTGAGGCACAAGTGGTGAAAAAATTTCACGAATACGATGATGGAAGGGCACAAGTGGTGAGACGGTACAACGTGAAAATGGAAACCGCGAGTCCATCGTACCTTGCTGCGTAGTGAGCTGTATGCTCTGCTTGTACAAATATAGAAGTATTTGCAGGAGGGTATATATACGCGCTTCGTTGCATATGCATGGACGAAAATATGTTTGGCGGCTCGGCTAGAGCCATCTTATTTTCTTCGAGACTCGTTACGGGAACGCGATCGAAGGGCCGAGGGTCTTTCGCCCCGTGCATTGGATCGCTCATTTGCTCGGGGTATGCGTGCGCACCCCTGTTCCTTACGCTCTGTACCTGTCACGCAATAAGCCCTACGAACCCCGAGAGATCGTCGCACCTTTCGGGCACCCTCGCTTACGATTTCGCATCGTTTTCTTTTACCTTTGCCATTGGGGGCCGAGAAAAAGGGCAAGAGGAAGGTGGGCCAGCTGTACAATAAGCTCAACACCATTTTTTCTTATTATTCTTCCTCGTGGCTTTGATTGCTCTTCCGGTCGCTTTCTCTTTTTCACTACTCGATTGCCAGACCTCTGCCAACTCATTCGCACGCACACGCGACTCGGCGGCCAATATAATTGATGGAAAATAACACGGATGTAAGTTGGTTTTCTAGGTTTTTTATTTCGTCATGGACGAAGCTCTGCTTTCGTCGATGAAGTGAGACTTTTGTGTCAGAGCGATGTCAATGTTGGGAACAGTCGGAAAATCGCATTTGGAAAAACATGTCTGGATGGATATGTGGGTATGTAGAGGTATGTTTGTGGTCAGCGTCGAACGCGTCAATCCGCGCTATTTCTCGATTGTCATCGTTTGAAAAAACTTTATTCTAATTTCTTAACTGGAATATGTTGAATCTCCCAAAAAGTATCCTTTCGTGATACTGTGGACAAATTTGTTGGGGAGTCCCAAGTTGCACTTACATGTCTATAGGGATTTGTTAGAGGTGCTGCACATAGGGATTTCTTATTGGGATCGAATTGGATTCTGCACTGTTCCCCGATGAACGCCGTTTGAGCATTCTTATCACGTTTGAATCGAAAATATGAGAAAAACTACGAGAAAAAACTCGGCATATTGAAATATGACCTGCACGATTCGCGAGTGGTGATGGGTGATATTATGTGAAAGTGCAGTAAAGTATATAACAAATGATAATAACAGTGGATTTTCAGGGTAGCATGTCATAATATCACACGACAAAATATCACCTACAACATATCACCACGACAAAACATCACGACCATGAAATATCACAATCCGATTATTCTCTCCGCGCGAGAGTGGGTTTGTTTGGGTTTGTTTTATCGTGGTGATATTTTGTCCGTGATATTTTGTCGTGTGATCAGGTGACATGGAACCATTTTCAGTGATGACATTCAAATCGATTTTTAAGATATGCTTTTTAAGCAGTTTATACTTTTTTAAGATAAGATTCATACTTTTTTAACATCCACTGATTTCGTATATCTATATATTTTGTTTAAAAAATTGAGCGTGCAGAATGCGATTGAATCCATCTTGATGGATTCAATCGCATTCTGCACATTGAATCCTAAAGGAATCCCACATTATCGAACAGAATTCGATGCAATTCTTGAATTGCATCGAATTCTGTTCGATAATGTGGTATTCCTTCAGGATTCAAATTGGATTCGTACATTGGATTGCAATAGGGAATCCGGACTGGAATCCAATGTACGAGCGTGACGTTTTACTATAGGGATCCAATGCGGACAAGTATGGGAATCAAATTGGATCTCTACGACAATTTCTTTACGGGAACTTGGGAATGATTCGATCTATTGCGCTGAAATTTCTCACACATTTTGGACATTCACTTATCACTGTTCTCGGTAATTTTCGTCAAAATAAGTCACTTGATTTCGGCTTTACAGAAGTTCAACTCTCAAAAATATTCTCTGCAGTTGCTGCCGCTTCTGGACATTTTAAGTTATCGGGCTAAATTTTTAACATAAATCTGGTGGGGGAGTGTTAAGTTGGGTACTGAATTAGATCGATATAACTTTCGCGAATGATAACTATAGGGACGGTATTTGCAACACAAATAAACGGCGCCCAACACGTAAACAGTATCGAGTCTCGATAAAATCAGCGAAGGTATTCAAATTGCAAAGAGCCGTATTTTTCAAAAACCTACATTTTTCGAAAAAATCATAAAGAACAAAAAAATTAAGTGCTGCAAATAAGAAACTCGCGCAAGACTTCCTGATTCTTTTATTTTGCTCACAGAGCTTTCTCTACAAAAGCCAAAGTTGCAAAACAGATTCGCTGATAAGGCTAGGGTAATTTCGGGGGAGTTAGCCATAAGGAAAAGATGGCTAATAGAAATGTTTCATAGAACTGCGCACTAGATTTCACCTGTTACTGCTTAATTCGCTTCAATGTTAAGGAAGTACCTCCACAGAAGAGTTGAATTAAGAAATGGTTGAAATTTGACATAGTCGTTATTTAATACATTATCCAAACATCTGTGCAATTTGAATAAGTTTGACCACCCCGAACCTGAGATATTTACACTTAAAGTTGGCTTGGTTTACACGTAACAAATGCGTTATGATGGGCAAACAGAGCATCATTAATTCTACCGTCAAAACTAAAATTAGGAAATTGATAAAAAACGAAGATAAGCTACAGTAAGATATCACGAATAATGTGAAAAAAAATGAGAATGATTCACCATCTAGTTTCCAAGATATAACCATGAGAAGCCTTCACAATTTTGGTGCAAAGCCTGGCAAAGCCTGAAAAAAAAACAATTGGGGCAAAGCCTGGACAGTCCCGGCAAAAAGTTTACTGGCAATGGTCGATCAAAAACACAATACGAAATATATTTTACGGCAATAAATGATATCCATCGTATTATCTACTAGTACCGAGTCAATATTGCGTAGTTTTTAATTTTATTCATTACTAATTAAACCGATTATCAATCTTTTAAACATGAACATGGTATGTAAACTTTTGGTTGAAATTTTCGCAGAGGAACTACCTTAACTAAGTAAAATCCTTTTTAATTCTGTCTACTGCTAAATTCGTTTGAAGGTTTCATGTTTTACGTTGTGGTGATGTTATTTTACAAAAGCCATGGTTACTTTTCGATTTCTTGAATAGTTCACGAACAGTGCTTGGTTATAACCTCAAAAATTCGCATGTATTGATTCTACGTATTTACATTTTAGTCGTGGCCACCTCTCCCGAGAGATGATGAGAGATGGCCACGTACAGTCGGTGTATGATGGCCATAGTATTAGTTGTAATGTGTTCAAGTAATGCATTTTTTTTCTACATTTGGTTTAGATGCCTAATAAGTACAAAAGAAAAGCAATTGCTCTACGAGGGAACTGGACTCAAGAATCATTAAAAGCAGCTATTAGTGCTGTAGAAAATGACGAATTGTCGGATGGTGCGGCCGCCAGGACCTACGAAATGCCTAGGAAGACCTTAGGAAGACGATATAAGAACAATGACAAAAAAAGTTGCAGAGATAATTATTATAAAACTCGTCTCATCGAAGACTGGCTTCAGTTAATAGTGTGCCGACTTTGGGTACACAAAAATTCTACTGACTTCGATCATATGTGTTCTAGATGTGGCCAAAAGAAAACAAAATTAAGAATCAATATGTGATTTGTGATGAATCAATCGTGATTTTAAACAAATAGCAATTTTAACGTTGATCTGATAAGAGTTTCTTTTAATTTCGTGAATATTCTCAAAGTTAAATATTGAAAGTTCAATCACAAATGAAGATAAGTGAAGAACCGTCTGTACTTTTATTTTGGGATCCTTGAAAAAACTGTGACCAACTACCCGGACTTGCCCTATCCAGCGACCGGACCTGCTCGTACGGGGGCAGTTCCACGGATGAAATAAATAAATAATTTCCGTCGCCATTTTTTTCTTCATTTTCATGCACCCTGTGTCAACTATTTGTCCGCGCGCGAGTATATTAGTGCACGATTTGCGTGTAATTGGGTTGGGGGTTATTGAGGGCAGGGGCGGGCGGGCGAGGGTTCGCGAGAAACGGAAGTGTGCACACAGCTGCGGGAAAGACAGAGACCAAAAAAATGGGGGAACTCGTAAGACGACGACGCAAACCTCGGGAATCGTCATATTCTTGTCTTGTGTGTTGCCTATACGCGTTAGTGAAATCACAAGTATACCAGGAAAAGGGAGAGCATTACGCAGCTAAACGTCATATAGTTTTGTCCAGTCATTTCCTTGTTTTTCCGCTAGTCTCTTCGTACGCGCAGTATGTACCGCGGAGACCTTTTGCATACCTGTTATTTGTTTTTTTTCGCCGCGTTTCTATGCTATTTTTTCCCCTCTTATTCACTGCCTCGTTCTGCAAGCATACTGAGATATACGAATGTACGAAATGCCACTTTGTCAGTTCGCTGGTCGCGCAGGTGCCACTTTAGTTGGAGCCAGGAGATCGCATTTTACCGCCAGCTCTTCACCATCGAGGAACCTGTATGCTTTCGCACCCTTGGCAATGGGTGTGTGTGTGTGTATGCTCGTGCACATACCTTGGGAGCGAGTGGTGCGAATTGTCGGCTTTTGTACGTCGGTACAAAAAACAAACACGTGCGCACTTTCCCGCGTCAATTTACCTGCCCTCGTATACTCATACGTGCATATACGACGTTGCGGCTGATGCATATTTTATGACCCGGAGCGAAAAAAGCCTTCGAATGCTCGCCGATTGCTGATCGTCGCGATTTGTACAGCGAGCCCTTAAGGCCCTTAAGGGGCGCCGCTGGTGTGACTGCCCAAGAAGGCGATTTTTCGGGAATTTATTGAAAGAAAAGTATTGCATCGAATGTTTTGAAATATCGAGGATACATTTGTGTATAAATTATGTATATAGAGTAATTGTTTTATATGAAAATATTCAATTTCCAGCGACTTATGCGCCGTCACCCGAGTCGACGGAAAAAAGTTCTCGCACTGTTGCAGTGATTGCGGCCTTCAGAGTGCCCGAAATCGAAAAATAAAAAAGTTCGTTAAACTAGAAGGTATGACTAGAAGGCCTGTACAATGACGCGGGATTGTGACAAAAATTGAAATCCAACAAAATGGCGGAGTTTTGAAAAAAAATGTTTCATATTACGCTTGAAAATCTGATGGTTTTTTGCATGGCAAATTGACATTTTTTATTCGATCGAAATATTGGAAAGTCATTGTATGAAGAAACAAATACCAAATATGGTAAAACAAGATTCAAGTCGATCGGATGATTTGTATTGGAGTTAGAACTGCAGCAAATTTTGTAATGTCGTTTCGAGAAAAACGCGTTGATAGATACAAATATTGATTTTATTGTTATAAATCGATAAAACCAGAAGGTATAGTATAGTAGTGAGGTATACTTGAAGGTATATACTATCGAAAAAGGCGACGAAAAAATCGATTTTTTGGAAGTGCCACTCTAGTGGTGTCCTTTAAGGGGTTACCCCCACTTGTGATTTTGTAAAAATCGTTTTTATTGCATTTTTCTGAAGTATAAGTATCTGAGAATATGTCCTGAAAATTTCAAGTCGATCCGAACAAAATTGACTGAGATATGAGCGTTGAAAGAGAAACTTTAAACGCGTTTTTCTCAAAATGGCATTTCTGAAGTCGGTGACCAAGATTACTCGAACACTAATGAACCGATCTTCTTGAAATTTTGCAGGCTTATTTAATACATAAAAATGTAGTCTTTAATGGTTCGATTTTTTTTTTTCGAAAAAAATGGCCGTTTTTTTCGTTAAAATCGAACCATTAACTTTGACTGTTCGCCATTTTGTGAAAAATGAATATTTTTTTAAATCCTTCGATTAAAGACTAGTTTATACTTATATTTGACTAAATCCATGACGGGCCAAAAAAGCTTGTTTTCCCGATTTTTTTGTCTACTAGGTTATTTATTTGGCATTTGGAGAAAAGGTATATTATTAAGCATACATTGAACTTATTTCGTGTCGATCTTTATTTTAAAAAATTAACTAAAGATAACTTGACAATGGTTCGTTTGAAAAAATCAAAATAAAAAAGTTTTATAATCTATATAAATGTAGTGCTCGCTGTACGTAGACCATTGTCGAAAAAATTATTTTTTCATAAAATACTTCGCATTAAAAAAAGGGTAATTTTGGTGAAATTTTTACTTATATCCGGGGGCTTAGAAAATACAAGTTGGAAAAACATCTACGTACAGCGATAGATACTGCAATTACGGAAATGTTGGTTTTCAAAACTTGAAAATTGAACAATTATAGCTAGAGTTATGATTTCGTCCAGTTCGATAAAAACGCGGTTGAAAGTTTTAGTATACGTAAATCGTTGCGCTATCTGTTCTCACTACATAGTCTGTATCTTGGTCAATTGTAAATATTTTACCTTAAAACTGTTTTTTACATACCTATTCTTGAAAATGTATACTTTGAGAAAATGCAAAAAATCGATTTTTTTCACCTGTCAGTGGTGTTCCGCCTTAACCCTAGACGAGGCATCTCATTTTCTCGCCCTCCACGAAGCACGGCGGGTCTGAGGGACCCCTCGCATCTCCTTCATACAAAATTATTTTTTTACAAAGGTTGATATGTGGATGGATGTCTCCGTTATTCGATAAAAAAGGCTTTTTTCTGACAAATCGATTGAAAAAATCGAAGGACCTTTGGAAGTCACAAAAAATACTTTGAAGAAAAAATGTTCGTGGCGTTCTCTCCAAAAAGTATATTCGAGCCATCGAATGTGGCTGATTTGAAAAGACGCGGGATTGGGAAAAAGGAAGTTTGATTCCGAGAAAAAAAAATTTTGTAAGTCTCATTGACATTCTTACATTGAACGATTATACGATCCAATTGATACATATTTTATTGCGGATTACATATTTCATCGTATTATCATTACGTTCGAGCAGAAATGTGATTTACTCTCGGGCGGCAATAATCCTTCGAAAGAACAATCACCACAACGGATGTTTGACGTACAAAATTCAATTGATTCAACACAACCAAATACTATTATCAATCAATCAAATCGAGTTTCATTTGCACAAGTTTTTTTTACAAAATGCTATTTTTTCTCTTACAACTACCTTAAGGAGTTATATACAGTCAGGAGGCCCAAAAAAATATATTTTTCATGAGTTTTTCTTGAGAAGACCTTTTAATCTATTAACATAAAAATTTGTACACATATTATGGTAACTTTCGAATGTATTAAAAAATTTTTTTTTGTAAAAATAAATATTTCGAAAGCTGCTACAGCTGATCTCCGGGAGCACCTCTAAAAAAGGCGTCTTGCGGTGAGCACGATATCTCTGGACTGGGTCATCTAAAATGACATAACCAAAAATATTTAGTTAATATAATGGATTATCTTGTAATTGATCGATTTTTGACAAAAATTTAGGCCTTAAATTGTTTATAAAATGAAAAATATTTATCGGTGAGAAAAAACCTTCCATTAATTACTAAAAAATATACTTAAAAAGATTGTGTTAAAATTTGAGACTGATCGGTTCTGCCGTTTCCGAGAAATCCTGCTCACCGACTTCAAAAACACAGTTTTGAGGAAAACGCGTTTGAAGTTTCAAAAGCACTTTCGAACGCTCTGACACGTCATTATAAATGTGCGTGTAACTTCGAGAACATTCGCCGGATTGACAAGAAATTTTCCGTGTGTGTGTACACACAGTATATATGTACATGTATATACCAATTTAAATTAAAAAATCGAATTTTTTAAAATTTTAACTGTACATAACCCCTTAATTTATTTTCCACTCTGCATACTCTTTCCCTTGTCACTAACATTTCAGTATATACGTACATGTATAGAACAATTTAAATTAAAAAATCGATTTTTCGAAAATTTTAACTGTACATAACCCCTTCACTGATTTTCCACTCTGCATACTCTTTCCCTTGTCACTATCTAACATTTCTCTCATTTTCTTAGTTTAATCCTTCCCTCCATCTCTTTCTACCCCCCCCCCCTTCCTCCTTGCACATCTTTCTGCACACTTCCTCTATTTTCCCAAAATACTCGCATATTCATTTTTGTATCTTCCCGACATATTTACCATTTCTCTCGCTATCGCCAAAACCCATTACTAACAAAAAGAACATATTGGGTCCGCTTTGACTCTAAAAACGACTTTTGTTGATCGTTGAGTAAAAATTAGCCGCTTCACGACGGTATTCATGGTTAGAACTCTCTTCCGTAAAGGTAAACTGAATGATGGACAGGGTCCAGACTAAAAAACGTCGTCTACTGTTTCAGGAGCGTACTTTGAAAGGCGTATGGAGTCTCTGCGGAACCCGCGCTCTTTTCAGGGTTAAGGTGAGGCACCCTCACAGTGAAAGAGAGAGAGGGAGAGAGAGAGAGAGAGAGAGAGAGAGAGAGAGAGAGAGAGAGAGAGAGAGAGAGAGAGAGAGAGAGAGAGAGAGAAAGAGAGTCAGCTGTGCGGGTCACAGACTGGAACGAGAGGGACAGACCGTTCCCAGACCACGACTTCCCTATTTCTAATTCAATTGATTTGGGCAGCTGAACACCTAAAATATGAATGAATTCATTCCGTTAGCCTTATCGTTGATCACTTTACTGCTATACTGATGAGAAAAACGTCAGTACGATGGAAGTACATGCTGTTAGTTTCCAAAGTGAGGGCGGCGATGGAATTAAAAACCCGAAATCATTATGACAGCTGTGCGGGGCTAATGCTTCTAACGAACATCGTTGCAGGTTTCGGGGACTGTAATTTGGCTGCCTATCTCTTTTTCTCGACATTGGCTAGTTCATGCTTCAAAACCATCCTCGTCCGTAATTTCCCGATCCTCTGTTCACTTACGTGCAGAAATGTGTTGAAAATAGAGATATGGGTGCATCTGGGGATTACCCCGGATGCACCCATATCTCTATATGGATTTGTTAGGGACACCGCACACAGGGAGTCCCCATTGGGATCCAATTGGATTTGAAAATTCTTACCACGTTCCAGTCGAAAATATGTGAAGAGTCACGAGAAAAACTCGGCGAGTTCAAACATAACCTGCACGCTTCGTGAGAGTTTACCAGTGTAGTGATATTATGTCTACGTGCAGTACAATAAATATCAAATGATAATTACAGTGGATTTTCAGTGATGTGATACAAGTCGATTTTAAGATAGAGATTTCTAAGGGAAGTGAGGAAAACATTTGATTTTCATGATTTTTTTAAAAGGAAAGATTTTTTGACAATTTTCGAGACTTAGGTAAAAGTATTTTATTACTACTTTTGGCTGTTACATGTTATTTTTGTTTTATTAACCTGTGAAAATGACGGCGGTATGGCACGGTCTTCTAAACTGCATTTTCAAAACTGGCATGAATATAGCTAAAAAACTAAGCGAATGATTCCGATGACATTCAGTATAAGGTTTTCTAACTTGATCGTCTAAAACATGATCCTAAATGTTTTTGAAAACTAAATCAAAAAGTTTTTTTTTATTGCAAAATGTAGCCATTTTGATTCGGAACATTCAATGTTTTGTTTCAAAGCGTACCATTTAATCGATTTTCGACATTTATCACTTTTTTTTGGTTCATATTCTGCGTACGAGTGTTAATGAAAGATAAACTCCGTTGGCCTTTCGTCGGATTAATCCCGCCGACGCTACGTGTCACGCCGTCTGACAACAACCGCTGCAACCCGTTTAGAAGACCGTGCCATACCGCCGCCATTTTTAAATACCAATAACAAAAAAATACCATGTAACAGCCAAAAGTAGTAATAAAGCGTACCCCAAGTCTGAAAAATGGTGAAGAAATCTTTCCTTATCAAAAAGAAATCATGAAAGTCAGCAATTTTTCCTTCGCCTTAAGGTATCTTCTCTCAAGCGATTTATACTTTCTTATACTTATTTTTCATATCTAGTATATATTTTGATTAGGAAAGGCAACGTACAGAATTCGCCAGTGTCCATCAAGAATCATTACGAATTCCGTTCGATAATGTGGCAATCTTTTAGGATTCAAATTGGATTCGTCCATTGGATTCCAATAGCGAACTTCGATCACACTGCAAAAACAAATGTGTAGTTTTTACACACGTTAGGTGTGTAAATGGCTGTAGACACTTTTTACACGTTTTAACGTGTGTGGAAAATAACGGTGTAAAAATAACACGGATAGATGCGTTCAAACAACACACTTAAAACGTGTAAATAGTGTCTGCAGCCATTTACACACTCAAAGTGTGTAAAAACAACACACTTATTTTTGCAGTACTGTATATCCATGGGATGCATCGGAATAATAAATTAAATAATAAAAGCTTTGGTAAAATTATAGAATCACGGCTCCAGCCCAAAATCGGTCCAAATTTTTTTTGGGGTATTGTTATGGATAAAAAACGATGTTATATGTTGAATTACGGTGGGGGAAGCCCTGATGTGAAAAAAACGTTAAAAAGTGTCATTACGCCGCACCTGATTTCCATTGATATACTAATATTTCGAAGTTCGTTCAAAATATACTTACCTTTCCACTCTGTTTACCTTACCTTGTTTATGTTTCATCAATTCACTTTGCTTCGTGCGAGTATTATATGTATACGCGTGTGTGTGTGTGTGTACGCGGGACAAAATAGCGAATTATAGACACACACTCATATATGCACACACGCACACACACACACACACGCGCGCGCACGCGCACACACACACACACGCACGCGCACACACGCATGCATGCATGCGCGAACACACGCGAATGCATATACGCACACATACATACATGCACACACACACAGTGATTGTTAATTAGACGGCTAGATTAAAAGAAAAAGGTTGAAAACAAAAAATCATGTTACGTATTTCTTTTTTACCATCTACCGTAATGACACTTTTTAACGTTTTTTTTTTCATATTAGGGCTTCCCCCACCTTAATTCAACATGTAACATCGTTTTTTATCCATAACAATACCTCAAACGAATTTTGGACCGAATTTGGGCTGGACCCGTGATTCTATAGTTTTACCAAAGCTTTTTATCGTCAAAATATACACGTATGCATTTTTGAACTGAACTCAACAGTACTTATAAATTGCTTTGTAGTATGTACGAGAGGTGTCACTATTTTTCGTGTCTTCGCATAGGCTAGGTTCTCATACAGCTTCACGATGACGGTCGCTTTTTGCTGCTTGTCGGTGATGGCCTCGAAACAAAAATACGTCGCTAAAGATTCAATGCAGCTATCGAGGTTATGGAAAATAGATTCCGATTTCAGGTTCTTCCACGTGACAAACTCAAAAATGGTCTTTAAGGAGGTACGGTGATGACCATGCTAGTAAACTTAGAGTCTATTTCACGCCGCAATACCGCTACGTTTTAGATATATGTATATGTCCTATTTTTCGGGAAATATTTTTTGAGTATTGAATTTCGAGGTTCCTATTATTTTTATAATATGGAAACAACCTTAATAATCTACTACTCGACTTCAGTAGTACGCCATATCATTGACGTTTAGGATCGTCGCATTTTCGGTGGCTGTCATCGGTTCCACGCGCCCAGCTTATTATTTTTTGTAGCTGGTTAACATGGAGAATGAAAATACTGTGGAAGTTTATCAAAAGAGTAACGGGATTGTACCTGAAGTCCAGTTTAGAGACAAATGTAGATTCTGACGGACAAGAATTAGAAAATGGAAAGATAATATTGCGATTGCAAATAAAAAACGTCGCGTTGAAGTTAACCTCAATGTCCAATGTCCAATCTGTCCAAAGTCAAAACATATTTCATCGATTGTTATGTTATTTTTCCCTTTCCCAATTTTCACAATATTTGCAGGTATAAAAAGAAACGTTTATTTTATATGACGGTTCTCCCATGCTGAATTTATATATAGATGCGTTGTATAGGTACATGTCGCCGGAAAAATTGAGATGCCTTTGCTGTACGTAAAATAACTTCAAGTAAATATCGACGAAAGGCCCTTTATAATCCATTAAAAACTGTACGGCTTCGCACAATCATATTTTTAATTCGCGTTGAAAATATCCGATAGACGAATCAAATTTGCGCGGGTAGCCGCCGTTGCCACACGTCGAGCAAGATGGCTGCTGTTACGTCACGAGAAGTCTCGCTCTCCGAAAACTTCGGTTTTTGCGACTTTATTTCTGAATTTATTGCTTATTTCTGCGGTGAGCTTTTCAATTCAAGGTGCCTTATCGATCACAAAGATTCAACGAACGCAACCATCAGTTTTTTAACGTGTTTCTTCGCTCCAAGTAGCACAAAAAAATCGATATATGAGAGGACAGGCACATTTTGTCGTCTACGTGTGACTAATTCACCAACTTTAACAATTAATAACTCGGAAAGTGTACGGTAAATTTCGTGGAAACTCCGGATACGCATGGTCTCGACAATGCTATAAAAAAAAATCGGGCTTTTATCTTGAACTCGCTCCAATCACCGTACCTCCTTAACCGGTTAATCAATCGACGTCAAAACAACTAATAAGTTTCACGTGATGCCGTAACCAAGGTGATTTTTAAAACATATGATCAATAATTCGCAATTAACACACTTGAACTGTGTTGCTTTTTCCCGTGTTATTTTTGCTCGTGTGTTGCTATCAACGTGTATTGTTTAGTCCAATGTATGTAAATATGCGTCTTGTATGTTGATTTTACACCGTTCATGTGTGTTTGAATAAGCGTGTTATTGATGGACACAGCTACGGAGGTGTGTAATAATTTAATGCGTAAAAATTGCACGCGCACGTGTGTAATTTCAATGCATCATGCGTGTAATTGTAACGCATTGCGTGTTACCAAATGCATGAGTGTGTAGAATCAACATGGCAACGGGTGTCTAGCCTTTATGTTTTGTCACTTCTGCATACTTTGAACCCACGTCAAACATGTCTAGTTTTTGCAGTGTAGAAGTCAGTGTACGAGCACGGCGTTTTGGTATAGGCGTCCAATGTGATGACCCATTGGATCCTTCTCCAAAAGTGGGAACAAGTATGGAAATTCAATTGGATCCCTATGACAATTTCTCCACGCGATCATCTGCTCCATCTCGACAGGAATTCAAAGGATAAGAATTAGTTCTGGTCTTTAAAACCCTCCATTACATCTTTGTTCCCCAATCAGGCTGATTGGAAGCGATTTCCTATTGGCTCTCACGCTCATCGTTCTTGATGAACCACGTCGCAGAATGTCACCGTGCCTTTACCACGGCCGCCACAAAAGAAATGTTTACGCGATTTTACATGGCTCGATTCCGTGCCAACGATTCTCCTCGCGATCTGACCTGGCACGTGAACGCGAAAAAAGCATGCAATCAACTTCTCGATACGGATTAGACGGTCGCGATCTTTGATCTATCGACAGTTCACCAGGATTCGCGAGGAAAACAAAAATTCATCTCTTCGAGTCTTTCCTGGGTGATGCGACGAGTTGATCGCATCCTACCGGGATGTAGGTTGCTGCTGTGACCGATCCCGAGAAAAGAGAGAATTCTTGAGGTTTTGCGGTGTCAGATCGGCGTGTACAATGAGGACATCGGGCGTGACGCCCACCTGTCCCCTCAACGCAGCCTACGTGAAGTTTGCGTTCACTTCGATACTTTCCAGACTTTCTGGATGGTTACTACGCGTATGTGCGTCCATGTGAAATATGGCGTCCGTAGCCACCGGAACGCGGCTCTTCAGCGCTTCGCGAGCCTGCTGTCTCCAATATTCTTTGTCCCAAGTGCGTCTGTTTCCTGCTGAATACAATTTTTTTTCCAACGCGAGCGTTTCCCCGTCTCGACACCCACCAATGATATTGCTTTGTAGCTGCATTTGCATGTACGTCAGAAATTCGATCTAACATCCTCCATGATATTTTCCCTCAATAGAGCGAAGAGCCAAAAAAAAGGAAAAATCGCAACTCTAATGTAATGAATTCAGGTATAGGCCTTCTCGCCCGTTACCGGGTCCGCATTGCGGAGAAAAAGTATTTTCCCTCTCTGATATTATCCTTGACCAATCGGCCCGAGGATCTCTCGCTTTGCAAAAGCAGGCGTCGGGCTCCGTATGTATACTCGTGTGGGCTATATGTGCAAAGCACGCGACGCAGTGGTACACGTTGAGCCCTGGCATGTTTTATACGTCGTAGAACCCAGTTCGCTTGTGTGTACGAAGTACACGGTCGTTTGCGAAGAGCCCCGAGAAACGGCGAAGTTTACCATCAGCGGGACTTTTTCATCTAGTATTATACAGGAACGTGTGCGCCACGGTGCACTACTCGAGTAACAAGGTACCAGGAACACAACGCTATCTTCATCCTGTTGCACCACCATCGGCGCTTCTCGCGATAGGGCAATACGATAAATGGGTTTTTCGGCTCCGATCCGGTAACCATCGCTTGAACAATCATCTTGTGGGCGCTGCTGGGAAAGGGAGAACCAAGGGAGGACGGAAAGCGATATGTGGAGGGGTAGTGACGAGATGATTTCCTATGTCAGGCTACACTGAGAAAAAAAACCAATTGAATCGAAAAACTATATTGGTTGATTCAAACAAATGTCTGATCGCGGAATGCCACCGATATATGAGATTGTTACGATACTAGAAAATATTGGAAAATGTCATTGATTGAAATAACATGTTATTTTATTTGGAAATTTCCTCTGTTCTCTGAATATCTACATTATCCTTCAAATAAAATTGCATTCTATTTGAATCATTCTATCGAATCTATATCGAAACGAATATGCAATGAGACGTAAGTTTTTCAATATGTTTTAAATCTTAAATAAAAAGTGAGCATTAGAATGATCATCCACGATAATAGTGGAGAGAATGTCAGATATCCAATGGAATATCCATGGAGAGAATATCAGATATTCAACTGATAAGAACAGATACTACACTTTGATCTTAGCCACAGGCCAAGAAGCGATACCCTTTAGAGTTTCTCCGGCGTTTAAGTAGATTTTCGGTTCACGCTACGCTTACGAGAAACGAGCGCGCGTGCGGCTTCTAGCGGTTACTCCGAGAACTACGGGTTTCCTCACACCTATAATTTCCGTGGCGCTCGGCCATGATCTGATTGAATTTTTTCAACCAAATGCGCAAGGAACAATTTTTATTTTCGCATAGTTTTTTAATCAATTCAGACATTTGCTAAATATTTTTCAATCAAAATAAAATATTAATATTTTAACGAATAATGTAGTCGAAAATCAATATCGGATATGGTGAAACAAATAAAATAACAGATTACTCAATAGAAATTTTATCTTAATCAAATGAGCGAAATTCAATTTTTCTTGTGTACTCGAATCAACAATATTCATGTTATGAGTTGAAACGCTTTTTCTATTCGTTGCAGAAAATGCATTCAAAACTATATAATTTGTTCGCGATAATTTTTTTTATAGATTCAATAATATATTGATCTCGGCTAACAGTATATTTTTTGAATGAAAAAAAGCTTTCAATTTTATCATGTTATTAAAGTCAATAGCGTTTTGTTTGGACTAATAAATCCGATTATTTACACCAACAATTTTACAATTGAATCAACGATGTTTCATTCTATAATACCAATGATATTGGATCAATGATTTTTTTTCTCAGTGTACTGATTCAGGTATTTGTCGAACTTCGAACTCGATGATGAACTTCTGGAAGCTGGAAGGTGACGATGAACGGAACGCTGCCAACATGATTCATCGTTGTTAATCCTTTTTTTAATTTATTGAGGCGGGAGCCTTAATTAGAAGGTCCGAAAAATCGTTTTTTTTATTGCTTAAATCGATAGATAAGCTATCCAAGAATATGATTAGAAAGTTATAGAGGTCAATGGTAAATATTTTCGAAGATACACGGTGAGAAGCAGAGAAGCGATTGATATTTGATATTGATATTTCCTTCTATTGGACACTTGGAAGCGCGTTTTCTCCAGTTTTCATTTTCACATTTTTACCAAATCGGCGGGCGTGAAAGCAAAAACAGTTAACGACCTATTGAATCAAACCAAAGTTTTTTTTCTTCAGTATGAAAATCTCTTCTAAGTGAATTTAAAAAGTCGTTGAAAATGTCTTTTTAAATCATTTTTATTGCACGTTAAAGTGTTTTTTTTAACACATTTTTTTTTCAAACCTGAGAAAAGTTACGATTTCACGATTTTTTCAGCTTTTTCTTAATTCACCCAGAAGAAAAAAACATGACAATTCAACATTTTATTGGTTTATTTGGTTCAGTCGAGAATTACGAGCTGCATCTGTTCTGCCGACTGGGGACTGCAGTGGCAAGACGCACATGGAATAGGATGATAAATCTGTAGTCATTTATTGTTTTATGTTGAAATTTTTTTAATACATTTCACATATACATGAAAAGATACCTCAATGTTTACTGGGCTCACTTGTTTTTTTCCCTTCGAAAAAAATTCAGGAAAAAACGCTTTTTTGGACCTTCTAATTCAGGCTCCCGCTTTAAGGCAGTTCTGTGGAAACCGTCCATTTTTTTATTCACCCCGGAGGACGACAGTCGAAATTAGAAAATTTATCGCAGTTTCGTCTATTAACTGCTGCATCATTTTTATGGATCCAATAGGATTACTAAACTCCGAATTGTACCAAAGAAATGTCAGATTTTATGCTATTGAGCAATTGGGAAAATTAATATTCGCGGTACAATGTTGATCGCCACACAAAGATGTACGGTAACAATTTTTTTCGAGACCCTATTTTTCCAATTAGTGGTTTATTTACCCTCAGTGAACGAAGAGATGTTAATCCATTAATAAAGACCATATCTGTGAAATTCACGTACGCATATATCGTTTTCTTGGTATCGATCAAATGCCGGTTGAAAACGTCGTTAAATAATAGGGTGATTAAAAAACGAGAATTTTTTGCTTCTTGAAATTCCCCTATGCAGTAGTTGCAGTAAGGTGAAATAAGACGCCTGTTAAGATATGAGCCTTAAATATTAATATTTAGAGGTTCCTCGTCACGATTTTCTATTTACCATGCCAATAACATGGAGAAAACTTTGCTTGCTACTTTAAAATTTTATAACTCGCCAACGGGTAAACGGACAACAATTCCCAAAACATAATTTCGCAGGGAATTGAACGCTGTATAAAAAATGTTTCCTGTCGTTTTTTGGTAAATCTACTCTTGCGAAAGTTATTCAAGGTTAAAATTGAATTGATAGTAAATTTCAAGATTTTTTGCACTTCGCCGGCCAAAGTATCAAAGTCATCACAAAATGTTATTTGTAGATCATTTCATTTTCTATGATATCCGGTGATTGAATCATTTTTACAATTGATAGTTAACGGCTTTACAAATTCATTTTATGGAGAAAAGTTGCTACTTCCGTGAAATTAATTATTATATTAACCAAACATATAAATTAAGAGACGCCAATGTTGATAAAGTTACTTTTTAATCTTTACTGTTGATGGAAATAGTCAAACACGTGAGTATTTTTTTCATTTCATTTATGTTTTTTTTTCTAAATCGATACATTGTTTAATTTCAAATACAAAGGTTATGAAGAAAACATTTTATTACATTTTCGTGCTGCAAATAATTAATAAAAAGTAATTTAATAAAAATTGGCTACCTTTTATTTATATTTTTGGTTTATAACAATTCATTTCACGGAAATAGCAACTTTTTACCAAAAGCGAAATTGTAAAGCCGTTAACTATTAAACTATTTAAAAAATTATTTAATGACATAATTTCACAGAAAATGAAACAATATACAAAATGGTCCTATGATATTTGATAATAAGTTTGATAGTTACGCCGGAAAAGTGAACAAATTTGGAAATTTACTATAAATTCAACTTCGCCCTTGAATAACTTTTGAAAGATTAGATTTATCATAAAACGAGAGGACACCTTTTTTGTAGTGCGTGCAATTCCCTACAAAAAAGGTCCTAGACATTATTGTACCTTACCCGTTGGTGAGTTATACATTCAAAAGTTAACAAGCAAAGTTTTCGGCGCCGTGTTAAAATTCCGAACTTTCAATGCTCCGACGGTTTAAAATTCCGAATTTTAATGTTCCGAAATTCAAGATGGAGCCGGGTTGAAATTCCGAACTTTGAATGGTCAGAACGCTCAAAACTCCCAAAAAATAGTACCCCGAAAAATCAAAACTCCTAAAGAATTTTACAGGAAAGACCAAAACTCCGAAAATCTTAACACCGTCAAAATAATTCGGCTATGGAAGTTTTATAAGTTTCAAAATCTTCAATAAATCGACGAATTATTTCAAGATTTTTTTTTTTCATTAAGAAGTGATTTTGCGTCAATTTTGAAATTTGTCTAGACAATGTTATACGTTCTACATCATTTACAGTCAACTGTGTAGACTTTTGCTGGCATGATCTTGACATGAGGGCCGGATTGAAATTCCGAACTTTAAATGCGCCGACGGTTTAAAATTCCTAATTTTAATGTTCCGAAATTACAAGGTTCGTCAAGATTATGCCAGTGAAAGTCTACACAGTTGACTGTAAATCATGTAGAACGTATAACAGTGTCTAGACAAATTTCAAAATTGACGTAAAATCACTTCATAATAAATAAAAAAATCTTGAAATAATTCGTCGATATATTCAAAATTTTGAAACTTTTAAAACTCCTGTAGCCGAATTATTTTGACAGTGTTCAGATTTTCGTGTAACATTCATTCGGAGTTCTGATCTTTCGGGGTAGTATATTTTCGGAGTTTTGAGCGTTTTGATAATTCAAAGTTCGGAATGTCAACCCGACCCCAAAAGTTTTCTCCATGTTATCCGCATGGGAAATAGAAATCCCCGACAAGGAACCTCTAAATATTAACATCAAGTGCTCATATTTCAACAGGCGTCTTATTTCACCTTACGGCAACTGCTGAACAGAGAAATCTGAAGAAAAAAATTTATGTTTTTTTCCAACCACCCTATTGAACAATTGATATTATCCACACATTTACACATTCATCGTCACCGGCAAGTGTTATAAACGTGCGAGCAAAAATTTGCGAGCGACTGCAGGTCGCCGATTTGACCGGTTGGTAGGATTAGCCGCCAGTTGCCGCCGCATTGCTGGCGCAGCGCCCTGACCTCAAAACACCGAGTACAGATCGATAGAAAACTTCCGTCCTCCATTTCTACAACCCCTCCGGCTCTGGCTTGCCACAGTACACCACGTGTACATCTACGTTGGTAAATGCCACTGGGAGTCAGCCTAGACCAATGATTGGCCAGTCGAAGCACATACGACGAAACGGTGATCATTGGCACACCGCAATCTCGTACTTTCTGGCTCGTTGTTGTTGCTCTGGTCTTTGAAGGGGTTGACCTTTTAACCAGTGTGAACGCTGAAAATTTGGGTGATTTTCGGGATTTTTTTTGGAAGAAAAGTCCTCAATTAAATGTTTTGGAAAATTAAGAATATATTTGGCTACATTTGACCTATATTACATAATTTTTTCATAGAAAAATATTGAGATACAAGCGACTTATGCGCTGCCTTCGGAGGCGCCAAAAAAAAGTTCCTCCACTGCTGACATGATTCCGGCCGATTGAGTAGCTGAAACCGAACGAGGAAAAAATGTCGATAAACTGGAAGGTATTTCCTGTGCAATGACGTAGGATTTTCGAAAAATATCAAAATCTAACAAAATGGCGTAGTTATGAAAAAAGTCTGTTTTCTTGCCTATAAAATGGGCGTTTTTTTCAATGTCAAATCGTCAATTTTCATCCAATCAAAAATATCCTACGTCATTGTAGAGTTCATATATTCAAGAGTACTCAGTTCAAATTTCAAGTCAATCGGATAATTGCTCTTTGAGTTACAATGTCAGCAAATTTGAAAAACCTCATTTCGAGAAAAACGCGTTTAAAGATTTAACTATCGATTTTTGCAAGATAAAATGATATTGATATAAATGATAATGATATTCTTAAAAGTATAAAATGTCGAAAAAGGCAAAAAAAATCGATTTTTTTTACGTGTCGCATTGGTATAGCCCTTCAAAGATCGAACGAAAAGACTGATCGGTGGATCACCTATGAATGGCCAGCAAGCGCATGGATAAAGAATTTGCCACATTGCAAAATACATTTGACATGAAAGCCGTTCATGGCAAAACGATGCCCTGCAATTCTACGCCTGTTATGCGAGTCGGGCGATGTGGTGCCGGTGTGTTTTAGGTACTTCCTCGCCAACGCGAGTCGCGCACGCGATCCCGAGCGAAACGATCGTCCACGGAAACGGATAGTACCGTCAAATGGTGCTTCGAACAAGGCCTCGTGAAAATTTTGGGTAGAACGTTATTCATTTTTTCATTTCGTAGGGGCGTCGGCCATGAGTGTAAAACTCAGTTTCCGGGACGTTAAGGGTGTTAGAACGGCCGCCATCTTAAAATTAAGGGTGAATTAGTTTTTTCGATTTATCTCCATAACCGTGAGGCTTACGAAAATTTTGTGAAGAGCTTTTTTGTAGTTGATACAATTATCCATAACTTTTTTGTATAACTTTTTACGCTGATGTCAATAATAAAAAAGTTATAAACAAAAAAAGATGAAACATAAGGGGATAAAAACTTTCAGGCAGGATTATTACTTGATTTGAAATCTGACAATGAAAATGCTTCTTACCTTTTATAGAGCATTTTGTTGTAAACAATTTGACCTATTTTTTTTCATTCGGTTTTGTTTTCATTGATTTTTCAGCGTTGTGAAGGGAGGTAGTGGAAGGTGAGTAGGTTACGTCGGTATTTAAAAAATTGTTAATAATTTTATTTCGAGCCGTAGTTTCTTTTTTTGATCATATTGTTAAGTTTTCCAATGATTATTTCGAAATTATCAATCATCATTACTCTCAAATCGCATTTGTTTTGATGGGCCGGGTTTTTTAAAATTTATCTCCATAACCGTGAGGCCGACAAAAATGTTGTAGGGAGCTTTTTTGTAGTTGATACAATTCTCCATAACTTTTATTCATACCATATTGCGTTAATATTAACAATAAAAAAGTTATAAACAAAAAAATAATAGCGCAAAAAGTTATTGATGAAGTATAAAAGATAATAATAATATAAGATAATAATAATAAAGATAAAGATAAAAGTTATTGATAAAACCAAAAAATATTAACGCAAAAAGTTATTGATAAAAGTTATGGATAATTATATCAACTAACGCCCTTCAAAACAAATGAGATTTGAGAGTGATAATGATTGATAATTTCGAAATAATCATTGAAAAACTTAACAATATGATAAAAAAGAAACTACTGCTCGAAATAAAATTATCAACAGTTTTTTTAATACCGACCTAACCTACTGACCTTCCACTACCCCCCTTCACAACGCTGAAAAATTAATAAAAACGAACCGAATTCAAAAAAATAAGTTAAATTGATTATAACAAAATGCTATACAAAAAAGATAAGAAGCATTTTTATTGTCAGATTTCAAATTAATTAATAATCTTGCCTGAAAGTTTTTTATTCCTTAATTTTTCATCTTTTTTTGCCTATAACTTTTTTATTATCGACATTAGCGAGAAAAGTTATAGAAAAAAGTTATGGATAATTGTATCAACTACAAAAAAGCTCTCTGCAAAATTTTCGTCAGCCTCACGGTTATAGAGATAAATCGAAAAAACTAATCACACCCTTAATTTAAAGATGGCGGCCGTTCTACCACCCTTAACGTCCCGGAAACTGAGTTTCACACTCATGGCCGACCCTCCACGAAATGACGACCTCCTCCCACGAAATGAAAAAGAAAAATATCGTTCTACCCAAAATTTTCAGTAAAATCACCATTTGACCGTATATCAGTTTTTTGCATCGGCTGGTCGCGAGCGATCTTTTTCTTTCTTTTCCATTTCGATGAAGAACGGACGTTGGGTATCGAGCGATCGGGCATGGAAACGTCGGAAGTTCACTTTCATCGCTCGGTAGCGCGAGATTCTCTGCGGCACTTCCGCTTTCTCTTTTCGCCAGCACGATTTTCCCGCGGAACGATCTGGTCCGATACTCGCGCGATCTCGATCGGCCAAACGATCTCGCAGAATAAGCCATTTGCAGAATGGCAAGTGACGACGAGATTGGCAAAAATTGACATTCGCCGAATGATCGTCGATATTTCTTGGGAGTAACGCAATTTGGGAAGTATGACGTGGCGATTTGTTTTTTTTGACATTTCCGTACTGATCGTTTGTTTCGTTGGCCTTTCCTCTGTCCCCTTTTTAGTTATTATTCGTGACCGCCAGACGACACCGCGATATATCCAATATCCACGTGTATACGTGGATAATGGAAACGGAGATGGAAGGCTAATGCGGTTGGCATTTAAATGACGAGGGACACGACACGAGAGAATTGAGGGGCGAAGCAGCGAAACGCGACGAAGCCCTTTCCGGTCTGCTCTTCCTCCTTTTCTCTCTCCCTCTCGCTCTCCTTATTCCCTCCGAGGGACCGTTGGACGCTGAACCTGTAATTTGTAACCTTCGAATAGTGCCCTCGTTTTGTTCCGTTTCTCATATTTTTTTCGGTCTCCTTTTTCAGCTGCGAATTCAGTCGCGGGGGCACGTCTGCTGCTGGATTTTTTGAAAGGACGAACTGGCGCACTATCCTTTGGGGAAAAAAAATTAATGCGCTAATATTACGAATGCTGAGCAGGAACTTCACAGCGAGAGGAGCATTGACGAGAACATCGAGGTAGGGCGGAGAAATTTGATGTGTGTAACGCTTTCTTGTCGAGCAAAAAAAATAATGCTCCTTGGTATCGTTAGTTGAGCAATCTCGAACGTCATTACGAAGCATTTGATAGGATTGTCGGTAATTCCCGGAATCGAAAAAATTTCACTCTATAATGTGTATATATATATATAATTTTTATATATCTATTCCTTAGAGGTACGGGGTCCTTCCCCTTTTGCCATCCCCTCCTTTATTCCTTCCATTCCTTCCGATATTCACATTATATATATATTAGGGTGGTACAATTTTGAGCTATATTTTTTTCCTTTTTCTCAAGATCCAATTATCTTCTTGAAAGATGAAAGAAAAATTGTCGCGAAAGCTGCGAACGGTCAAAAAATATTTAGAGGTCGCTCAAGCCTCCCAAAAACTCAAATTTTCATTAAGAAATCGGGTTTTTTTTCGTATACTTATCACCCACGAATTTTACGTTTTTTAATTTTTAAATGAACCTCGCGAAAGCTCTACCCGGCTAATGAATATTCAGTGGGCGCTCAAGAGCTTCGAAATTTACAATTGCCGCCAATAATTTTTTACTTTTTTTCACTCATTAATTTGACGCTTTGTAAAATTTTCAAAACAATTAATCGTTTTTTCTTTAAAAAAAAGAGTTCAAATTTAACTCACACTTCTAACCCAAGGATTATAATCTTTGTTCTCATAAAATAATTCTTCAAATCTCTTGTCCGTAAACAAAATTATAGGTCGTTTTATTCGTAAAACTGAAATGGCAGCTATTTTCCGCGCATTGCAATGCGTCCCACAGTTGGTCTCGTTACCCAAGTAGGGAATCAAAAGGCTGACGATGGAAACAAACTTGTGCGAGCCTTGTTTCACCGAGCCTGAGTGAGACAGACCTGGGCCAGGTTTCATTGCATCGTTTGGAGCAGCCTGGAACCAAGACTGGCTGCTTAGCCTAAACTCAGGGTTATTTCAAGCTTTATTCAGCCAGTGAATTTTAAGGCTAAAAAATCAAGGCTGGATGCAGGCTTGTTTCAGGTTGTGATAAAATAAAATAAATTTTAAATCATATTTTTTCCGTACTTTTATGAAAAAAAAAATTAGCAATAAATTTGTCGGGTGCGAAGGCACGAAAAACGAAAGCGAAGGAGGCAGCTCAGAACATTTAAACATATTCTCTTATCGATATTTATGAGGTACACAAAAAAGTTCTTTTCTCGTCACATACACATTTCGTATATACTCACTCTCTGGGGTTTGCGTACACTCTGTGTATTACGTGTCCCATAAACAATAAATAAAATAAAGTATTGTGTTTAAAATATTTTATATATATTTTATAACAAATAATATAATGAATAATAAATATATATAATAAATAAAATGAATTCTTTACAAATTTATTAAATTTATCCCAATGTAGAATATAGAAAACTAAAAAACAGGCTCATATAGCCTCGAGAAAAGTTTGGGATAAGCCTGGTCATAAATGCTCGTGAAGGCTTCATTAAGGCTCGTTTTGAACCTTGTCGTTTCGTCGTTTCAGGCTTAGTACAGGCTTTTCTACCAGCCTTTGGTCAAGCCTGTGTGCAACAGCCTGAAACCGTGTTATCATTCAGGGGTTCAGCTAGGCCTGAAATCAGGCTGGTGCTCAGCCTGAATAAAAAAATGTGAGCCTTGTTTCAGAGCTTGGCGAGCCCTTTTTTCATCGTCAATTCCTACCTGGGTAGTCAAACTGCGTACCAATCGTAGCTGTACTCTGTGACAGCGACGACATAATACAATAATAAATAATAATCCATATCGTCTAATTGGTGTTTGTTACAAATTATTATAATAAATTATTCAGAAAATGTAACAGTTCGCGGTTTATTTTGCTTTTATGCTACAATGAATTATAGTGCATGCGAGATTTATTGTTCGGGGGAAATGTTTAATTTCGAAAACATTGAGGGACCACTAAATGTTCATTGGCCGGCTAGAGCTTTCGCGAGGTTGATTTAAAAATTATAACGCGTAAAATTCACGGGTGAGAAGTGGACAAAAAAATCCAATTTTAATCCAAAAAAATTTTTTAATGATAATTTGAATTTATGAGCGGCTTGAGCGGCCTCTAAATATTTGTTGACCGCTCGTAGCTTCCGCGACTTTTTTTTTTTCTTCAAAGAAGATCATTGGATGGTGAGAAAAAGGGAAAAAATAGAGCTGAAAATTGTGCCGCCCTAATATATATATACTTATATATATTAGACTGGCCAAACAAAAAAAATTCAATTAAAATTTGTCTTGAAAATGTTGTTGAGAATGACAAAAAATGAGTGCTGACCAAATTTCAGCCCTTCATATTAATATTCATATGTTCCCCATCGCGATTTACTATTTCCCATTCATTTAACATGGTAAAAGCTTTGTTTGCCGCTTCTCAGCTTTATAACTCGCCTACGCTAAACATACAGAAATGCCCAAAACATTGTTTTATAGGAAATTGAACGCTCTACAAAAAAGGTCCTGAGCCGTCATACGAAAAATTCACTTGTTCGAATTTTATGCAACGTCAAGTTGAATCCATGATGAATTTCATGATTTTGTGAGATTTTTAGACTTTTACGACGGAGTTATTGCTTTTTTTGTTTTTTTTTTCTGATTCATCTTAAAAAGTATTGTATCCGTTTCGAATTATTCCCCAGATAGTTTCTAAAATTCCTAATAGGTTTAAATTCATTTTCATTTAAAAGTACATTACTAGAAATATATTCCTAAACCAAATTCAATTGCCCATAGCACGATAAATAAATATCTAGGGAATACTGTAAAAAGGATGCAATATTTTTCAAAATGAATCAGAAAAAACAACACAAAAATCAATAACTTTGTCACAAATGTCTAAAAATCTCACAAAATCATGAAATTCATCATCAATGCAACTTCAATGTTGAATAAAATTTGAACAAGTGAATTAATCGTATAAAGGCTGAATACCTTTTTTGTAGAGCGTTAAATTTTCTATGAAAAATGTTTTTGGACGTTCCCGTGTGTTTACCCGTAGGCGAGTTATAAAGCTGAGGAAGCGGCAAACAAAACTTTTGCCATGTTAAATGAATGGGAAATAGAAAATCACGATGAGGGACCTCTACATATTAATATAAAGGGCTCAAATTTGGTCAGCACTCATTGCTTGTCATTCTCAACATTTCCAACAAAAATAAAACAAAAAATTCAATATTTTTTGGGCCAGTATATATATATACTGTGTGTGTGTATATATATATATATATATATATATATATATATATATATATATATATATATATATATATATACAGGGTGGATCAATAACTATTAGCACCTTGGATATCTTGGAAACTATAAGGTTCACAGAAATATTTGCTGAAATGAAATTGCACAGTACACTGAAAAAAAATCGTTCATCCATCCAAAATTCAGTTGGTTTAACAAAATGTATCTTTAAATACGTTCGACTTGATTTTTGATTGGCATAAACACGTTTTGTCAATCTAACTGATAGTTTTAGTGGTGTGAACTGTAGCTTATTTAGCATGTCTGAGCAACTGTTAAAACAACAACATTTCGAGACAACAAAATGCACTTTGCACATTCAACGATTTTCTTTTCTCAGTGTACGACTGGGGCCATCCGATAGCGATAATAGTTTTTTTGCAGGTGGAGGTACTTCGGACATTTGAAGGTCACCTTAATTTTTTAAAATGGATCGGTATGTTTTTTTTTCTGTATCATGAAAGCGGAGCTTAAAACGAGTTCAACGACCTATAACATAAGGTCATTGAAGGTCATAGAAAATCCGTTTAAATCCTTCAAATGTCCGAAGTATCTCCACCTGCAAAAAAAACCATTATCGCTATCGGATGGCCCCTTTCGTACTGTGCGATTTCATTTCAGCAAATATTTCTGTGAACCTTATATTTTCGAAGATATCCAAGGTGCTAATAGTTATTGATCCACCCTGTACGTATATATATATATATATATATATATATATATATATATATATATATATATATATATATATATATATATATATATCGATTTGATTGGAATAGAGTGCATTTTTTTCGACGCCGACTATATAAAGATGTTTCGAAGCCTAAACAAATCAGTTGCAATGTGTGACCTACATTCAGCTACGTACATTGCCAATAGGGGGCTCATTCTGCATTCATGGACATACTCGAGCCGGGAGGAAAAATCTCGAATGGTAAGAAAGAAAGAGAGAGAGAGAGAGAGAGTGATAGAGAGATCGAACGGGGAAGTTTCTCGAGATTTTGCCAGTACGAATCTCGCCTCGATCTCGACGTTCCGCTGGACCATTCGTGTCGGATGGTAATTACGCGTCGATCGATTTACGCTAACTTTGTAAACTACCATTGGCAAGAGATACGTACGGAACCTTCGAGGTGAAATCGTCGGACCTCTGACCCTCGACTAGAGCAATCTGATAGACGATTTTTCAACCTTGGCAAGCCCGCCGTTTAATGTTTTCACGGAGGTGCTTGTTGTTCACGAAATATTTCAAATACGCAGCTGATAAGCTACTTAACGCATGATGTAGTAAAGGTTTTTTTGAGTCGTTACGGCAGTATTGTCGTCAAGAGCCCCGTTTTCGGGGTGATTTTTACGACGGAATAGCCTTTAAACTGTTCGAGTTTTCTTTCTGATTTCTTTACACGTGTTCATTGATCCTTCAAGAAGATGTACAAATAAAAATGTTTATAAATGTATCATTATGTATTTTTGGTCATTTGTTTACAACGGTGCGAAAAAAACATTCTTAATCTGTAGGAGTTTGTGATGATTGGTACCAGCGGAAGCAAAAAAAAAACATAGTGGTATGCTAAACTTTGATTATCAATTTTTCCTATTTTGCTGACCATTCTGCGAGTTATAAAAATGAAAAATGAAATATTTTGACGGAATTCTGCTACCGATGTTGAAACAGTTTACTGAAGGTGCATGCGGAATCGGCCAATTGGTTAAAATTATTAAGAGTACGAGCATACTCCTCATAGACCTCACGCCCGACTTTGAGCCAAAATTATTAAAAGCTGTAGACGGCCAAGGGGGCTGGTCTGCCTTGTGAAGGTGCTTTGGTATGTCCTTTGTAAGTGGGGCTGGTCTGCCTTGTGAAGGTGCTTTGGAATGTCCTTTGTAAGTGCCGATTAGGGTCGGATGATTCGCGACAGCAGTTTCGTTGTGGTAGTCGTTACGAAAGAAATCGGGTGCTTGGGTCGTTTTGACCCCCATGTGACCTACACGTGCATTTTTTCTTCTTAAAAACTAGATATTTTGTAATTTTATTTTCCTGCGTGCAATCACTGTCCGTGATGTAAGTATGAATATGAAAACGGTACAATATTTCTACAATACTACCTGGAAAACCATAAAAGCGTTTAAAATGTGCGACAAGCAGAGAGTTTTCATCTGTATCGACGGTGGGGGACCAACTTAATTTATTTACAATTTTTTATTATATATATATATATATATATTGATATCTTTCATATATATTGTGTTTACACTATGATCTCATAATTTTTGATCCGCTGTTGCGAATAAATTGCTCATTTTTCACGATTATCGTTATTTTTTTAACTCCGAAATGGACCCGTTTCAAATGTGCAAATAAATACCTTTTTCGAATCGCTCACTATGAAGCTATTTTTTTCCTTAAACTATCACATCTCAAGAGTATCACCCTAAATCTTATTTTTTATTTTTTTATAATTGCAAGAGTTATGATTTTTTAAGTAAAAAATGGCTTTTATCACGCATTGATCCCTTCCCGATTTTTTCCCGCCATTTCCAGTTTTTAAATGTCAATTACAATATTATACTTAGAATGCCACATTCTGGAAGGTTCAAACTAACACCCTGAATTTTTATAAGCCATTCCGAACAATAGAATCAACGTGGAAATCGTTTAAACATGGCTGGGGTCACACGGACCCCATGTGATCAACTAAGTTGCTGGTCGAGAGTGTGACCTCGAAGGGTTAAACGGTTTTCACAGACGTATTTCAAGAAGGTTTGTACAATAATAAATTTGAAAAAAAAAAACATTTTTTCCAAATTTTTAGGAAACAATATCGCCTTAAAGACGGTGACCTTTAGTATTACACTTGGAAATGTTCCTTGAAATATTTCGCTTCAAAATATTCTTAAAATAATCCTTAAAAAAATGCGTTACAATTTATTGGAACAAATAAAAATTGGGTCGATTATAACATGAAAAAGTAATAACATAACTTCGTAAATAATAATATAAAACTCTTGTTACGAACGCTCGAATTCTTTTAGTGCGTTCAAGGACCAATTGTGTGCGATAAATATATCTCCGAAATATTTATATAGCCATTTATATTTCCTTATATGCCCTTAAAGACGATAAAATAATTGAAGCCGTCGTAACAAGAGTTTTATGTTATTACTTCACCCGTATCCGCACTGCACAGTTAAATCCCATGAAATGGAAACATTTTAAAATTACGTATACGTGCTTCGTGAGCTATTCGCTTTAACGAAGAAAACGCTGCTTTCGTTACGGAGCACGGCTTCGTGTTCTGCCTGGTACCGTGACGCGTCTTCGATCTGCAACTAATACAGCGAGCAACGGAACATCTTGTGTGTATAAATGTAGGAGCAAAAAAAACTAGTAGACAGCATTTTTTCATGTTAGAAAGGGACCGCGTTATAGATGTCACCGATTGTTCCAATATTCACTTGGAACGTGCCAAACTTTTCGAATCTGTTAGTATTCGGGTACGATCTTGCACGTGAACAGAATATAATCGATTCAATTTTATAAAGCTGAAGAAGCTTTCGTTGCATTGTGAAGTTACAACTAGTAGAGATTCTTTTCCGTACAGGAGAAGTGAGGTGGGGTTTTGAAAATTGAAAAATTCATCGTTACAGATTTTTTATTACTCTGAAAGTTTATCTGTATCAAGGCGGTGTTGATGTCTGGAGCGCGGTTGTAGAGGGACTTTTTAGGATGGAATAACTAAAAAAATGACTACAAAAATAAATTCACATTTTTATTAATCCTTCAAGAATATGAAGAAATAAAAAAAAATATTATAATGTACTTTCGTTTTACGTACTGATTTTACGAATCTGAAAAACAAACAGGGCTACAAGATTCAGAAACAAAAAATTACGAAATGAAATACTAAACTTTGATTATCATATTTTCATATTTTTCTTATTATTCTACGAGTTACATACACAAGAAAATTATTTCGACTCAATTCTGCTACCAAAGTAGAAAAACAGTCTATTGAAGGTTTGCCAAGACTGAGCTCAATTAGCCAATTGGTTATCGAGATATCGTGGTTGCCGATTTGAAAAGCATCGTATCGAGAGAAACGCGGTTAAAATTGCTGCGCTTTGGCCGTGCTCCTCGAGAGTCCTCGTTATCATTTCGATAACTCAGCTAATCTTACGAGTATCATTAAACGGTCACAGGCGTATTCGGAAAAGACTGTAGATAAGATACAATTGAAGTAGTTAAAATAGATAAAGTAAATAAAATAAATAAAATAATGATGGAAATACAGTAGATAAAATGAATAAAATACAATTTGAAAAACGATTGTTTCGCAATTCTAGAAAACAATACTGCCGTGGGGCGGGCGCCTGAATTCGAAGGTCCCAAAAATCGTTTTTTTTTTGGGAATTTTTTTAGAGAAGAAAAACTCAGACGAGTGAGCCCAGTATACATTGAGGTATCTTTTCATGTATATTTAAAATGTATAAAAATAATGTCTCAACATGAAACAATAAATGACTACAGATTTATCCGCCTATTCCATGTGCGTCTAGCCACTGCAGTCCCCAATCGGCGAGAAAGATGCAGCTCGTAATTCTTGACTGAAACAAAAAAGCAATAAAATGTTCCATTATCATACATTTTTTTTCTAAGTGAATTAAGAAAAGGTTGAACAAAATCGTGAAAATATAACCTTTCTCAGGTTTGGAAAAAAAACACTTTAACGTGCAATAAAAATGATTTAAAAAGACTTTTTCAACGACTTTTTTAATTCACTTAGAAGAGATTTTTATACTAAAGAAAATAAACTTTGGTTTGATACAATAGGCCGTTTAACTATTTCGCGATCACGCCCACCAATTTGAAAAAATCGTGAAAATGAAAACTGGAGAAAACGCGCTTCAAGGTTTTCAATAGGAGGAAATCTCAATATCAAACATCAATCGCTACTCTGCTTTTAGTCGTATATCTTCGAAAATATTTACAATTGGCCTCTGTAACTATGTAAATATTTTCTTGGATAGTTTTCGATTCAAGCAATAAAAAAAAACGATTTTTCGGCCCTGCTAATTCAGGCTCCGGCCTTAAAGGTTTTTAAATTCTTGAGTCTTCTTCCTATTATTACCTGCATCTTATTTCTCTGGAATGCACTTTAAAGAAATAAAAATCGTTACTCGTGCGATAAGTGAAAAAATTCAACTCAGTCCTGTGACGTCAGGGGTTTGCACTGGAAAAAAAAAAATTTCTCCCCAAAAGGACTTGCCGCGGTGAAGAGAAGAGGCTTCTCGAGAGTTCTCGCCGAAGGACCTTCGCAAATACGGGTATACAAAGATTAATTTTAATTAATGCGCGGCCCGTGCTTACGTCGACGCTCTTTGCGCTTCTTGTGCCACGTAGTACAGTGTATTCTGTGGCTAATTGTGCTCGAGAAACCGCCCCGGGAAATAATAAAGCGTGTGTAGGAGTTGGCACATGTGGAACAGAAAGGACAAGGGCATCTATGCACACACACACACACACACACGCACACACACACACACACACACACACACATACACGCACGCACGCACACACACACACACACGCGCGCGCGCGCACACCCACACACACACACACACACTCGCACACACACACACTCGCACACACACACACACACACACACACACGCACGCACGCGCACCCACACACGTAACACACACACGCACCCACACACACGCACACACCCACACACACACACACACGCACCCACACACACGCACACACCCACACACACACACACACACACACACACACACACACACACACACACACACACACACACACACACACACACACACACACACACACACACACACACACACACACACACACGCACGCACGCACGCACACACACACACGCACCCACACACACACGCACACACACACACCCACACACTCGCGCGCGCGCGCGCACACACACACACACACAACACATATATATATAAAGAATTCCATAGCAATGCACTTGTTTCTGGACCCAGGTCCCAAAAATTGCGGCGTTATTTATCGTATCCCTGCAAAAACATCGAACCTCACTGATCGTTATACCGAAGCCCAAACTATACTTACAAGAATCTCTCCCTCTCAATTTAAAACATGAATAAAAAACTAGAGCCTCGAAATACATTTCTGCAAACTTCGAAATTTAAATGGCAACAATCTGTCGTCGGTGTGACTGGATTTTCGGGTCATATAGTATCAACGGCGATGTACCAAGGTTATGATAAAAAAAAGCATTAGCTATATATTTAAAAATCACGTTTTCAATATAGTTTAATAGATACTCAAGAGTACATTGCCGGAAATAAAATCAAAGGTTGAGTCAGGTAAATGAAACTAATAAAATTAACATTTATTTTTTATTTATTTAACTAAATGAAAAAAGTTGTTTCAGGTAATGAAACTAATAAAACCAAGTTCTATTGATGATTTGTTTTTTTATTTATTTAAGTAAATAAAAAAAATTGATTCGGGTAATGAAAATAATTGGATGAGGCTCATGAGAAGGTTTAAGATTGAGTATTTGCTGGAGAGCCTCTCCATAAATGGCTGAAGGGTGTCGTGCGTCACTGTTAGTTTTAAATCGCATTCCTCTGATTCTATTGGACGACTCCACATGTTATTAATTTAATTTAAAAAACCAAATATCAGAGATAAATTCGGCTATATTGCGGTTGGTGAGAAAGTCGAACAATTTTACGTCAGTTTTTGTTGCGATACATTTGCACAGTTGTATCGCACATGCGTTTTTAACATGACATACAGTGGGTTACAAAAGTTTTTGTACATGTCGTCGTTTCTAATTATCTTTCGAAAAAAAATTAATGCTTTATGAAGTTTCTGTGTTCGATACTTTGTCCTAAGCATACATGGTGTCTGTTTACAAAATTCTTGGGAAAAGTCGAACAAAAAAATAAAGTCGAAGGAAAAAGAGTTTCGTATGAGATGTACAAATACTTTTTTCACCCACTGTCTACGAGGGTTGCGAAATTTGTAATGAAAAAGTACTGCATTACTCTTTACTTTTTTTAATGAGTAATGAAAAAATATTTCATCACCCATTACTTTACATTCCGTAATGTTAAAAAATCGATTACTTATTACATTATATTTTGTAATGTAAACAATTTCCGTTACTCATTACATTGGATTTTGTAATGTAGAAAATGTCCATTACTCATTACATTACATTTTGTAATGTGACACACTTTTATTACAGAATGCAATGTAATGTGTAATGACAAAAAATTTCATTACACATTACATTGTAATGGGAATTGAACATTTTTTACATTACAAAGTCCAATGTAATGGGGAATGGAATTTTTTCACGTTACAAAATCTAAGGTAGTGGGTAATGGAATTTGTTCACATTACTAATGTAATGTAAAACATCTTCATTACTCATTACAAGGTAACATGGATTATTATGCGTTTCCCATCGGGTCAGATCGACCCAGTGCAGAAACCGCTGCCCCTACTGGGAAACGAATGAAAATCCTCATTACATTGTAATGAGTAATGGAATTTTTTTTACATTGCATTGCATTAGTAATGTGAAAAATTCCATTACTCATTACCTTACATTATGTAATGCAAAAAATTCCATTACTCATTACATTACATTTTGTAAGGTAAAGAAAATCCATTATTCATTACATTACACTTTGTACTGCAAAATATTTTCGTCACTCATGACATGGGACTTTGTACCATAAAAAAATTCCACTACCCATTACATTGTAATGGGTAACGAAAACATTTCACATTACAAAATATAGTGTAATGAGGAATGTACATTTTTTACATTACAAATTCCAATGTAATGAGTAATGAACATTTTTTACATTACAAATTCCATTGTAATGAGTAATGGAAATTTGTTACATTACTGAACGTAATGTATTGGGTAATGAAATTTGTTTTCATTACAAAATGTAAAGTAATGAGTAATGAAAACGCTACTGCATTACAAAAAGTAATGCATTATTTGCAACCGTGCTGTACACTTCTTCTTCTTCGGCATATTCGAGAGTTTTGACTGCTTATAATGCACGTAATATGTAAGTACAGGACGAGGCGGAATCCTCGTTTTTATGGCTCTTTATTACGCGTTTTTTTTCGCACGTTTGCTTTCGTAGGAACGAGAAGCCTTGAAGTGAGATACATAGACGAGACGTGGTGGGAAAGGTGGCAAGTGAGACGAGATACGTGCTATAGTTGTAACAGGGATGTTGGGTTCGAGCTCCGGTCATACGATCCAACGAGATTAGAAACGATTTGTTCGTCACACGGCTGCACAGTCCGTACGCAAAGGATTTAAGGGATTACCCCCACTTGCGATTTTGAAAAAATCGATTTTTTTATTGCATTTTTTTGAAGTACAAGTATCTGAGAATATGTCCTGAAAATTTCAAGTCGATCCGAACAAAATTGACTGAGATATGAGCGTTAAAAGAGAAGAATCCGCGTTGAAAGAGCCTTGAAAGAGAAACTTTAAACGCGTTTTTCTCAAAATGGCATTTCTGAAGTCGGTGACCAAGATTACTCGAACACTAATGAACCGAACTTCTTGAAATTTTGCAGGCTTATTTAATACATAAAAATGTAGTCTTTAATCGTTCGATTTTTTTTCGAAAAAAAATGGCCGTTTTACAGCCAAAAAACGGCCGTTTTTTTTCGTTAAAATCGAACCATTAACTTTGACTGTCCGCCATTTTGTGAAAAATGAATATTTTTTAAAATCCTTCGATTAACGACTAGTTTATACTTATGTTTGACTAAATCCATCCGCATTTTTTTTCAGATGATCCACTTCGCCGCAATGTTGGTCACCGCAAACCGTGTATATAAAAACATTATTTCATTGACGGCCATTTGCCACTAAACGATGTAATATTTGTCAATAAAAAAATTACTGAAAGTTCTTCAAGATGTGTTCTTTAAGATGGTATATTGATCGATTAAAAAAGTTTTGTAGTTTTCTTTAAAAAAAATCACGAAAAAGGCCTTTTTTGCGCTACAAGTGGGGGTAACGCCTTAAAAATGAATATAATTGCGTTCATCCATTGAGCATAAGTTACAGCATCATTGGCGAAATTCCAATAATTATCATCGACGAACACCTGTACTTTACTGTTCGTTCGTAAAAAAACATTTTTTCTTCACTTCTATCTTCTATATGCCAACTGTTCGTCTCGATGTTTAAAGAAAGTTCAAATTTTGAAAGTTCTTTTTTTTATTAAGGGATAACACGACTGTGATGGGCCGAAAAAGGTCGTTATTCCGATTTTTTCTGTCTACTAGATTATTTACTTGGGATTTGAAAAAAAGTATGTTATTGAGCGAATTTTCAACTCATCGCCTGTCAATTTTAATGAATTTATTTTTATGCATTTATGAATATCAATAAAAATTGCGAATTAAGGAGCCAGTCCACTTTGGAGTCACGAAAAATGCTATTTTCCCGATTTTTTTTAAAGGATTTTATAAAAGATATGAATATAAAAGTTGTTGGGCTTGATAAATAAAGTCTTGAAATACATTTTAAAAAATTAATTCTTATTCATGTTTAAGTACAAAAACTATAGTTTAACGTAACGCCCCAAAAATAGGTGGGCTAGGTAGCTCCATCACAACTCGGCTACGGCTTGTCTGAAACAAAAATATCAAAGTCCATTAGATCAGTATGACACCAGCTACAAAATGACCCTCGGATATAAAGTTTTATTAAAAAATAAAAAAATGGCAGATGAAAAACGAAGAGAGTATAAAAAACGCGTTTTTTCGCAGTTTTAAGCAAAAAAAAGAGTAAAAATAAAAAATTTTAAACCATCAAGGGTCATCTTGTTGCGAATCATGTTTACACTATATGGTTCAAATTTCAAGAGAATCGGTTTATTAGTTTTAGAGATACGATGGAGCTGGATTTTGAAAATGTTGTTTCGAGAAAAACGCGTTTGAAGTTTATACTATGAAAAACTCTTACCTGAACTCAATCGGCAATTCCTGCACCGTACAAAATCCCTTCTGATTGCTCATCATCGTCGATTTCTTCAAATCTTGCTTGCTTTCGATTTTTCGAAATTTTCAAAGTGGACTGGCCCCTTAACAACGGTATTGAGATAAAATAGAGCCTCTGTATGAAAAATGTGGTACAACGGCCGGGTCGATAACTTGACAATGGTTGGTCTGAAATAAAAAACATACAAGTTTTATAATCTGTAATATTAATATCGATGTGTGTTGATATTACAATATTAATATTGTCTATAATATATTTATAGTATTAATAATAAATGTATAATAAATCTCTAATATTAATATTAATGTGAGAATGTTAATCTATAATATTAATAATAATTGGGATGGCAAATAAGTTCGTTCGGTTTTTCTCTTTTATTTCACTCTAAAAGACCGAACAAAATTATTTGCCAACCCAATATATAAATGGGGTCCTTATTGTACGTAGCCCTTTTCTCGACAAAAAAAGTTCACAAAATGGGGGGTTAAAAAAAAGGGTAATTTTGGCGAAATTTTCACTTATATTAGGAGGCTGAAAAAAAAAAACTAAATAAAACAAAACCGTTACATCCAACGATAGCTACTGCAATCGCAGCATTTTTTTTTGTAATTTGAAAATCGGACAATTCTAGCCAGAGTTATGATTCCGGCCAGATCGAGAGAAACGCGATTGAAAGTTTTAGTATACGTAAATCGTTGCGCTACCTGCTCTCACTAAATCGTCTGTAACTTCCTCAATTTTCAATATTTCAACTTGAACATTTTTTCACATGTTCTTGAATGTGTATACTTTGAAAAAATGCTAAAAAACGATTTTTTACCCGTCACAGTGATGTCCCGTCTTAGATGAGAACTACTATCGGCACAACAGTTGGGCTCGATTAAAATCGAGTCAAATACAAATATCTTTCCTCATTAATTAACATAACAATTATTATATTAAATATAATGAATATAATAAATAAAAATAAAAAAAATTATATTAAACAAAACCGTTACATCCAACGATAGCTACTGCAATCACAGCATTTTTTTGTAATTTGAAAATCGGACAATTCTAGCCAGAGTTATGATTCCGGCCAGATCGAGAGAAACGCGATTGAAAGTTTTAGTATACGTAAATCGTTGCGCTACCTGCTCTCACTAAATCGTCTGTAACTTCCTCAATTTTCAATATTTCAACTTGAACATTTTTTCACATGTTCTTGAATGTGTATACTTTGAAAAAATGCTAAAAAACGATTTTTTACCCGTCACAGTGATGTCCCGTCTTAGATGAGAACTACTATCGGCACAACAGTTGGGCTCGATTAAAATCGAGTCAAATACAAATATCTTTCCTCATTAATTAACATAACAATTATTATATTAAATATAATGAATATAATAAATAAAAATAAAAAAAATTATATTAAATATAATGAATATAATAATAATTGTTGATGAGAAAAAGATATGTGGCGTCATGGGCACACTTTTAGGGCCGTCAGCAGCTTACATCGACCAAGATCCCGGCTATACGTGAGATGCAACTGCTAAAATTAATTCCAGAAATTTGCCTGCGTGCATATTGTACGCGTGCTAGATCGGCACGTACAAACGGAATCGTTGGTACTAACTGCTGTAATAACAACGGTATGATGTACTTCCAGGAGAAATCTCGAGCGCCGAGGTACAAGCCCGAAAGAACTTTGCCAAATGAATGCCACTTAAACACACTTTATATTCATAGTGGCGAGAAGAGTATCCACCGGACGTGAAATTTTACGTCAAGTCCATATACTGATACTTTGGATTCGCTCGAAATAGTATTACCGTGTAAATAGCGCTCTTTCGAGAATCGTAGTGACCGCGCGCGCTCCGTTATATTTTAAATAGGGAATTTTACTTCGCGCTCCGTTCGGCTCATATCTCCGGAAATAGTTCGGTCCCTTGTAAATTCATTTGAAGCACGTATCAAACTGCTGAAACAACTGTCATAGGGATGAAGTTCCGAAAACCACCAACCTCCCATCGAGCTGAACTTTTGCACAAACCTTCCTTTTAATATATTAAGGGGCTAGGCCACAGTAACGGGTATAAAATCATGTGCGAATTTAACAATTTTTTTTTCGTATGAAAAAGTGATTCACTCATAAAATTAATTACACATCTATTTAGAATGAATACCAAGCTGTTAGAAAATATAATTTTTTTTTTTCGATGTACAAAATGGCCTACTACTAATATTTTCTTTTGTTATCTTTTTTTAGGCGCTCCGCGGTGTGACATTTAAAATCTACAACTTTTGACCTAGAACAAAAAACAAAAATTCTCGTCAATCTACATTAGAATACCTAGAGAAGTACGTACGGAATTTAAAAAATATTGTTTTATTCAAAAGTTGTAGGTATTTGAATGAATTGTCAGTGAAAGATTTCGTATAAAACTGCTCATAAAATGAAAAGTTTTCGATTAATCAGAAATTCCGTACGTACTTCTCTGCGAAATGCAATTAGGAACATAAATTTTAAATTTTAAGTAAATCGAGTGAAAATTGTTTAAGTTATTTGTCATGCTAATTGGAAAAAAGCCGTTTCGAGAAAAACGCGTTTGAAGATTTAGGTACTCTATGGCCGTGTCAAAGGTAGGCTTACGTTATACGCTCAAAGTCGGTGAAAAAAAATGTTCTTGCTATAAATCGATTAGTAACTTATTCTTATGATGAGAGAGCACCGTTTTAGCGAAAAAATCGATTTTTTGACAATTCTACCGTGGCCTTACCCCCTAAGGTAGAACGAGCGTGCACTCTTGATTTCTAGAGATTTTGTTCAAATTTTTCAAAACAGTCGGCTATTTAGATTGGGAGATACTGTTTTAAAATTGCAAGTTTTAACATTGCAGGGTCTGCATTGAGCAGGGTCAGGTCGCATAATTCGTCGTACCATTCTATTGTGTTTATATAATACATGTTTAATAAAAATTATGTTTAGATAGCAAACTGGTTAGGGAAAAAGTGAAAAAGTTTGGGTTGCCTTTACCGTTCAGTTTTGCTAAAAACGTTCATTAACGACAGAATAATTCTTCGTAAAAAATATTTTTTCTCTATGATAAAAATACATATGGCAACACCGCAAAACAGTATTGTTCAATATTTCGAGAAAAAATCATTATCGTGGTCCCAAAGTCAAAAACTTTTATCATAAAAAAAAGTTTGCATGAGAAATATTAATATTTTATATTGTTTATGTTATCTTCATTAACAAATAAAAGTGTTGGTTCATTCATAACTAATTAAAAACTTTGTTCGATTAAAAATTACTTACGAATAAAAATTTGTGTTGCAGTATTATTTTAAATAGGCCGCGCAAACACACGTCATTGGATACGTGGAACGATGTAGTGTCGCCATATGTATTTTTATTATAGGGGAGAAATGTTTTTTACGGTAAATTGTTGTGTCTAAATTACAATGCAGACCCGCAGTGTTAAAAGTTGCAATTTAAAAACCCATTATCTCCCAATCTAAATAGGTGACGGTTCTGAAATTTCACTCAAACATGCATAATGATATGAACAACGTCTGGTTAAAATTTGAACAAAATCTATAGAAATCAAGAACGCGCGCTCGTCCTACCTTAATGTAACCACCAAAAGGATATTGGGCGACTCGCTATAGTTTTCGAGATATTGAATTTTTTTGTTTTTTTTTAACGCCCGCTGACTATATCCATATCTGTTACGTCTCCGTTCATATCTATATATGTTATCGCGCTCTCCGTTTTGTCCAAACAAACAAACAAACCCAAAAACTATAGCGCGTCGCCAAAGATCCCTTTAGGGGTTGTCTCAAAATATTAAGAGGGAGGTCTGTGCAAAATTTCAGTTAGATCAGAGGTTGGGGTTTTTCGGAACCTTACTCAAGTTCTTTTTTAGGGTTCCGTACCCAAAGGGCAAAATGGAGCCCTATTGCTATCACTCTGCTGTCTGTCCGTCCGTATGTCACGGGTCTCTAGTTCGTAAACGGAATGAGTTACAGACCGGAAATGTTGACATTTTGCGTAGAAGGTTGACCCAAAACCGAATATTGAATTGGAAATTAAATTAAATTATTTTTCATGGGGGGTCCCATATACGAAAAACGAGCAGAAAAAAAAACATTCTCACTCTGGCATGTGGGTCGTCATTTTTTAAAGTTCATTGAGTAGAGTATAACAATAGTTTTTTTTTACTTTTTATCTTGCAAAATAAAGAAATGGAGGTTCGCCAAAGTTGTCAGTTTTAGACCATTTTTGTTACGGGGGCTATCTCAAAAACCAAACTAGTTAGGAATTTGGCATTTCTGTATACTGAAAACGCCGATTTATAATGTAGTATATATAACAATTTATTATATGCATAATACAATAAATTCATAATGAAAATATCTAAAATTATTGTTATTAAAATATTTGCGAATGACTTGTTTTTGGATTCTGCGCCATCCAAGAACGAGAGATTGACGTCATGTAAGAAACGAGATTGCAAATTTAAAAAAGACTGTAGACCGTATATTTAATTTATTTTTCTTCGCCTCCTCTTTTCCTGTGACAAATGTGACAATATTGCCAATTGGTTGTTACCGACTCCAAAAATAAGTCATTTGGTATTGTAAATATTTAAATAACAATAATTTTATATATTTTCATTATCAGCTTACAGCGTATGGTTTCGATTTAGTATTCATTTTTCAGTTCTGTCATAATTCATTACCTATGAATTATGACAGAACAAAGCATTACCCAATTAAATATCTAGGTAAAAAAAAAGTTTATTTGTTATATGTACGGAACCCCAATACAGAGAGACCCGCCTCGTCTTCTAATAACGTGGATCACTCCAAAAAACACTTTCATTGATGTTGTTTCAGCTTTTCTAGCTAGTGCGAAAGAAAAAAATAGAATACAAACAACGATGCAGCTTCGCCCGTGTCGTTTTGCATGAAATCGAGATACGTGCGCGCGCGTTCGGTGTAAAACTGGAGCTTTTATAATCCTAGATCGGCCTCGATTCGAACTAGCCGCGTGCCGACCTTTCACGATTGCCTCGTAATCCAATGTGTGTACGACACGTATATATATATATATATATATATATATATATATATATATATATATATATATATATATATATATATATATATATATATATAATACATATAGGATTACGAGGCATTGTCCGTATGTATGTATCCTTTATGGTACACGTACGTTAAGTCTCGTGCACTGCGGTCGGTCGGACCACCACAGCCGCCACCACTGCACGTATAGGAGCACCGAGAGCACTCCTCGTCGCGTCGTCCACCCTTCTATTCCTATTTCTTCATTTTTTCTCAAGCGCCGTACGAGGGAACGACCGAACGCGCGCGCGGCTTAGCCATGGACAGATAGATAGAAAACGCAAGGGATATCAGTTACGGAAAACCGGTTCAAGGATATAAACGCAAACTCTGTACACGTATATATGCACATCGTTTCCGGATACACGGAGCATCTCGTTCATGCTCGCGTTCATTCGAGACATTCCCCTTGCCCTGATTGCAAATCTAACATTTTTTAAAATCAGTATCTCTTTATCTTTGTATATATGAATACACGGTGTTAGGAAGGTCGATGCAAAGCCTTAAGGGAGTGATGGGTCACCTCGTTAGGAACATATCTAACCTGGGTTACCTTAGTCAGAAGTCTAAGAATTTCGAGTTATCATGGTAAGTATGATTCTTGGAAAATTTCCCAAAATTAGGTGCTAACTCGTTTATCTCTAATGTTAATGCCATTTTTACAAAATAGGTATCAAATAAGAGGTGTTTTATTTTTTGACAAGTTCTTTATTATTCAACCCGTGCCATTTAGTTATTTGTGTGGATGCAGATGATTGTGTTGGCGGTTGTCGATTGAATACACATTAAGCTAAAACGCAATTCAGTTTTTAGTTACCAATTATTGTCTGTTTGAACATTATGAACGAGGTACTAGGTGCGCAACTAAATTCTCGGATTTCACACATGGATGGCGCTAGCGACACATGTAGTCGGCATACATTTTTTCTAACCTCGAAAATGTCAAAGTTTGTGCCAAATAAACAGCATGTGCGGGAAGCATCGCTTTTCTGCTTTAACCTAAAAAAAAACAGCAGCTGAAGCACGTCGGTTACTTGAGGAGGCCTACGGCGAACATATACCATCAAAAACAACGTGTGAAGATTTGTTCAAGCGGTTCAGAAGCGGCGATTTTGAGACTGGGGACAAGGAGCGCTCGGGAAGACCGCAAACATTTGCGGACGCCGATCTGCAAGCGTTATTGGATGAAGATGACACTCAAACAGAAGATCAACTTGCCGAGGCATTAAATGTGACTCGGCAATGTATTTCGAAACGTTTGCACGCCATGGGAAAAATTCATAAGGAAGACAAGTGGGTGCCGCATGAGTTGACTGAGAGACAAATGGAAAATCGAAGAGCCACTTCCGAAATTTAGCTTTTGCGGCAGAACAGAAAGAGTTTCCTGCATCGAATTGTTACTGGGGATGAAAAATGGATATATTTCGAAAATCCCAAACGCAGAAAATCGTAGCTTTCACTTGGCGAAGCGTCAACGTCGACGGCACGGCCAAATCGCTTCGGAAAAAAGACAATGCTTTGCGTTTGGTGCGACCAGAAAGGAATCGTGTACTATGAGCTGCTGAAACCGGGCGAAACCGTCAATGGGCATCGCTACCGACAACGACTAATCAATTTGAACCACGCATTGCTCGAAAAACGGCCAGAATGGGACACGAGACACGAACGTGTGATATTGCAGGACGACAACACTCCGTGCCATTGCAGTTCCATCGTCCAGGACACCAAAAAACACTGAAATGGGATCTGCTACCGCACCCGCCGTATTCGCCAGACCTGGCCCCTTCAGATTATCACTCGTTCCGGTCGATGGCGCATGGCTTGGGTGGGCTACACTTGGCCAATTACGATGCAGTACAAAATTGGTTGGACGAATAGTTTCAGTCCAAAGACACTTCTTTTTGTCGTCGCGGTGTTTATGTATTGCCAGAGAGATGGCAAAAATGTGTAAATAGCGAGGGACAATACTTCGACAATACCATGATAACTCGAAATCCTTAGACTTTGGAGTAAGGTAACCTAGGTTAGATATGTTCCTAATGAGGTGACCTATCACCCCCTTAAGGTCTCCATCGACCTTTCTTACACCGTAAAAACATATATGACGATATTGGATTTTAAACATCTTCAACTTTAAGGACCATCCTTAAATAGTAGCCTGTGGTCACAACTGAACACTCTAAACTGCAATGTCTTTAAAATTACCTAAAGACAAATTTAAGTGCCGGTGCGGAAATTTGTTGGGGAGTCGCCAGATCCTACCACATCCTTATGGGTATTTGATAAGGACGACGCACGTAAGGTGTCCACATTGGAATCCGAGTTGATTCCGCGCTATTTCCCGATTGACATCGTTTAAGAATTTTCTATTTAAAACTCTCAAGAAATCTATCGGATCTTCTAAATCACATAGGGAGGGCACATAGGGAGTCCTCATCCGGATCCAATTGGATGCTGCATTGTTCCCCGATGAACGCCTTTTCAGAATTCTCACCACATTCGGGAGATTCAAGAAAAAACTCGGTGTGTTGAAACATAACCTGCACGTTTCGTGAGTGTGTACGTGTGTGGTGATATTATCTCAAAGTGCAGTGTAGTAAATAACAAATGATGATTAAAGTAGATTTGTCAGTGATGTGATTCAGATCCATTTTTAAAATATGCTTTTTCATGCATTTTATACTTTTTCAAGATGAGATTTACACTTTAGAAACATCGTACATTTGTATATTTAGTTTAGAAAATTCAACGTACAGAATGCGATGAGATCCATCAAGAATCGCATTGGATTCGGTTCGATAATGTGGCAATCCTTTAGGATTCGAATTGGATTCGTATATTGGATTCCAATGGGGAATCTCGATTAGAATTCAATGTACGAGCGTGACGTTTTAGTAAAAGGATCCGATGCGACGACCCATTGGATTCCTATCAGGAAGTAGGGATAAGAATGGGAATCCAATTGGATCCCTACGACAATTTTTGCGCGGGTATATATTAATAAAGGTCATTCGAATGACCATCCTGCCTGCGGAACATGGGGGAATCAAAACATTTGACGACCGTGCTCAAAACAGACAGATGAGTTCGTAGCGAACATAAAATAAATATGACCGTTCCAAAATATCCGTTCCCCATATATATACAGGGTGTCCCTCTTATCTCTGCCACCCGAAATAACTCGGTAATTATTGAGGTCACAAAAAAATGTTCCAGACAAAAGTTGTACGGTATGAAGGGGACCATCAAATGCGACCAATTTTCTTCATTTCGGTGGAGGCGCTGACGCACAGTGAAGGTCACCTCCACTTTTTGAAATGGAATGGTACATTTTTTTTCAACCATCTCGTGGAGCACCTTAAGCCGCATAAAAACCATTAGGGGGTCAGGGTCGTTCAAGGTCATTCAAGGTCACCTATTAAAATAAAATACAAATCTAAATATCTCGGATCACTAACAAATATTTCGTCGTGATCCGAGATATTTAGATTTTTATAATCGATACTGACCTTGGATGACCTTGAACGACTTTGATCCCCTCATGTTTTTTATGCGGCTTGAGGTGCTCCATAAGATGGTTAAAAAATGTACCATTCCTCTTTATACCGTACAACTTGTGTCTGGAACATTTTTTTGCGACGCCGATAATTATCGAGTTATTTCGGGTGGCAGAGATAAGAGGGACACCCGGTATATATATAAGTACCTACAATATTTAAATCACTGTACTCATTTTATTTTCGGCATATAGTGAATTTTTCTTTATCTCTCTCTTTCTTTACATAAACAACCACGAACTGATACACGAAATTGAAGTATTATCTTTGTGAAGCTGGAAAATTCCGCGCGATTTTCATTTTTTACTCGTATAGCCTGCCCAAAAGCTTATTGGAGGCTGAATCCTTCGAGATGCCTGTGATTGGATGCCTAAACGATTTTGCATCGCATAAGCCCCTGTGCAACCCGTTGCATCTAAAAAATAACTTATCCCATTACTTTTTTCGCAGTGGTCGTTAAATCCGAGTCAACACATCATTTTGCCGCTGATGGGGTTGAGCTTTAGATCTGTCATACATCTCGGACAATCTCAGAGCGGGTGCGCTGAAAAGTAACAGGCAGTCGTGTTTCTTTGGCACTTGATCTCGATTGTAAGATCGGGATAGTGGGTTCGCGAGCCCGCAGCCCGAGAGAGCGAGCACTCTCTCTTGCAGGGCTCCGAGAAGCTTTGCGGGAGCGTACCAGTCTAGAGTCACAAAAGGTGAATTTCGATAATTTTATATAGATACCCAGCTAATAGAATGAAAATTCCGTGCAGTGGCCTTTATTCTACACATCAGCAAGTATCTTGACAATTTTTTTCAAAAACTTCTATAACAAAATGGCGTCGTTGAAGTTCGATGAAGCGATTCATCTTTGTCTGATAGTGTCCTGCGGCAGGCAAGAGTTCCAATTTTCTACCAGCAACGAAAATTGAAAATAATTTGGCTTCTAGATCAGATTTGCCTTCGAAGTACGTAGGGAAATCGGAAATTATCGATTTTTGATTAAATGTTAAACGTTTGAAAAAAAATGTTTTTTCGGAAAAAAATCACCGAAGATAACATTTTCGAACAAAATTTTTGACGTATCAAGAATTCCCAACGTGTTTCGATGTAAAATGTTTTTATAAGTTTCCAAAAAGAATTCCGAGGCAATCGATCTAGAATTGGCGATGTGATGTTGCCAGCCGCAGGACACCATCAGACGAAGATGACTCCCCAGGTAGGGAATCAAAAGGCTGACGATGGAAACAAACTTGTGCGAGCCTTGTTTCACCGAGCCTGAGTGAGACGGACCGGGGCCAGGTTTCATTGCATCGTTTGGAGCAGCCTGGAACCAAGACTGGCTGCTTAGCCAAAACTCAGGGTTATTTCAAGCTTTATTCAGCCAGTGAATTTTAAGGCCAAAAAATCAAGGCTGGATGCAGGCTTGTTTCAGGTTGTGATAAAATAAAATAAATTTTAAATAATATTTTTTTTCTGTACTTTTATGAAAAAAAAAAATTAGCAATAAATTTGTCGGGTGCGAAGGCACGAAAAACGAAAGCGAAGGAGGCAGCTCAGAACATTTAAACATATTCTCTTATCGATATTTATGAGGTACACAAAAAAGTTTTTTTCTCGTCACATACACATTTCGTATATACTCACTCTCTGGGGTTTGCGTACACTCTGTGTATTACGTGTTCCATAAACAATAAATAAAATAAAGTATTGTGTTTAAAATATTTTATATATATTTTATAATAAATAATATAATGAATAATAAATATATATAATAAATAAAATGAATTCTTTACAAATTTATTAAATTTACCCCAATGTAGAATATAGAAAACTAAAAACAGGCCTCATATAGCCTCGAGAAGAGTTTGGAATAAGCCTGGTCATAAATGCTCGTGAAGGCTTCATTAAGGCTCGTTTTGAACCTTGTTGTTTCGTCGTTTCAGGCTTAGTACAGGCTTTTCTACCAGCTCTTGGTCAAGCCTGTGTGCAACAGCCTGAAACCGCGTTATCATTCAGGGGTTCGGCTAGGCCTGAAATCAGGCTGGTGCTCAGCCTGAATAAAAAAATGTGAGCCTTGTTTCAGAGCTTGGCGAGCCCTTTTTTTATCGTCAATTCCTACCTGGGTCGCTTCATCCAATTTCAGCACCGTCATTCCGTTACAGAATCTTATGAAAATGTTTGTAAACATACTCGAATAGATGCAGAACACAGGCCACGGAATGAAATTTTCATATTATGAACTGGGTGCCCACAAAAAATGGTCGAAATTCATCTTGTTTCCGGGCTCTAGACTGGTAGTCTATCTTGGCGACTCGTATATTGAGAGATCCCGTTACGGGTGTCCATTAGGCTGCTCTCGTTTCCCATCATTTCACCGAGTTCTATCTAATAAAGATGTCTGGTACACTGTCTAAGATTCACTGACGCGCATGTGTGTGTGTATAACTATGTATATCTATATTTCGCAAACTTTTCTTGTTGTCTCGCTCTCCCTTTCCACCACTTCCTTTCACCGCCAGTGTCCTTCGCTTGTGCTCTATTCCCATTTCTTCTGCGCTAATAACGAGGACATGAGGAAAACGCCAGAGACATCGCGGTTCGCAACATGTTTTCCTTGCTTTGCCAACCGTCTCGTTACGGATCGATCTATGTACGTACAGTTCAATGCAAATACACGTACAGCCGCGGAAAGCAACTTCCGAAAATACTCTCTTGCCGGCGTTGAATTACCTCAATTATTATTCGAATGGCTCTCGTCTCTTCGCGCCGTGTGGGAAGGGAAACGTCCAATTAACCGATGTTTTTTTTTACTATGCTGCGCTCAAGCACGCCGGCGAAACTTCTCTTCCGATTGAGGTTCGACCTATGAGGTAAGGTAACAAGACGCGATACACGAGAATATGTATGCAGATGTGTATGTGTGTGTGTGTGCACGCGCGCGTATGTAGGTGTGTGTGTGTGTGTGTGTGTGTGTGTGTGTGTGTGTGTGTGTGTGTGTGTGTGTGTGTGTGTGTGTGTGTGTGTGTGTGCAGGCGTGTGTGTGTGTATGCAGGTGTGTGTGCGTGTGTGTGTGCGTATGCAGGTGTGGATGTATGTGTGTATATGCGGGTGCGTGTGTGTGCGTATGCGGGTGTCTGCGTGTGTTTGTCCTGGTGGGTGGGTGTGGGTGAGTGAGACCTTCGGGGCGATTGTGATACTTTGAGAGAGTGCGTGTACGATTTCCCTTTATTCTCCCCCCCCCCTCTCTCTCTTGCTCTCTCTCTCTCTCTCTCTCGTCTTTTGAAAGAAGGGATTTCATTCGACTTGGCCCGTTTGACCTGTTCGAAAATTTACCCAAAATATCGTCAGGACACTCAATAAGCTCTATTTGCTTTAAGGCCTTAGGCCACAGTGACGGGTATGAAAATATGTGGGAATTTAACAATTTTTTTCGTATGAAAAAGTGATTCACTTGCAAAATTTATTACACATCTATTTCGCATGAATATCAAGCTGTTAGAAAATATCTATATATTTCTTTTTCGATGCACAAAATGGCCGATTACCAATGTTTTCTTTTGTTATCTTTTTTGTAGGGGCTCTGCGGCGTGACATTTAGCATCCACAATTTTTGACCTAGAACAAAAAACACAAATTCTCGTCAATCTACATTAGAATACCTAGAGAAGTACGTACGGAATTTAAGGCGTTACCCCCACTTGTAGCGCAAAAAAGGCCTTTTTCATGAATTTTTTAAAAGAAAACTACAAAACTTTTTTAATCGATCAATATACCATCTTAAAGAACACATCTTGAAGAACTTTCAGTAATTTTTTTATTGACAAATATTACATTGTTTAGTGGCAAATGACCGTCAATGAAATAATGTTTTTATATACACGGTTTGCGGTGACCAACATTGCGGCGAAGTGGGTCATCTGAAAAAAAAATGCGGATGGATTTAGTCAAATATAAGTAGAAACTAGTCTTTAATCGAAGGATTTTAAAAAATATTCATTTTTCACAAAATGGCGGACAGTCAAAGTTAATGGTTCGATTTTAACGAAAAAAAACGGCCGTTTTTTGGCAATAAAACGGCCATTTTTTTTTTCGAAAAAAAAAATCGAACGATTAAAGACTACATTTTTATGTAATAAATAAGCCTGCAAAATTTCAAGAAGATCGGTTCATTAGTGTTCGAGTAATCTTGGTCACCGACTTCAGAAATGCCATTTTGAGAAAAACGCGTTTAATGTTTCTCTTTCAACGCGGATTCTTCTCTTTCAACGCTCATATCTCAGTCAATTTTGTTCGGATCGACTTAAAATTTTCAGGACATATTATCAGATACTTATACTTAAAAAAATGCAATAAAAAAATCGATTTTTTCAAAATCGCAAGTGGGGGTAACCGAGATTTTTGGGAATCTATAATTGTTCTACCATACCGACCGCGATGAGGTGTCATTCCGTCTTAAGACAGCAGTCTGGCTTAGAGCGAGATTTTTTACGTCATTTTTGGGTAGGAATAACTTTTAAACCGTTGAAGTTGTCTTGATGGAATTTTACATGTGTATTTATTATTCCTTTAAGAATGTATCTACATTAAAAAAATATATATTTTAAATATTTTCATGTAGTTTTTTTATTTTTTTACAACATGGTCCGCCGAAAACCACCTCAATCGGCGCCCACTCTCGGTGATGTTGTATGCATCTGAAAAAAAATATACATTCTCAATCTGTATGAGTATTCTGAGCACTGGTAGCAGAATTAGTACTTAAAAAAAATTTGTTACAAAATCGCGGCCTGTTAAACTTTGATTAACGATATTTCATACATTTTCGGGTATTCGGCGAGTTATAAAATGTGGGCAAAAATATTGTTCGACTCAATTCTGCTACCAGTCCTCGGAAAGAGGCTCCCGAAGGTATGTGCAAAATTTGAGCTTGATCGGTCAATTAGTTATCGAGATATCGTGGGCGCCGATTTGAAAAACATAATTCTGAGATAAACGCGTTCGAAGTTTTGATACCGTTAGACGAGGTTTGCGCGTGGCTTGCTTATAATTTCTATAACTGTGCTAATTTTTGAAATATCAATAAACGGTTTTCACGAGCGTATTAAGAAAGGTCTACGAAATCGATTTTGTCAAATTTCTACACCAGACTACTGCCTTAAGAAATGAATTTTCAGTGAAAAATTTCGCTATAACTGCTCATAAAAAGAAAAGTTTTCGATTAATCAGAAATTCCGTACGTGCTTCATTGCGAAATGCAATTGGGAACATAACTTGCAAATTTAAAGTGAATCGAGTGAAAATTGTTGAATTTATTTGTCACGCCAATTGGAACAAAGCTGTTTTGAGAAGTTTCGAGTAGTCGGCCATTTTGTACATCGAAAAAAAAAAAAAAATTTCTAACACCTTGATATTCATACTAAATAGATGTGTAATTAATTTTACGAGTAAATCACTTTTTCATAAGAAAAAAATGGTTAAATCTGCACATAATTTTATACCCGTCGCTGTGGCCTAAGGCCTCAATAAGACGAATTTATTCAATTAATCAATCTCTTTTCCGGACCGAGGCTTCACTTTATCATCTCAACCCCAAAGAACACTTTAAAAATGTGCCTCCACTTTTCGACCAAATTTTGCCCACTTGTTATCATTTATTGGAGGTTGGCTGAGCTGATTGGTGGAGCTCAGCAACAAGCTTCGTTCCAGTATCGATCCCAGAACTAATATTCTTTTTCGCCCCCAAGTTCTCGCTTGCCAGCGTGGTCGGGCTGTACGAGCCAATTGGAGCCTAAGAAGGTTGCCGGAAGTTCCGCACGCGGATGTAGATAAAATACCGAAATTTGTCACTCAACGACGTCGCTTGGCTCCCGTCAGAAAATTCATTATAGCGTCTGTCAACACCCGAAAGATGCTTTTTCGTAACAGTTTTTTTTGTTTCCTGCCCGTTCAACGTCGTCCGAGACGCCAGATAGGCCTATTATTCAGTTGTTTTTTAATCCCATAAGCTACGGGACGTAGACAAAGGGTTTACGATTGTAGGTTTCGTATAATTAGTGAAACGCGATTGACAAACTTCGTATGTACAAAGTACAAGGTCTCTCGCAATCCAATGTTTTCAACGATTAATTAGAAATAATTAGTACGTAATTTGCCACTCCGTCTTTCTCTGCATTTCTTTCTCAGCGTTTATTCCTCCTGCTCTTGTCTCCTCCTATCGTCCATCGTTTTTTTTACTATGGCTGCATGCACATATGTGTGTGTGTGTGCGCGTAGTTTTGTCTTTATCGCCGACATGCTGCATCCTCGAACACGTTCTAACGGTGAACGCGCTCACGTGCAGACACCCATACGTTGGCGCAACAACGAAGAGTCGAGGCTGTGCACATGCATTGTTCGCCATTCACGCATATACACATACGGGACATTCCATCCAAACTCGCCCAACTTCGTATCCAACTAATGAAATTCAAAGTCACCCGATTTATTATTTTACATCGTTCGTATCATTGACGGTACAAGGTGCCAGGTTTTTCACTTTCTCTTTTTCAATTAGAAAGAAGTCTGGAAATATTTAGAGACCTGTCAAAAGGTTCAGCCTGGTGAAAACGGAATGACATTGGGTCCAAATTTTCTCTACTTGTTGCAGTCCAGTAAAAAATTGTGCAATTTAAAACGTATCCAGAGATCACAGTGCGTTATTTCGCATTGAGGAAAAATTGATGATGTTGGAACGCGGAATCCGAGGCATTGACGGCTTGACATGAAAGGCACTGAATGTTACGTACAAGGCCCTGGTTGACTCATAGTTTTTCGCACGCGGAGGCCCGAGCCTCGCCGGGCCTTTTACTTGCACTCTTGTGCATGACACGTATGGCAAACATACAGTAGTCTAGAATTTTCCTATTCGGTTGAAGCTCGTTCGTGGTTGAAAACACGGGCTGGCTTCGACTCCGGTAATGCGATAATGCGAAGCAAATGCTCGCTAATCTACCAATTAAATAATTACATCGTGTGACTTTCTTTGCTCGTTTACCGAACCGCACGGTTTAATTCCACCGGGAGTAGTGATAGCTACCGATGACATTCCGATTTAAGTCCTTAGGCCACAGTAACGGGCATAAAATCATGTGCGAATTTAACATTTTCTTTCGTTTGAAAAAGTGATTCACGCATAAAATTAATTACACATCTATTTAGTATGAATATCAAGCTGTTAGAAAAAAATATATTTCTTTTTTCGATGTACAAAATGAACGACTACTAATATTTTCTTTTGTTATCTTTTTTTAGGCGCTCTGTGGCGTGACAATTAGCATCCAAATTTTTTTACCTAGAACAGAAAACAAAAAGTCTCTCCAATCTATATTAGAATACCTAGAGAAGTACGTACGGAATTTGAAAAATATTATTTTATTTAAAATTTGTAGGTATTTGAATTTAAGAAATGGATTTTCAATGAAAAATTTCGTTATAACTGCTCATAAACTGCTTATAAAATGAAAAGTTTTCGATCAACCACAAATTCTGTACGTACTTTTCTGCGAAATGCAATTAGGAACATAACTTTTGAATTTGAGGTAGATCGAGTGAAAATTGTTGAAGTTATTTGTCACGCCAATTGGAAAAAAGCTGTTTCGAGAAGTTTGGGGTAGTCGGGCATTTTGTACATCGAAAAAAATCTATATATATTTTCTAACAGCTTGATATTCATATTCAATAGATGTGTAATTAATTTGATTAGTGAATCACTCTTTCATACGAATAAAAATAGTTCAATTCGCACCTTATTTTATACTCGTTACTGTGGCCTAACCCCTTAAAACTCTCTCCCTGAAACTCTTGTCTAGCATCTACTTTATATTTTTTGTTGTATTTGTGTATCGCTCTTTAACGGGTTATGACTAGTTGTAGCATTCAAAAGCAGATCATTTTTGGAATCATTTAAACAGTAAATCCATGTGATAAATTTCTACAACAATTAGGTATTAAAAAAGTATCATATGAACAACACTCTGTAATTTTTTTGTGTAAAATATTCAATTATAATCGATTTACAGCCGATGTGCGGGAAGTACCAGTCGGAAACGTTTTTTGCGGTGAGCCCTTCTGAACCAGGTTATCTAATATAAAAAAATTAAACAGATTTCGTTAGTATATTGGTTTATCTTATGATTAATCGGAGGAATTTACGAAATGTCAAATTAAAAAAAAATGGTGCCCATTCAACGTGAGAATCTAGATTTTTCGAAGAAAACGAGCATTTTGCGTTCATCACATTGAAAGTATACATCGGCAAAAAGTCTTCCGATCAAATACTATATTTTTACACGTAGAAAAAGCCCTAAGAATTTGACAACAATTAATCCAGTTGTTTTTGTGATATTTTGCACACCGATTTTGAGAAAGTACTTTCGAGAAAAAAAGCGTTTAAAGTTTCGATCGACCCTCCGAGTGTCCTTGGAATTTTCAGGGATCATTCAGGAGATGATTTTCTGCCAAAATATATTGGTTTTGAAAAAAGTAATTTTTCGACTCTTACAACTAAGCATAACCCTTTAAAATAGTTCCACTTGACAGGAAAAACTAAATTAATGAACCCGATCAAATACTTTATTTTGACACGTAGAAAAAGCCCTAAGAATTTCAGAAAGATTGAACCAGTTGTTTTTGTGATATTTTGCTCACCGATTTTGAAAAAGTGCTTTCGAGAAAAAAAGCGTTTAAAGTTTCGATCGACCCTCCGAGTGTCCTTGGAATTTTCAGGGTTTTCAAAATATATTGGTTTTGAAAACAGTGATTTTGCGACTTGTACAACTAAGCATAACCCTTTAAAATAGTTCCACTTGCCAGGAAAAATTGAATTAATGAGCTTTCGGAAAAGTTAAAAAATATTGACCCGCAAAACTGCTTCGAAGTCCGGAACCGGATTTGGAAATTTCACCGTCAGACATGACCCCCATAGACTAGAATCTCCAAAATAAATCTGATATTGTTGCTTTTCTGATATGACGAATAAAAAAAATTCTGATCAATAACTGCGACTCCTTGTCATTCTCATGTAGTACGATTTTCCAGGCATCCCACCGAATAATGCGCAATCCCAAAGCATCAACCCTAACATCCAAATCTATTTTTTCCTCACGCTCTAACGTCTGAGCAATATCAAATTTTCGCTATACTTCCACCTGGTAATATATTTCTCGGTGTGTTCTCTTATTGCAGCGAGACTCGGGAAATGGGACTAGTTGAACGAGAGGCCAGGATGGAGGGCCTACAAGATGCATCAAGACCAGGAAGGTCGAGGGATCTGTTCGGTGTGCAACTCGAGGTGAGCGACCGCGCTCGGGCGCCTTCTCCCGATACATTGCACTACCCATATCATTGTAGTGTCACAAGGCCACAGAGGCACCCATTATAGTCTCAAGGATCGTGGCAAAATATTTTTCCTCCATTATTTCCGGCGTCAGCATTAGGAATAATCAAACTCATTATCGGTCCCTTCACTGCGGCACTTTTTTTTAGGACGCACGCACACATGGAAAAGTAGATCGGGAAACGCGACTACGTATAGACGCGTAATTTCTTTCGATGTCCTGTCGCGTGTTCGTAACTGTTCGGGTTGGAGTGAACTCTCCACGTATATGACATTATGCCATGAATAATAGCTGGTAACTGGTGCGATAAGAGATCGAAGGACGAACTGGATACGTGGACGAATGAGGGGTTTGAAAAAAAAACGTACGTTCTGTCGTATTTACCTACAGAACGGACAGATCGTCAGATAAAGTTGCACCCGCACTGTACACATCGAGAACGAACATTTCGATCGATAGCTGCAATACATATATTAGTACTTGTCATATTATTATTATATGTGCATATATATAATATGAATGTGATTCGTTCGTCCATTCGCCATCGACAGTGTGGGCCAATGCTGCGGCCATTTCTCTTTGTCTAGCTCGTATCGTCTCCCCGCAAAGTACCAACACGTATAATACCTACATACTGTAAATGCACACGGTGTGTGTCGTTATAGTGGGCCAGTGAGAGGTCCGCGACCCAGAAACCATATGCGCCTCGATGACGGACCACTATATTGTAGCCGGCCTGGTACAGCTGCGGATGAATTGAAATATAGTGAAAGATAGGCAAGATAGTATCTTTGAGGTTCTAGCGAAAATGGCGTATCGAAAGTCCCGCAGGATCAACTCGATGTCTCATAACATTGGCCTAATGCAATGTGTACGCACAGCGGATGTCTATACACGGTCATGGTGCCTCCAACGTCTTCAACATTGGAGAAAAGAAAGTAGGCAAAGTCTGGGAGCCTAAAGGAAAGTTCAATGAGAAGTTTAATAGCAAATTTTCCTGATTGTGAGAGACAAGAGTGTGCCGTTCCTTAAGCGTTTACGTCGGTTGTTAAATACCATAAAGAGGTCAATTTGTGCAGCAGGGTTAGGAGGATGGCGTGATGTCTAGGAAACGTGGAGCTTCTGGAACAAAGATTCCATCAATCTTGGTACGGCCACGCTCAGCTAATGATACTTTGTTACCTTTATCGATGACTTATTAATATCGCAACAGATTTGACGTGCTGAATTCAATTGAGTACTGAGTATTCAAATTCCTCCGAAGATTCTTCCCGCTCTGACCTACTTGTCGCAGAACTTCGTGAGTCTCTATAGAAAGTATATTCAATGATTGTTACGCCGTGTGGTTGTAGAGTTAGTAAATCTTTCAAGAATTTCAGATATGTTGCCTTTAGTGATGTTCCAGTGTAGACCTGGATTCTTCGGGATTCTTGGTACCCTATTAGCATTACAAGGATTTGACGATCCTATTAACGTTTACCAAAAGCGTAAAGTACCAAGACTAAGCATTTGACGGAACATTCCACCTCCAAAGAGAGGGCTATGGGATTGCATATTCCAGTCGATCCATGCTACTTCCCTTCCCACACCGTCTCCAATGCAACAATAGAGTTGCGATCCGGTTATGCGCAACTCGCCCTCACATGTACTGCAACGAAGGAAAAACTATTGCAGATGCACAAAAGAAAATGATCACAATTGTGATCCAGGCGACAGCACTAATTCGCAAGATGATTCGTTCGAGGTACCACTGGGTGCACTTGACATCAATCAGAGAAGCATGCACGCCGAAGCCTCTATGATGATAACGATCCATCCATGTTTCACAATACATCAATGCGCCACCATACTGAATTCTCGTCACCAGAGAGTGGCCCTGTCTCGATTTGGCTGGCAGTCCAGAGGTGCAATTTTTTTGCTATATTGCCTGGTATAGTCAGATCAAGGCAACGGGGTGTACGAGTTGTGCAAAAATTCAAGCATTCCGAGTCCTAGTTGTCCGTTCGAAAATTCTGAGACTCGTGTGGCCAGGGGGAGAGTTTGTCTTCAAAGGATCGTTGGACGAAACGACGAGCTCAGTAGCTTCCGTGACTTTTGCGAAATGATAGTTTATCTGCGGTGAATCTCGTTCCGCGCACGTCCCATCGTTCTCGCTGTGAGATAAATGTGACTGGCGAAATAATGGAAGAGAACGCGAGAGAGAAGTGCGAGTCCTCAGAAGCCGCATCAAGAGAGGGAGAGCGAGAGACATGGAGAACGATGTGTGGAAGTATAATAAATGAGAAGGGTACGAGTGAGAGAAAGAAATCACAAAAACGATTAACATTTCGTAATGGCTTACGGAGACTTGCACGCGCATCTATCGGTCATTGTGGAAATCTCGTTACGGTTGTGTGCATCCGTACGGTTTCACTTTCCCGCTAATGACGATGAATTATTATAACAGCAGCGCGCGAGCATACTCGCCTCGGCTCCAAGCAAAGCTTCGCCAAACGCTCTTGATGGGAGATGATCGCGCGTGCGTGAAGCTTTTGTTGCAATAACCTGCACGTATTGCAACTTCTTGACCTGCAACAACGAATATTCTTCGCGGTTGGGAGTCTACTGCGCTCTTGTCCAGCTGTTTTCCTGCTCGTAAGACAATGAATGGTGGATTCGTTTATTTTCTATCTCATTCGATTATTTACTCGCGTGATCTATGGAGCTGCGTTACCACACTTGAAAGTCGTTGCTCAATTGCGCGCAGCTCGTGCAAATGACGAATTAACGACAATTAAAAAATTCAATCGATCAGTTCGATCTACCTTGTTCGGTCGTGCTCGATTGCGTTTGAGGGAATTATTCGTGAGAGTCGATGATTTTTCAGGCCAACCGGTGACTAACACCTGCCGAACCGGACTAGCCAGTCAAGCGCGAAAATTGTATTTTCTGACGAACCTCTAGACCTGTCGGTCTTTTTGTACACTTGCCTCTTCGTGTCTTTGTCATCCGGCATAATGGTCGTATCAAATTCGTGTCCAACATCGTGTCACGCCAGTCTGTAATTAGAACGTGGTGAGTAATAAGGACATTCACCTTATACCGTATATGTGCTGGAACAACTTTGCCTCGGTCCGGTCTCGGTCACCGTAATCCAAGTAATATGTATTTTGCAACACGGTGAAAGGTGGTCTCTTCGTATACCTGATAGTCCACTGTTTGTTCATTGATCGGTATTACTATATACACGTACATACAGCTGGCATACACATATGTGCGACCTGTAGAAAAAAAACCCTCGACTGAAAGTCGTTTCGGCAATACTGTCCAGTCAAATGAGCACTGATACTTGATTTTTGTTGAATGAATATTAAGAACCCATTGGCCAATCTCTTTCGTGTAAATAAGTTTCCTTCCGCAATATTTGCGAATTTTATGAGAGCTCGTTATAGAAAGAGCCGTAAGAAGTCGTTCATCAATGTCGTTGATTACACAATGTTACAGTGTCGTTCTTTTCGTACGTGTCGATATGTCGTGCATGTTGGATACTGTCGTCCGAACGAATTGTAGGGACAAGGACGTACACAGCAGAGCGGAAATTTCGCTGTGACGGCTACACAAAGTGACTGAGCAGGCAATAAAAAAGGGGTTCCTCCCGCCCCTTGACGTATGTCCGTTAGTCCGATCTCTGCCCCTCCGTCTTTCGAAATTGGAACCGTCAGCGGGCTATCGTATGACCTGCAATATTGCGACTGTTGCACCAAGGATGGGAAGTTTTTGAGAGTGGGCAAAAAAGCAGTTCGGCAAAGCAGACGCCGCGGTATTGTTTGATAGAGCGCAAGAAACCTCTGCCGGAAAAGTGGGACACATTTGGTTGAAGTCTGGCGGTGTTTGGCGCAAACGTCTGTAGCTAATAACGTTGATTGGAAGAGCGGGAAATTATGACGAGCACTATGTTTTCTAGGCGTTTGAATCGTCCAATTGCTCAGCCATATTCTCAATTACAGCATACCGTAACATGGCAGAAGAGTAAAAACAATCTTTCCAATGCCGCGAACACGAGGCATGGTGAAGATTAAGGACGAGTTTCGACGATGGAAGGTTTCGCGCGCCATCGACTGCCGTTCCGTCGGTCGGCAACGTCCAGCCGCGAACAGGATAGCAAAATTGACCGCAACAACGTTTATTGTAAACTGCTTGGAGCATTCTCCTGATCTCTCTTTTCGCTGCAGATGCATTCTTCCTCTTGTTTTACCTCTTATTCTTGTTCTTCCGTGTCGCTCGTGGAAGCGAGAACGGAGGAAAGGGCTTGAGGCCTCGGTGAATCGAGAAGCGGCGCAAACCTCCGTGAGCAGAGTTGTTCCCACGGATAATCGCACACAGTGTAATGCAACGCATGTAACTATGTGTGCCTACGTGTACCGACTGCACATACAGTCGGATCACCTACCCGGGGCACATCTTCTCCTAGCGACAAGCCAGGCCCTGTTATAACATACTCTATTGCATGTTGTATGCGTTTCCGTAGATATGAAAGCTGTCGTAATTCAGGACTGCGCAGCTTGTGTGTGTGTTGCGGAAGGTCGCACACCCGCATCGCTGCACTTGGTCGCGTTGCATGCCGCGTACACATGGTTTTAATAATGACGCAACTGCCAACTAACGCAACCGTAAGTCGACGTATTGGCTTGTTCCTGTAATTCGAGGGTTCCTTTTCTGTATATGGGACTCGAGAGGAATCGTTCGTGTACTCGGTTCGCCGTGTCTGTATCATTTGGTGTACTTATCCACGAGACGTGAAATAACAGGTACATAGGATTCGACGAAACACATTTGGAATGCAGCGTATGATTAGGAAGCATAGAGTATCGGGATGAGGGAACAGGGGAGTTTATTCCTGAATAATCAGCATTTTTATACGTTAGTAAAGAGCTATGACGTATGCTCCTAATGAACACACGAGTATAGTTTTGAATGTCAGCATTTTTGGAAGGTACTGGAGAACTATGATGTATAATTAGGGAGCAGGGAGTATCAAGATTAGGAAGCAGAGGAATATCGTCCTGAATATCAGCAGTTTTATAAGTTAGTGGAGACCGTGTATGCTCCTAATGGACATACGAGTATAGTCCCGAATATCAGCGTTCTTATAACACGGTGAAGAAGTATAATGTCTTATTAGGGAGCAGGGAGTATCGGGATTAGGGAGCAGGGAGTATCGGGATTAGGGAGCAGAGGAGTTTAGTCCTGAATGTCAGCCTTTTTATACGTTAGTGGAGAGCTATGATGTATGATTAGCGAGCAGGAAGTTTCCGGATGAGGGAGCTGGGCGTATCGGAATTAGGGAGCAGGGAGTATCGGGATTAGGGTGCAGAGGGCTATAGCCCTGGATATCAGCATTTTTATGAGTTAGCGAATAGCTATGATGTATGCACTTAATGGACACACGAATATAGTCCTGAATATCAGTATTTTCAAAAGATAGTGAAAAACTATGATGTATGATTAGGGAGCAAGGCGTATCGGAATTAGGGAGCAGAGAAGTATAGTCCTGAATATCAGCATTTTCGTGAGTTAGTGAATAGCTATGATGTATGCTCCTAATGCACACACGAGTATAGTCCTGAATATCAACCTCTTCATAAGTTACTAAAGAACTGACAATCCCCATTATATGTTGTGCCAATTGAACAGAGAAGTCTAGTATCAAGTACTTCCGGGTAGACAGGAATAGAAGGTACATCACTTGGTGGTGGAAAAATCGATGAATAACTGTACCGAGCGAACGTCATGTGCTCATATTCCATCAAGTATAACATTTGCGTTAGAACCATCGTATACCATGTCCAGTCCAACAGCGATTCTTCTTCCTTGAGCCCAAACAAACCCAAACAAAGTTCGAACAATATCAATGTTTTATCCCTAATGATGACAGTTTCCTGAGCTGAGACGTGTTTTTAAAGACAGCCAGTTATTGTATTATCGCGATGTCTATTAATGTTATGCATCAAAGTTGGTGGAGGTAGGAAGTGGCATAGTTGAAGAAAAGAACATTCTAGGTGCACGTAAAGTGCCGTTGAGCTCGGGTTGAATGGATCGAGACGGCCTTGCTCATCCGTATATTGCTGACCATACACATATTCGCACCTCCGTCGCTTGGCGGCGCCGCAGAGAGAATGAGAGAAAAAGCGAGATGGAGAGAGAGAGAGAGAGAGAGAGAGAGAGAGAGAGAGAGAGAGAGAGAGAGAGAGAGAGAGAGAGAGAAAGAGAGAGAGAGAGAGAGAGAGAGAGAGAGAGAAGTGCTATGACATGAACTGGATACGGCAATTGCTGGCGTGACGCGTGAATTCGCCCCTATCATTGTGACGCGATCGACGAACCTCCTTCAATACACTATGCATACACCCCTATATCGTCATGGGCTATTTCCTTCGATCGTTGAACGCACATGGCGCAAAGCTCGTTGCTTTGCTAGATTGCATACTCTCCTGTAATATGGTAGACATCAAGTTCATACGAGGACTGATAATAATAAAAACACCTTCTTGATATATGTATACATGTTCACATATAGAAAATTACGGTCCTATGGGGATAGAGCAATAGCGCAAAGTATACGGCCCTAAAGACGGGAAAGAATTACCGATCGAACGATTGTCAGCGATCATTTCCGTTGATACATCAAACAGTTATTACGTTTGGTCTCTCTGACGAAGAATTTCCAGCTTCGGGAAAATATGGTAATCATTTGGTCTTCTCTAATTTGTGAATCAGTTGTTCGATTCTTCGAAAATCTATTGCAATAAGTTTGGCAAATACTGAAAAAATATGACCGACGTTATAAATGTGGCAGATGATGGCTCCAATGGAACGATGCCCATGAATCTTTTCCAAGCCATTTGAACGACGGATGATCGACGCGAGCGATCGTGCAAAGTGGAGCCGAGACTTCTGAAAGAATCGAGCGAAGCAAGATGCTGAGGTTTACGTAAACGTGATCCGTAAATTTGTTCTTCCTCCGCCATTCGTGCACGTCTAAACTTTGTTTCTTTACTTTATTCCACGGTGCTTCAAGGCACTCTTGCGATCCCCGGCTTACGCAACTCCCCCGGACTCCTCGATTATCCACTTTATCCCCATAATTCTAGTGTAGTTCCTTCGACTTGACTTGATTTACCTCTTAATTACAAGTTTACGAGTGAGAAGAAACGGCGGTTGCCTGCCTTGTCGATACGACGTGCTCAGTTGCATGGCATCATCACATTCTCTCTCTCTCTCTCTCTCTCTCTCTCTCTCTCTCTCTCTCTCTCTCTCTCTCTCTCTCTCTCTCTCTCGGAAAGCGATTATGCAGTGATGTAGGAGGGTAGTCAAAAGGTTGTGTGCTAGACTATAGGGTCTATGACGTACCTATACTATACGGCAACGAATGCAACGTTGAAAACGTACACGTCAGGCTAATCCGTGTAATCCTATCATTAAATTCCACTTTGCGCGGAGGCTAAACTTCGAAATCCCTCCAGACACAGACGATAAAAACGAGACAAAAACCTGAAGTCCACTGAATGTATTGCCCATCGTACATTGAGCGTCATCAGGAAGCATTTAATTTTCTGACATATATTTGGCGATAAAAACTTCAATGTCTCCTCCATCCTTTGGAGTTTCCCACGTGAAAAAAGTTCCGAAGCATCGTGTTCTCGTGTGTCTTCAACTACTGTCGCTAATGTACTTCACCAGCAGGTAGAATGCTGTGTGTAGTGTTGAGGTAGTAGAATAATAGAAGTACGGCGAAGACAAAGTGGGAGTCCTACCCGTAGCTCGCGAGGCAATGGATTTCCATAATACTGCAATGATAAGTCATAGAACCGCGGAGGAAGACCGGACCGCAATGGCTTTCGACAATTATCCCGTCAGCACTCCAGGCCTCTCGCAATTGCAAGTTCCTCCAATGTTTCCTTCCTTTTCTCGTATAAGTGGAGAGATAAGGACCTCAGGGTGCATGCTGGATGGTTCTTACACTTTTCTTATAGGCATACATATATTTATTTGTATGTATTAATAGATTTACGTACATGTGTTGAGTTTGCCTTCGGAGGATGGTAGCGTGCATGATAGGGGTTTATCTTTCTCTCTACACTATCATACAAAATTGTTCCCACGCCTGAGCTTTTAGCGAGACAATCGTTATCATGGTGAACGGGAAAATGGATCTTGCGGCTTTGGCCAACCCTTTAGTTACCTGCACGGTAGCTGGCCAAAAGAGATTTTCACTACGAAATTGTTTGAATACCCCTATTTCAATGTCGAAAAGCGCAATAGGATAAAGTACATTTTTACAGGTGCCTACAATCATTCGATCACATAGTCTGCAGTCTGTAAGACATTGGGGCGGGACCTGTTTCCTCTAACGTTAACGGGGCATCCCTCTCTGGAAGTCCAGTTTGAAGGGTCAGAATGATGCATTTACTTCTAGTAACACATCGGTTGGAATAAATTAATTTTCCCCAGCATGTTGTACACATGTTTGTAGTTACAATGTAATTTTTTCGGAAGAAAATCTTTCAAAATGTTCGTGGTGCTGCAGTTGGCGTTGCAGCCTCGGTTGCAGCTCTCCAGCGGCGAGGCCCGAAACGGCGGGATCTCTACCAGGCTAAAAAGTTACTCAAGATAAGAATCCCGCCGTGTCAAGATGTGTATACCGCTAGTCAGCGATTCCGGCACCATATAAGTGTCGTTCCTCATCATCGAGATCGTGTTGCACACCTAATCTATGCAATTGGGGGCACTTAGGGCCTCTTTTGAGTGTTTTCTGCTTTGATGTCCGCTTTCGTTACACGCGAATCATCCTCAACTTCGCACCATTTGCAGTGTGCTTATGACACTGTTCCATTAAAATGGGTGTAACTTCGTCAATTTTTAGAATTTCAGGGTCCGGTTGGTCTTAAAATATTCTTGCCAGTTCACATTATACCAATATGCAAAACAACTCTATTTTCAAGTTTCCAGAGCGGGATACCCCCTTAAATTGACAGGGAGAAAAATTGACACATGTATGTAACGTGTATGATGTAGGTAAAAGTAGTGGGTCTGTTTGGTGGGTCGCAATCTCATGATCAATTATAACTTTTCAATTGCTTTATTCTAGCACGAATTTCATTGTGTTTTCGTGCAGTCGTTATCAGATGACGACCTAGAATCGGCGAGAAGTCAGTGCTCCCAAATTTAAGTGGTTGCTACCTTGATTTTGAGTGAATCCTCTGTTCTGGAATTGTTCGTGGCGGTGAGCGGGTCTGCACAAGCTTGGGGCGCAAAAAACAAATCGAATTTCAATATTTGAGTCGGTGCGATGGTTGCCTTGGGATGGTGAGGTCGGGATTTTACACATAATTAATACGTAGCCTTGCTAAGGTTGAGTTTTAAAAAATGAACAAATATTGGTAAAGAATGAAGTTATCAGTAGTTAAGCAAAGTGCCGCAGTTGTGGCCAATCGATGTAGGTCTTTCTGGTAACCAGGGTGATATGAAATGAAATATTGAAAAATATAATTTTGGTATAATAATAGAACTTTCATGAAGAAATGTTTGTTGAAGTTTCAAAAATACGAAATGGCTAAGCTGTAGGGAAAAGGTTCCATTTTTGACCAAAAAATAATAACTTTAATAATTTTTATTAACAAATGCCTCAACATATAAAAAAAATCATCGGGTTAGACGATAGAAAATGTTATAAATTATGCTCTGTTCGAATTTGAAGTGAATCGGATGAATAGGTTTTGAGATACGACTTATCACGTTTCATAAAACAGTGAAGAAAAAAAGCAAGAGGAAAAAGTTCGCCGTAGCGCAGTAGGCGATTAGATTCTTTACAAAAAATTGTCATAACTCGGTCACGTTTTGGAATTTTTACAAAATCTTCGTTGCAAATAAACATTAAGATCCTACGCTACAAACAATATTTTCGAAACTTCAAGCTCATGCTGATCCTTTAAACCTGCGGGCTTTGCATTTATCTATTGGGTCTAAGCAGCACGTAACCTTGATCGAGTTTTTGTACACACATGCATATGTTCACTATCCGTAGCATATAAAACAGATTCAGCAGCAATATAATAATCAAGCACGTGCCCGTACTGCCTTAAGGCCATGTATCACACGATGCGAGATTCCTACGCGGTCACGACGGTATTGCAGGATTCGTAATTCTTGGCTACGAGCCTCTGCAAACTACCGCCAAATGTCGGAGCAACCGTCTGTTACTCACGCCACAGCAGAAAGCAGCCAATTAGCAATGCCCAAAAGTATCGGCGCCTCTCGCGGCTTGCGGCAGAAGCTCTACCAGTAAAGTAAACTTTTTGAAGATGCATCGATAACATTGGACAACATTTTGAAAACCAAAATTACTTAAGATTCTCCTGTGTTTCAGGGTGCTAGATGGATAATAAAAGTAAATTATCGTTCCATAAGCCACCTAAACATAAGGTTTTTTTATGTGGCTGTTGGCTCTGAAAATGCCTCTCTTTTTCCAGCATCAAGTCGAGTTTGTAGCCACTCCACAAGTTTCTTTTTTTACTTGTCAAGCTTGTATCTTTATAAATAATAAATCGAGCAATATCACAAATTATTTCTGTTATATACAATGTACAAATATAACTTCGGACGTCGCTTGTAAAAAGTATGCTCTGAAAAATAGAATCACCACTTCTCGAAACCTACGAGTGACTCTCATAACCTTAGAAAATCTAAATCCAGAGCTGACAGAGCTAAAAGAAGAGCGGAAAACAAATGATAGTAGTAGCATCTTTACAATCAAACAATGATAGTAGAATCATCTTTACAATCAAACAATGATAGTAGTAGCATCTTTACAATATACCATGGAGATAAATCCAATAGCCAGCTCGCAGGAAATCAAGAACGAAGTAATTGTTTACGTTTGAGGCTATACTGTGATCGGCCATATTGAAATATCGCGGCGCCACCTCTGGGACGTGAAAATCACGAATAGACAACGGTTGCTGCAAATTCATGTGTGATGCGTGTGCGCGGTATCATGAGGGATCGCCGCCAGTGGGATTACTGATGCACTATATTTTCAGGATTATCGATAATATTTTGAGCTTCGTTGGTACAATTTTGCTCGTTTTATGTAAAAAAAACTCCAAACCCCAATTCCTCTGTCATGTTTCCACAAAATCTGTAGAAGCAACACCCAAAATGTGTGTCTTTTCACGTTCGGGAACTTAATGGTATTGAAATGTGCATGAATTCGGCGCATCGTTTAATAACTCACAATGCATCGCGAGGTAACGACAATCTGTAAAGTTGTTTTTCAAAATTTGGAGAAATGTCGAACGTCAGGTTCTTCCTGCAATAATATTGCATGTAAACAATAGATTTCATTTCAATTGATTATATCGTTTGGTCGAAATTGGGGTTCAAAATTTCGACGTGGTCGGAGCGTGTGATGTGCGGGTCACACGTCCAGTCGGTAAGAATGCTACCTCCAAGTTTTTTCCCAGACGGATGGCATTTCAAGAAAGTAAGGCGAAATACGTTTTTCGTCGTTCAACAGAGCAGGCGGTGTTTTTTTTCTTCTTTTTTTCCGAAAAATCAACCATTTTTAAAATACTGAGAATTTGCAAATTGGCTGTCTCGCTTTCGCACTCATGTCCGCTCGGTCGGTGTGACACTTTGCATTAAACCAATGGTAAAAACGTAATTTATTTTTTTCTTGTCGCCTTCTGCGTGCTTTTCGTGTTTTCCCACGCGACTGGCCCTCACTGCATTTCTTTATTTTGCCTCTAAATCTTCAGGTACATTCGTACCATTATTGCGCAATGCAAAATCAAGCTTATCACTCTAGGAACAGACATATCGTGACCGGCGGTTGTTGGCATTGCTCAACGGTGCCTCTCGGAAGGTAACAAGTTTCTGTGCTTATCAGCAGTCAATCATGAATCGAACCGCGACCGAGTGATCCTCGGCCGGTAAGGTAGAAATCCATACCTGCTGTGAATAAAATCGTTCCCTGTAACAAATGCGATGTTCTTTTCAACGAACAACCGAAAGGGACATAAAACCGCAGGCTCCATCTGTCCTCAAGCTCTTCGAGTATATCAACTGTCGGGTTCTCGGATGATAAGGGAACCACCCATATTGACGAGATACGGTAATCTCTCGACCGACAGGAATCCCCTAGAAATCGAAAAAGCTTTCGCAATTGTCACCGAATAACGTCATAAGAGTTATCCGTATCGGCTTAAAGTACAAATGTTTTTCTTTCAATACCAATGTTACAGGTCACCTCACTGCTGCTCGAGGGAGAGAGACGGAAGCTAGCGGTTCTCCAGCGCGAACTCCAAGTCGCGCTCGCCGAAGGTGGAAGCGTTAAAGTAAAGGAGAAACAGCGGCAGGAACTAATTCACGCGATATCGTGAGTTATTATGAAACTTTCCGATGAACTTTTGATAAATTAATTTTCCTCTTCCCTGCTCCGGCACCAAGTTTGCCACCGAGATATTCGTCGGAAAATTTAATCATGAATAATGAATTCCGCGCAGCGATGAGAGGATGCAAATGTGATTCGAGTGTCAGGCAGATTTCGAAAATGATCGTAATATCTCGGCGAGAGTAATACGAGTTCATAAATTCGGGATTACGAAAATCGAGATGCGAAAACAAAAATGCATACGGAAGATATTTGAGTGACAACGCGAGACCAACCGAACGTAAAATTGTACGTGTAAAAAAAAAAGAATCACTATTGCGAAGTACTCGTTGAATTTCGCAATTTCCGACTTTGTGACTGGCAGTCCGAAGTTCGCAATAACGCGGATCGAGAGCGAGCTTAACGGTACGCCGGGCACACCGGCCGTAGGGAACGAATAAATTTAATTCACACAGCACGAGGAATCTCGGTCGGGGCAGTAGTACGAGAGAACGATGATATCACTCCCGCGTGGCACCGGTGGAACGAGGGAAAAGTGTTCGCGTTTTCCCCGCGAAGTGGGCACTATGATTATTTTCGTTCCCTTTTTTTTTGCGAAGTAAAGCCGACAGCAGCAAATAATCGTCATATACCTCACACGGATATACAAGGTTGTTTGCTAACTGGTTGAACCGCGTGATTATGGGACGGAGAAATTTCGGGCCATGCGCCAAACCTCTCGCAGTTTAACCGTTTTTTTTTGTTTCCTTCTCTTTCTATTCAACAATTCCGAAACGATCGAGTGACGAATACGGCATTTCAGGTATTTCACGTTGCGGACATTTCTTTTTTATCACATGCCCTGATGTCTTTTTTTTTGGACTACAAATTTTATCCTATGCGGAAATGAGAGTTAAACTTGTACAGATGCGATATAGTCCAGTAAAAGAGACGAAAGCCCAGCACTTTTCACCGTAGAATATGATTTTTTTACTGAAGGTAGACGGTTGCATATTGAAAGTAACTTCAATGAAATTTTGCCCCTCAATTCGCCCAAATTTTAAGAAATAGGGGTTGAAAACTTAAAAATCGCCGTATCTCGATCATTAATAGCCCGATCAAAAATGCTTCAAACAAAAGTTGTTTGGAATAATAAAATACGCATAAAGTTATCTGACGTCCAATCCCCTATCGTTGAAAATAGCGGCACAAAAATACGAGAGTACCATTGCATTTTTGAATCGTTTTTGTGCCGCTATTTTCGAAGATAGGGGGTTGCACGTTATATAACTTTATACGGATTTTAATATTCCAAACAACTTTTGTTTGAAACCTTTTTTGATCGGGCTATTCATTATCGAGATACGGGGATTTTTAAGTTTTCAACCCCTATTTCTTGGGGTTGGGGCGTGTGAGGGGCAACATTTTATCGGGTTTACTTTCAGTGTGCAACCATCTACTTTCAGTCAAAAACTCATATTCTACGCAAAAAAGTGCTGGGTTTTCGTCTCCTTTATTGGGCTAGTAGGGTGAGGTTGAAATACGAGCGCTGATGTTTTGATACGTAATTTAAATTGCAGGAAAATACAAGGTCAACACGAACAACTCGACAAGGAGTACAGAATCCACGCTGCGGGCGTCATACTGTGCAATAACCGAGGTTCCGGAAAGGTAAGCATTTTAGCATGCATCGCGGCTGTCGCGTGAAAACAGAGATTTCCTGTTGTTGTCTCGTGGAGGATTATTTTAGCTTGGTTATCATTCGGATCGAACACCAGCGAATTCGATCAGTTGAACAAAATCTATACATCGAGTTACATTTTACAATGTCTTAACGTTCCTTTGTACGCCCTTGAGAGTTTTTTCATCCCGAAATTGTCGTAAGGATCCAATTGGATCCTCATACTTGTCCCCACTTTCTGATGGGGGTCCAATGGATCATCGTATAGGATCTCTATACAAAAACGTCAGGCTTGTACATTGGATTCCTATCGGGATTCCCTATTGGAATCCAATGTACGAATCCAGTTTGAATCCGAAAGGATTGTCACATTATCGAACAGAATCCGATGCGATTCTTGATGAATCCCATCGCATTCTGTACGTTGAATTTTTTAAACAAAACATTAGGACGTTGAATACGTCCTAATGTTTTAAGTCCTAATGTAGTTGGAGGATGTACATTCCATACCAAAAGTGAGTTTCGCTAAGAATCTGGAGTACTTTGCGATAACATTTAAATCTGAAAAAAATCGATCGTATTGAAGATGCTAAGAACATTGGTTTTGAATAATAAGAATGCCACACATTTATAAATAAATTGTTAAAAAAAAAAATTCTTCAAAAAATCTCCGGTGCACTTGATTTTTGTGACATTAAATGAATAATGATATTTTTCTGAATACATGTGATTTTTTACAGAATCTTCTCTCTATTTCGAAAATCCCTTTTGCGGAATTTTTCAGAGGCTGTACCTATTACACTGTTCGTTCAATAGCACAGACACTTCTTGGATTTAATATGGAGCATTGCTCCGAAAACATATTGAAAATTTGTGACTCGTCGTCCATTTTTTAAAACTAAAACAATTAAAATGAAAATAGGAAGAAAATTAGAAAAAACATTCATACCTATTCAGAAAAATCTACGAATTCATTTTATAATATAAAAAAGTAGTTCACCGGACATTTTTCTTGGCCCGTTTCTTTTTTCAACAATTTACTTATAACTTTTTTGCATTATTATTACCGGAAATTAAGGTTCTTAGCATCTTCAATGCGGTTGATTAAAAAAATTTAATCTCATCGCCAAGTAGTCCAAATTCTCGCCGAAACTCACTTTTAGTAGGGAATGTACGGGCAATACATCCTTAAGATGGTAGCGCATCTATAAAGAAGTACTATAAGCAAGCTTCAAATTCAGTCTATGTCATTCCGCCGAAGCGTAAATAACATTTTTCATAGTGCTAAACGTGTCAAATTTCGTGCTAAAAAAGAGTATTTGCGGGGAATTTTACGGCACTACTTTATTTAAAAAAAAATTGCACCTGGAGCACACACTTCGCACACTCGTTGAGACTTACGGCGACCATGCTCTGTCGGGAACGACAAGCAGAGGTTGGGTTAGACGCTTCAAAAATAATGATTTTGATGCGGTGAATTGGAGGCATTACTTCTTGAAGACTCATGTCAGTCGCAAGCAGAGCTTGAAGAATCATTAGGAGATTATCACACAACAGTTTTCAAACGTTTGAAAGCATGGTTGTCTTGCACATAGCGGTCATTTTCACGAAAAAACAGCGAAAACAAATTTACAATCCCAACATATGGATATATAGTATAAAGTATAAATCGCTTGAAATGATATATCTCAAAAATCGTTTTGCATCGCATCGTTGAACATCCAATGTAATTGTCGGTTATTTATTTTACTTCACTTCGACATTATATCACCACACACGCAAACGATCACGAAGCGTGCAGGTTATGTTTCAACACGCCGAGTTTTTCACATATATTCGCTTTGACGGTGGTAAGAAAGTCCAAACGGCTTCCATCGGGGGACAGTGCAGAATCCAATAGGATCCCCATGAGGACTTCCTATGTGCGGTGTCCCGAACAAATCCCTATAGAGGCGTAGGTGCATCTTGGGACTCCGCAACAAATTTCAGCACGGGATCACAAAAGGATACTTTTTTTGGGTGTTCCAACAAATTCCGGTTGAAAATTTCAATTAAAAAATTCTCACATGACGCCAATCGGGAAATAGCGCGAAATTCACTCGGGTTCCAATGTGAACTCCCTACGTGCATCGTTCCTATCAAATCTCTATAGGGATGCCGTACGATCTGGGGACTCCCCAACAAATATCTGCACGGGTTACGGTTCCATCTCTGTAGCGTTGAACCTTGCCAAATCCTTTAAGATCCTATTCACGAATACATTGTAAAGTCCGAGAATATTTTACAGGATCAGTTTCATAATAGCTCGACGATAGCAGGCCCGGCCGGCAGCTTCTTTCGATAAGGAAAGAAAGTCCACACTTCGTCAATGATAGTAATATAGGGTAGAGCAGCTATTGAAGGAAAAGAGGCGGAAGGTCCCACGAGAGCTTTTCAACTCAAAGAACCGCAGAGTGATTCAACTATACTATATATATATATAGTATATATATATAGTAGTATACTATATATATATATATATATATATATATATATATATATATATATATATATATATATATATATATATATATATATATATATATATATATATATATATATATATATATATATATATATAGCAAGTAGTAGGAAGAGTAAAGAAAGAGGATAGCCGATCTTTTGTAGACCGAAAAAGATCTCAGCAAAGAGAGAGGGAGGGAGGGAGGGAGGGAGGAAGAGAGAGAGAGAGAAAGAGCCCACGAGTGTCGAATACCGTCCGAAGTGAAAAATATATCACATTACCGATCAAATCAACTAACAGCGACAAGCTGAACGACAAGAGTTTCAGGAGGTCCAGACAATATATACTCAGTCGACACCAGAGCCAGCGTAGATCCTTGCATCGCTTTCCCTCCGACCCAAACTCTATTACAGATAACTTAGTTTTTTGTCCACGATAGCTACAGCGGGCGGGAATTTTAATTCTATCCACGTAGATAAGCGAGAAGGGGATCGAGACGATGCATTAGGGATTTCCAATTGCTCTTGGGTGGAGAGGTTAGAAACGTTACCACCAGCTACCGCTGCCCATCCAATGACATGGGCATTCACAGAGCACGGCGGGTGCTCGAAGGATTGTGGTCACGTAACCGAGTATTTTGCACTCTGGATCCTGATGGGGCAAGCGAAATACGGAAGTTGCATCATAATCGTTTTTGTTTTTTGCTTGAAAATTTCGCATACTTTGCAATTACCACTTGATATTTGTACATTCTTCCAGCTGGGTACTTTTCGAAGTCTTCAGCCTATTCTGACTCTCCAGCTCCTCACAGAAAAGAAAAGGAGATAAAGGGAGTAAAGTAGAGCTCCGAACTTAATGTAAAATTAACCTCTACTTAGCGTCTAAAACGGAAAAAATGTCTCTTTTCTCCACTTTTAGGCGCTAAGTAGCATGTTGATATACCTTTCTTGAATACCACACCCATACACGCTATTACGCATGCAGACATACGGAGAGGAAAGGAAGGTAATTTGGAATGCCATTTTGTTTCAGGCTTGCGGGTTTTTCTGTAAGGTGTAAGCAAATAAAGCCTTCATGAAATTGAAGCAATATTCATATACTATCAATCTGCAAGCTATCAAAAATAACAAAACATCGCTACTGCGTACAATTTTAGTTTGAACGGAAATCGGTCAATTTTGTTCGGATCGACTTGAAAGTTTCAGGACATATTCTCAGATACTTATACTTCAAAAAAATGCAATTAAAAAAAATCGATTTTGGCAAAATCGCAAGTGGGGGTAACCCCTTAACTTAGTCATGTAGGCTATTATTAGGCCATTGATTCAGAAGAAAATGTAAGACATGATTATTTCTACAATCAGTAGTTAATCAGTTTTAACAATTAAATAAATGGGTTGTTTGCCAAAATCGCAAACATAGGATCGACCTGCATATAGCCCAAACACTGCACCCACTTTTCCCCCCTTCTGTCTTCACTCTACTTCGCTTTACACTCTGCATTAGCTGCAGTGGGTCTTCCAACAAACGAAGTTTCTAGTTCTCCTAACGTATTTGACTTACGACTGTCATAAGAGTTGGAAGATTCCAAACTTTCAGTGTCATCATCATCGCTTTCAATGAGTCTCCGTTTCTTGGTCTTTTTATCGTTTCTTTTTCCTATCTCGTGATATATTTTGTCTTAGCCTTCTCCATTTCTTTTGTAGTTTTTGTCTTCTTGCCTTTTCCTTTATTTTGAGTATTTTCTTTTGCCTGTTTATTTAAGATTTTCTGATCTGACTTTCTCTGTTTTTTTTTTATAGGTTCTGTTTTTTTCTGTTTCGGCATAATCTGCAAATAAAATGAGTTCTCTAAATTGTTGAAAAAATACCAACGTACCAACAAACAAACTTTCCCTTTTATATATTAGTGAGAGGAGCTACATCTAGTTACAAAACCAATGGTAATTTGGAATATTCCAAATTTTCATCAGATCGGGTATTCCAAATTAGCAGCACGATGTAACCGGGCATAAGATCTATTTTTTTGTTAAAAAATATACATATATACATATACATATCGCCAGGCTTAAATCCATAGGTTTTTGATATTTTATTCTTAACCTTCACTAAATATATCAATAATCGTCTCCGTAAAATTTCAGGGTCGGTTACCGACCTAATTACAAAGAAAAAAATTAAAATTGCCTATCTTTGTGACGGAGTTCCGCGACGACATACGAGAACCCAATTTCCGGTCGCTACAAAAGTGTAAATAATTGCAGGAATCCGTCAGATTCTTAAAAATAGTCAGATTTAAATACGCTTATTGACCTAATTTTTTGTATAATATCAAGTTCAATTTGAACTTCCGGTATTGGATTTATTACCACTTGCTACGATAAAGAGACGTGACAGTAAGGCAACAGCTGACTGTAGTCCTAACCTCATCTCGCTCATTCGAATTTCCACACATATTTCATTTTTAACCGACATATTTCGCCCACACAAATTTTCCATGCTTTTTGTCACTCGAGGCCCGAATACAATAGGTTTGTTCGCGCTAGCTACACTGTCTACACTTTTTTAGGGAGTGTACACTTTCGCGTTCATTTTAACGGAAATGACGTCACGCGCCGCTGTTCGCGTTATGAGTGTAGCTACACTTTCGTGCCACTAACCCTAGACTTTCTACACTCGATCTTGACGAGATGTAAAAGTACACGAAAAGTGTAACAGTGATCTGACTAGAATAACCCCATAACCAGCGAAACTGTCAGTGAGTGTATACAGAGGTAAGTACTACATAACCTAAAATATTTAAGGTAATCACAAACAAATTCTCATTTATTACGAAAAACAATCAATAATAAAAGTTAAAAATAACAAACTATTATAATTATCAATCTCTATCGATCAAGGTGATTAAAAAATTGACATGACCTACAATGTATAAGGCAATCATAAACAAATTCTCACTTATTATGAAAAACAATCAATAATAAAGGTTCAAAATAACAAAGTATTATAATTATCGATTTCTATTGATCAAGGTGATGAAAAAATTGACAAGATATAATGACAAGTGTTTATTATAAATTCGCAGTATCACAATACGTTCCAATCTACTATCAACGCAAACAGAAGCTAACATGGAACAGGAGCTCAAAATTAAGTCAGCAGTGCTGTTCCGAGATTCAGAAGGCGGCTTAGTCGTTGATGCTGACAACAACGTGTGCATTTCTGAAGGTTTTGGATTTCTACAATCGTATCACTAACACTCCATTCTATGTAAAACTGGTATCAGTACATCCGTTCTGGGCACAATTACAAGTACAAGTTAATAATTTCAATAACACCGTCCATTGTAAACAGTTTACGAGATCAACAAACTTGAGGTTACACGGTATATCTCTTTAACGGTGAGATGACACTCCGTAATCTCATGTGTTGTTTGAGGTTAAGGTGTGGTCCACTAGGTCGCCGCGATGTTTCTTGTACACTATCGCGTTCGCGCTAGAGTTGCTTACCCGCGAGGAAATAACCCCCTAGACATGGCCCTAGTTCCGTTTACACTGGCGAGTGTAGAGTGTACCTAGCGCGAACAAACCTAATGCTTTATATTTCCCGCACCTGACATTGTTTTAACAGATCGACCTTGAAAAGCATGGAGGTTAAACTCGCCTGGTTGAGTAAAAAGAGACGGAGATAGAACCAATGTTGCCAAATATCAAACCTAGAAATACTGCGCGAATCGTTGGAAAAACTATTTTTTCATTTTTCTAATTAAATGTGAACACTCATTAAACAGTTTACACATGGATAATTTTTAGTTATGAGAATTTTTTTTGCATATGTTAAAAATAGAAATTGTACAAGTCTCAAGTCTGATCAGTGGTATGACTAGTGTGAAGCAATAGGATTACCGTAAACTACTTGAACTGGGTGAGGTAGGAGTATAAGACTTTGTGCAGGAGGTAGGAGGTTGCAAAGGAGCCATCGGCAAAGCAGGAGCAGAAAAGTTGATTAGGGTGACATTTTGAGGCTCATGGTAGGGCTTCTAGCATTAAGTAGCCTCAAGTGAGGCTTAGATGTCGTCAAAGGCCTTCAAAACCCGTTGAAAATGGCAACTCGCGTAGGATTTTGGAATCCCACTGCTTTTAGGTGTCACCCCACTCTTATCAGTTCCACGTGGACTCCCCTTTCTCCTAATGTTGCCCACGGCTACTCTTTCGTAATGCATTACCGAGTCACGGATGCACGAGGACCAATGACACCGGAGAAAAACTGTGCCGATACAGGCGGCTATATTTAGCCTACTGGCGCTTGTATCACCATCGGCAATCCAGTAAAGCGTCCTTCCGCTAGGTCAAGCGGCCACCCATTCGAGTATCGGCCCAAAACCAACACTGCTCAAAACAGAAGACCGCGGAAGTCGCCCACGTCGACCCCGCGTCTACTGCTGTCGGATGATTCTCATCTAATCTTTCTCTTCTCTCATTTTCCCTTTGAAACGGGGCCAAAAATTCGTTGAACGAACCGCAGAACACTATTTCGTAGTTAAAACTTGTGCAACGGATTCCACGGCGATCTCGAAAGATTCATTAGCACGAGTTTTCCATGAAAGTGTTGCAGGCACCGCAGGTTAGTAAGAGCATAGCCAAACGCTGGAACGAAGTGTCAGGACTTTCCGACTGCGGATTGCACGGAATGCGTCCGGGCTCCCGCCTTCAAATGCAGGTTTCAGATTCGTCGCGAGTCTCGAGGATGGCGCCATTTTGACTGTTGTTACACCGTTAAACGCGCACAAAATGGCACTCGAGTATTCTCCAGCTTGTGGCTTTCAATCTAAATGACCCGGATGTCTTCGTATGGCGAATACCCGAGTTTAGATGCCGCTTTCGCCTATACAGTAATCGTAAAAACATGAAACATTCTACTTTTCGCATCACACTGCAATAAAGAGCAGCGAGCGTTCGTCTCAAGCGTACATTCTTATTCGTGTTTCCGAATCACGTCTTACACGTCACAAGCTACGTGCCCCTTGTCATTTATTACAAATTTGTTACTTTAACACCATAATTTATTAATCCCACACACACACACACACACACACACACACACATGTTTCGTTTACGATGCTTTTAGTCGTAACCATGAAACGATCTTGAAAACCATTTCGTCAAGGGGCAAAGCGACGTTTGGGGGTTGCAAAAGGGCTGCACGAAGATTTGCCATGATCCACCTTCGCCTGTATTCTCTAGCATCAGTATTTAGGTATAGTTACGGCATACCGGAAATGCCGATATATGACACTTCGTTCATAGAGCGCGGTATAGTACTATAGATGTGTGTGTGTGTGTGTGTCTGTGTGTGTGTGTGCAGTAGACCAATAATATTTGACCCCGGGGAATGATGGGAGGAACGACGTTAAATGGGCTGTCCCAATGGACACCGCTATTCCATTGTTTTCGTGCACACATGTGGATGCTGTCTGTCTGTTCCTATCCGTCGGACTTTTCTGTTGCGTTCGACATAAGGTATACGGACATAAACTCCGCTGACGCGGTACAAGCGTATGCAATTCCCACGAGTAGAAAACTAGAAAAAAATCCCTTTTTGCAAAACCAATTTATGTCGCCAGTAAATCTTATAAATGTTCCTTGCCAATTTCAAAGTGATCGGATAAAAATTGATAGATTTATAGGCTGTTATGTCGACGCCCGTTGGAACGCTCGCAGCGTCGTTCGAATCTTTAGACGCTATTTCTCGAAGGTACGTTTCAAAGTCAGTCAGCAAAATATTTTAAAAACTACTGTATCGATTTTTTTTGAATTTCTAGGGCTTTTTGTGGATCTAAAAATAGAGGATTTTATGGGATGATTTTTTTTTGGATGTACACTTTCGATTTGATGAACGAAGAATTCCCATTTTTTTTTGCAAATATCCAGATTCTTGAACACGTACCATTTTGTTAAAATATGATATTTTGGAAATTGCCGTGTTTAATCATAGGATAAACTAATATACTAACGAAATCTGTTTGATTTCTTGATATTAGATAACCTGGTTCAGAAGGGCATTGCTCACCGCAAAAGACGTTTTCCAGAGGTGCTTCCCGGACATGGGCTGTAAATCGATTAGAATGAAGTATTATTACACAAAAAATGTACAGAGTGTTCTTGAGATGATACTTTTTCAAATACCTCATTTCTGTAAAAATGTATCATCGCGATTTTCGAAAAATGAATAAACAAGGCATAACTGGTTAATGAGAAGAACAAAAAATAAAGCACTCGCCGTGTAATGCCGTGTAAGGACTGTCACCTCACGTTTCATCCATTACGTTACCTTACATAGTCACGTTCAACACGGAGCACTCGATATTTCGTCCTCTCATAACGAGTGTTAATTCTTAATTAAAACTACCGGGTCTCAAGTTTTCCGGTGATGCGCAAATTCATAAACGAGTTTTGTGCCGTTGGTGTGAATTTGGATATGCAGAGCAAACAAGCGAAGCTGCGCATTAACGGTGGTCGCCATGGGCCAACTCGTAGGTCCGAAAACTATACGGATATTACGATGTTAGGGAACTGGACGTTAAATTCTCTTGGAGAATGCAGCATGTGCGCGAATACACCCCGTGCGCTGGGGCCGGGGGAGGGGGGGGGGGGGGGGGGGTTGTTGAGACTGTGTCTGTAGAGTTCAGTTGAGCTTAGCTGGATCAGGCATGTCTCGGATAATTAGGATTGTATACCTCGTTCACGACGATATAAAGACCAAACATTTTTTTCCCTTTTTCTTCTTTGTTTTTCTCCCTCTTGGTGGCGAAGCAGCAGCAAAAGTGTGGCAAAATTACTTGTGACCATTTTTGTACACATTTTGAGCCGCGTTCGAAGTACACGCGCGGACATCGCTTAGTAGATCGCGAGTCGTACAGCATCATTAAGGGGCTATACCAGTGTGACGATTTCGGAAAATCGATTTTTTTTTGCCTTTTTCGACAGTTTATACTTTCAAGAATATCATTATCATTTATATCATTTATATCAATATCATTTTATCTTGCAAGAATCGATAGTTAAGTCTTTAAACGCGTTTTTCTAGAAATGAGATTTTTCAAATTTGCTGACATTGTAACTCAAAGAGCATTTATCCGATTGACTTGAAATTTGAATTGAGTAATCTTGAATATATTTACTCTACAATGACGTACGATATTTTTGATTGGATGAAAATTGACGATTTGGCATTGAAAAAAACGACCATTTTATAGGCAAGAAAACAGACTTTTTTCATAACTACGCCATTTTGGTAGATTTTGATATTTTTCGAAAATCCTACGTCATTGTACAGGAAATACCTTCCAGTTTAACGACATTTTTCCTTTTTCGGTTTCAGCTACTCAATCGGCCGGAATCATGTCAGCAGCAACTTTTTTTTGCGCCTCCGAACGCAGCGCATAAGTCGCTTGGATCTCAATATTTTTCTATGAAAAAATTATGTAATATAGGTCAAATATAGTCAAATATATTCTTAATTTTCCAAAACATTCAATTTAGTACTTCTCTTAAAAAAAAATCCCGAAAATCACCCAAATTTTCAGCGTTCACATCGGTATAGCCCCTTAAGGGGTCATCTCACTTTAGACGCTAAAAAAGGGTATTTCCATGAATTTTTTTGATAGGTTTATATTATAGATATTGATATAAAAGTTGTTACGCTTAATAAATACACTTTCGAAATACATTAAAAAAATGTTACGTCACTATTTATAGATGTAAATGGAAGTTAAAAAAATGTCCTAAAAAAATTGTCGATCTGCGCTGTTGATGAAATCTCGGAGATGGACCATCCGAAACAAAAAACTCATACGATTTTTTAAATATGCAAAAATACCAAAATGGCGGACATTTTGCGAAAAAACGTAAGAAACGCATTTTTTCACCGTTATTGGCAAAAAAAAATAGCAAATGTCAAAATTTTAAAAATCCTTGATATGCGCTATAGCTATAGTTGTAAAGGATATGTGATTAAAATTTCATAAGGATCGGTTCAGTAGTTTCGAAGGTTTTATCAATAAGCCGTAAAAAAACGTTGTTTCGAGAAAAACGCGTTTAAAGTTTGTTTGTGTTACATAAATACGTAATGTTTCGTTTAAATATGTTTTGACAGTGTATATATTAAGTGTAACAACTTTCATATCGATATCTATAATATAAACCTATTAAGAAAATTCATGAAAATAGTCTTTTTTAGTGCCTAAAGTGAAAAGACCCCTTAATAGATGCTAATAAAACAATAGTCAATCACATTCTGTAGCAAAAATTACAAAAATTCGCTGCCGCTGTAATACATCCGACCTTATGCATTTTACCATTTTGTCTAATATTTTAGTCACATAAGGCTTGGTCATAGTCGGTCATACACAATTGTATGTTTGAGCGGAATGTATGGAAATATGATTCCATACATACATAGATTTAAGGATCTACAGTCCTTGAGTAGTTTGACTAACAATAACCTATAATATACAGGGACGCGGTACACCAACCCTGCGGTGTCCCACAATCAGCTGATCTCAGCTCACAGTACGCTGACGATATAATGATAATGAACAATGGACACTCTCCGCAGCAAGCAAAATATCTCGCCGAGAGAAACACCCAAGAGCTACTTGAATACTACGAAAAATGGGGACTTAAGTGTAACGCAGACAAGACACAGACAATAATCTTCGGACGACAACACCGCACACGTGCCAAGCGCAGCGTCGAGGTTGTAGACCCACAAACTCGAAATATCGTCGTGATAGAAGCAACAAGAAAACTGAGCTACCTAGGAATCACAATCTCCAGAACATTACAAATAACACCACATTCTCTAAAAAGACTGGCAATCACAAAATATGTCATCAATTGCCTTCAAGGAATCATAGGGAAATATTCCGAAGTAGATGCATATGTTAAATGGCGCATAATTCGGGCGTGCATCTTGCCGTCAATGAATTATGGCACAGAGTGTTTGTTACCACTATACAACAAAACAACATTTAAAAAAATGGAGATCTGTTATAAAAAAAACACTAAAACAAGCTGCTGGACTACCGACAACGTTCCAGACAAAAGATCTCTGGCAGATGACCGGTGAAAAACCGTTCTTGGAACGCCTTACACAACTACATCTAGACGGACTAAATAAGCTCCGAAATCACACATGTCCTTATCTAAAAGGACTCACAGCAGACGACTTCCAACCGTACGAAAATCAAGCTGCAAAACGAAACATACTCTGTCCAATAACGGGACTTACTCACTAACACTCATTGTATATCTAACCTCACCTCATCATGTAAATATCTATTCATTCACCAAATCTCATTAGTATTAAAGAAACGATGTCGAAAAACGAACAACAATATGAGCAAATCGAAAGATAACGAGACCCAACACCTATTTCTATATAAAACTTAATCATTTTCTATACCATGATAGTCTAGAGACCCCAGGGGCAAGAAACTTAAACATGAACATGTAACTAAAATAAGATTAATAAATAAAATAAAAATAATAATAATAATATACAGGGGGCCCTGTTATGAATGGATAATGCTGCAACTGTCGACAGGTCAGACCATGCGCTACTACATGCTGGAATTTCAGTTTAGTAAAAATCCCACGGTTTTCTAGATTTTGGGCCTTGTGTTATTAAAAAAAAAAAAATCATCCGCTTTCGGTTTTTCGCATGCCATTTCTACAAATGATATTAATCGACACTAACTAAGCAACTTTTTAAAGTAATTGGCACGATATGCGTAGTACATTTTTTTAACATCGCAGGCTATCAAAGTCAGATGTTCGAATTGGTTGTATGAAAATTCTGCATAAGATCTTTTTTCATAAAGTTTCATTAACATTTAAGGTTAAAAAGAAGACTTTTCAAGTAAAAACCAATAAGAAATAGTATTTTTTTTTGAAGCGGGTAAAAAAAGTTATTATTTGTAGAAATGGCATGCGAAAACCAAAAGCAGATGATTTTTAGCTCGAAAACCGTGGGGCTTTTACTAAACTGAAATTCCAGCATATAGTAGGACATTATCTGACATATCGACAGATGCAGGATTATCGATTTATAATAGGACACCTTGGATATATTTTTTTTCTCGACTATAGTAGGACATGATCTGACATATTGACAGTTGCAGAATTATCCATTCATAATATGACACCTTGGATATATTTTTTTTCTCGAAAACATGCACTCTCGACATTTGCAACAGTAGGCCAAGTGTCTTATTCGAAATGGCACCACTTCTGCAATACATACCGACAATAATAAACCACAAATTTTGCATTGTCATATACCATTTTTTTCAAATATATGCTCATTACACGTACTGTTCCATACATGGCACGATATCGACGGCTCGTGGAAGTGGACTCGTAGCTCACGATTGAGTACTGTCAACTGATCCACTGGTCGGTGCATCGCATTCCGTAGTTTAAGGGCATGTGTCACACCCTTCAACCACGTCAACATTTTTAACCCTTATTTCGACCAAGCGATACAATCAATTGAGGTTAAATTTATCGTGTACATGCGATATTGTTGCAGAAAGAAGCGGTCGGTCGACATTGTCCAAATTTTGAAAAAAACTTTACAGATCGTCGTTATTATATGAAAATGTGGAAACACATATGTTATTGAGCATACATTCAACTTATTCCGTGTACATTTTTTTTTAATTACAAATTAATAACTTTATTGAGGTATAATAGAGCCTCGGTACAAAAAATGTGGTCCAATAGCCGGATCGATAACTTGACGATGGTCTCAAAAATGAAAAAAAAGTTTTATAATATACGAAAATGTAGTTCTCGTGGTAGATCGCCGTTTTACGAGAAAAAAAAAATGTTTCACAAAACGGCAGATGTTAAAAAAGTGTCATTTTGGCTAAATCTTTATTCATATTCGGGGGCTTAAAAACTACTAAATTAAAAAAACGTTTACGTACAACGATAGCAACTGCAATGACGGGACTTTTGTTTTTTTTTTTAATTGAACGCCGGACACTCACAACTAGGGTTATGTTTCCGGCCAGGTCGAGAAAACTCGTTTCGAGAAAAACGCGATTGAAAGTTTTTGTATACGTAAATCATTGCGCTACTTGCTCTCATTAAATCGTCTGTATTTTGGTCACTTGTCACTATTTTAACATGAATTTTTTTTCACATGTTCTTGAATATGTATACTAGGATGGCACAATTTTGAGCTCTATTTTTTCCTCTTTTTCTCACCATCCAATGATCTTTAAAGAAAGAAAAATTATCGCGAAAGCTCCGAGCCGTCATAAATATTAAGAGGTCACTCAAGACTCCCAAAAATTCAGTTTCGTTAAACAATCGATTTTTTTTTTCGTCCACTTCGCACCCGTGAATTTTAGGCTTTAGGACTTTAAAATTAACCTCGCGAGAGCTCTAGCCGGCTAATAAATATTTAGTGCTCGCTCAAGAGCTTCGAAATTTCCAATTTACGCAAAATTTTTTTTACTCTTCTCAATCATGAATTTTACGCTTTGTAAAATTTAAAAAACAAGTAATCCTTTTTAATTAAAAAACAGGTTTTTCAAATTTACCTCACACTTCTAACCCAAGAATTATAATCTTCGTTCTCATAAAAACATTCTTTAAAGCTCTTGTCCGTAAACTAAATTATAGGTCGTTTTATTCGTAAAACTGAAATGGCACCTGTTCTCCGCGCCTCGTAATGCATCCCCCAGTTGTTCTCGTTAGTCAAAGTGCGGACCTATCGTAGCTGTACTCTGTGACCAGCGACGCCATAATACAATAATACATAATAATACATAATAACACATATCGTCTGATTGGTGTTTGTTACAAATAATTATAATAAATTATTCAGAAAATGTAACACTTCGCTGTTCATTTTGTTTTTATGCTACAAGGAATTATAGTGCATGCGAGATTTTTTTTTTGGCGAAAATTCTGAATTTCGAAAACCTTGACTGACCATTAAATATTGATTGGCCAGCTAGAGCTTTTGCGAGAATAATTTCAAAATTATAAAGCGTCAATTTCATGGGTGAGAAGTGGACGAAAAAAAAATCGATTTTTTTTAATTAAAAAATAAATTTTGGGAGGCTTGAGCGACCTCAAAATATTTTTCGACTGTTTGCAGCTTCTGCGACAATTTTTTTCTCTAAAAAGATAATTGGCTGGTGAGGAAAAGGAAAAAAATAAAGCTCAAAATTGTGCCACCCTAATGTATACTTTGAGAAAATGCAAAAAAAAATCGATTTTTCTGACTCGTCACCTCGTGGCGTCCTGTCTTGAGGAGCAGCATTCCCGAATCGTACTTTTTGAATAATTTATTAAAATGTGCATACAATATGCTTGTCAACAATTTGTTTATCTTGAGTTACCGTTATACCAGAAAAATAAATACATCGACGAAATCAAGTTAAGAATTGTTGTTTACAATTAAGAGTGTTGCAAATAACACCAAAAGCCCTTATGGGCTATGCTTCAGGTAAGAAAATATTTTGCAAGATCGCGGAAAATATACTGTGGATCGCAGAGTTTGCATTTCCTGTGCGCTCATCACGAGAGGAATCTCCAAAAGGGGATCCTTTGCTATTTCAATCGTGTCGGACTCGACTGCTATGACAGTCTGTCGCCAAGCTCCGGAATAACCACAATTGGCCTTGAACAAGGTAATTTCTTCAGCGGAACGACTTCAACGGTGAACGTGGATGGGCTCTCCAAGTCTAGGGATTTCATTGCTCCGGACAGTGAAAAATAAAATAAAAACGAGCGAAAGCCACATCAAAGCAGGATAATGTTGATTGCAAACTAGCACGGCTCGCGAAATGAAGAACTTTGCTTCGCTATATGCACGACCTTATTAGAGTAACGGACTAGGAGTAATCCCCGCTGTTGGTTGTATAATCAAGCCGTGTTATTCATGGCCCAATACTATTTATGAAAAACCGCCAACTTTAAGAGCCTTCAACAACCCTTCGCCGCATATTGGCGTTCGCTTTATTACGCTGTTCTATAGCCGCGAGCCCAACGGACTCTCGTTACATCCACTTTAATCGCGACAACGCCGAGGCAATAATTCCAGCGGTTTTTTTTCCTTCTCTCATGCCTTTTACATAATATCGGGAAAATCAACTTTTACACTCTACTCATGCTCTGTGCAAATCATTGACTGACAGGCTACGGACTTATCAACTCGATTTAAATTCGTTGTGGCATTTCGTACCTCCACGTGCAACGTGGGTCGCACTCTCAGCGAAACGCACCTCAAAGACCTGCAATGGTAAATGAGGAGGTGGCGAACGAAAACGGACTTGTCCACACGTCGTCAAATTTTTTTATTTTCATTTTTTTTATGCCTAAAAACTGCTTTTTCGCTCAAAAAGACAGTTTTTAAACAAATTTTGAGGTGTTTGGAGCCGGATTTGATTCCAAATATTTCGGGCGCTATTCAAGGTGTAGTGGAAAAACGCGAAAAATAAAAAAAAATTGACGTAGTGTGAACAAGTCTGGTTTTGTTCATTAGCTCCTGAAATTCAAGCAATAATAACGGTACATCGGGTGGAAAGTAGATTTTGCAGTTGCACCCGAAATAAAATTACACGTCGTAAAGTACGTGCGCCGACGCGGACGTTAAGGTATCTCCGTTCACGAACCCAAATATTCAACAATTAACTAATTTTCGTGCATCATCAAGTAAAAATCCATCCCAGTATACTGGTAAGACTTCAAGCCAAGTTACCGAACTTTTAACGAAAAATTACGACCCTAAAATCCGTCTCATTTATACGGCGCTTTATGGAGATGACACGCTGGCCACATTTCTATCTAACAATTGATACACTAACAAGAAAAGATGTCAAGATTTCGATGAAATTTGGCATGCTTGTAGAATGAGTAAAAAAAGGCGACACCTATTTTTTTATATCTGCAGAACCCCATTTTTAAGGGGTGAAACGCACCCTCGAAAATAGGGGTGTTTTTCGTTTTTCGTGGTTAACGTTATCATTATCATCTCCAATGTATAGTTCGAGAAAAAATAAACATTGTTGCAATTGTGGATTTTTTAAATATCTCATACCGTTGAAACTTTATTGACAAAAAAGGAAAAACACTCCGATTTTCGAAGGTGCATTTCAACCCTTAAAAACCGGTTTCCGCAGATATAAAAAAATACGTGTCGCCCATTTTCACCCATTCCACAACCATGCTAAATATAATCGAAATCGGAGAGATCAACCTGGCAACCTTTCCTTGTAAAATAACTCTAGATGCCTAATATGAACCGTTCACGAGTGCAACAAAATTTAAAGATTCCGAAGGGACGATAAAAACTGGGAGTCACCGAATGTTTAAAGAAATGATCAATGACAAAACTTGGAAAATGTGGCTAGTAGAAGAATTTTCGAAGCCGCGACTTTTTATAGAAATGGTAAAAATTCCTATATCTACTAAATTTGCACGAATTTTTGTATTCTACTTTATCGTTTCGTATGAGAAATGATTGTGAATTATTTTTATTCAGCGTCACTGCAATTTACCGATGATTCAGAAGGGTTCTTATACCCCCACAAAATATGGCTCTCCGCCAAAACAATACCTTAAGGGGTTACTTGGGTTTCGAAGCCAAAAAAGCATATTTTCTCTATTAAAAAAATATATATATATACATTATTTTATTCAAAGCGTCAAACACATAAAAGAACATGTCAACAATATTTAAAAAAATTTCATCCAAAAATTTGGGAATTTCAGCCGGTGGGATCTGGTTTGTGGAGACCCTTAAAAAAGTGTCCTGGTAGTGGTCAGAATAACTCATGATAGCTTTATCTAAAATTAAAAAAACATTTTTTTTTTCTATTAGTATATATTGAACGAAGGATTTAAAAAAATGGAGTTTTTGGCAGAGTTGTATGCAAAATAGTCCAATTTTTGGTACAATTTACACGGCGTATAGTCTCGTAAAATTCGTTGTATTAGAAAAAAACCTTCGTTCAATCACTAGTCAATGCTCCTTTGAAGAAGTGTGCAAAATTTCAACAAGATCGGTGCATTAGTTTTTGAGAAATCGTGTCCACCGACTTCAAAAATAGTGTTTTGAGGGAAATGCGATTTATGTTTTAAGTAGAAATAAAACGAAAATTTTTGTTGACTTACATAGAATCGTTGATTCCAGCTCCATAACGCAAAGATCCTGCTGCAGCTGCAGCAGGGCATCCTTTTGTTCCTGCCTTGATTTTTTAAAATATTGCTCCACGTAACCCCCTGAAAGCCCTCGTCGAACGAGCACAAAAGTATGTATTTTCTGCGGCCTGGATCGCTTCTAGATGCGCCTCGTATATCATTCACCGCAAAATTGATTTTCGTACCGAGACTTCGTAGACACGAACACACAAGTATATGGTTGTAGGATATCCTAAAAGATATATACAGGGTGATTCACTAGAAGTTGGTCACTCGAATCACCTATAAAGATTTATTTTAAACGTTCATAGACCGTCAGAGACAACATTGAAATGTTTTGTCAATGTTTACATTTTGGTAGCCTTAAATTTTTTTTCAAGTAAGAGTATCAACCTTATTTTAAGGTTACCTCCACTTTTTCAAAAGGAAAATCCCTTTTTATGGGCCTCGAATGGAGAGAATAAAAACAAAACCAATGACTTACAACATCATGACCTTGGGATGACCTCGAAATAAATGAAAAATTTTCGGTTCTGTGGATTGGTAGAAACGGTCCAGTCGCCCAGCCTCCCCGATTTAACACCATTGGACTAATATTTGTGAGGTGCGTTGAAAAGCGAAGGCTGCAGAGATTACCAACCATTCGGGAAGATAATAAACCACGCTTGTCGAGCGATTTCTAACGAGACGTTGCAAGAAGTTCACGCGTTATTCAGAAATCGTATCGTAAAATGTATCGAGGTTAATGGAATTTTTTTTTGAGCATGTCGTGCAATGAAAACATCATTTGCGCCTAAAACCACCGTTTTTTTTTGCTGACCTTGCTTTAATTACCATTTTGCAATTTTTTTTGATATTCCAAGGTCATCCCAAAGTCGTGATATTGTAGGTAATTGGTTTTGTTTTTTAGTACTCTCCAGTGGTAGCCAATAAGAAAGGGGTTTCACTTTTTTTTAAAGTGGAGGTGACCTTGAAATCAGGTCGATATCTCCACTTGCGAGAAAATTGAAGGCTGCCAAAATGTAGATATTGACAAACCATTCAAACTTTATCTCTCACTTTTTCGTCTAAAACCAATATTCATAGGTGTTTTCAATTGACTAATTCCTAGTGAATCACCCTGTATATACAGCATTGTACGATAATATACCTGTTTGGTCATTAGTATCTACCTATATCACAAAAGGATACGTCCAACCCGTTATATCTACCTATGTAATCCTCGTTGTTAGCACGTTTGGCTGTTTTGAGGGCGATCTCCGTAAATTTGTTCAGACGAATTCTTGATCTTGAGAACGAGGTGATCTTCAGATTACGTTTGTATCAATTTGCTTGGATCCAACGGTGATTTTGAAGACATTCGCGCTCACACCACATTGTTTCCCGAAGATGACGTTGAAGTTTGCATCGTTGGAATGCAACGGAAGTCAGTTTCTTTAGTTCCTCAAAAGTTTTTTTGGTCGATTTGGACTACGAAAATCACTTGAACGTTTTGATGTATTCTCCGTATTATGGAGAATGAGAAAAATTAAGAAATAAAAATCTACAGATATTACACAAAGTGCAACTAATTAATGACATTTAAAATGTAGTTAGACATTTCCATTAATAAAAAATAGGTACATGTAAATAATATGAGTTGGTTTTTGTTAATTTAAAAAAAACATATCGATAGATTGAGGTAATAAGATGTTTTAACTAATAACAAGATTGAAATTGGGTGGGGAGAGGGTATTTTTCAGCCGATCACAGGCATTCAGCATGTGGCAGTTTCCCCCACTCTACCACAACACAGTGGCAGTAGAGTGGGGTAGCGTTAGTTCCGGGTGACATCCAGTTAATTCAGGCCCAGCCTACCTTAACAAGCATATACAGTTTTAAAAGCATTTTCAATGCTAAAAAATGGAAAAAAGAAATCGTTGCATTTCAACCACGCATTTCAATCAAGTCAGTTGTCTTCAAAATCATTATTCCGTGTTCAGGTAGTTTCTACATTGATATTAGTGTGTATATATTTTTATATGTACATTAGGGTGTGCGGAAAAAAATCGATACTTTTTTTTTCGGTTGCATCCACCAAAAAAAGGTGAATTAAGGTAAAAAATGGAAAATCCTCGAAGGAGAGCTCAAAAAAAATTATTTCGAATGGCGCATTGCATTTGAATATTTTCCATAAGAATAACCGAGGAATAACAATAACACACAAAGATGTCATTAACATATTCTCATGGAGAATCGAATTTCCAACAAAAAAGATTTTACGAAAAATTAGCTCAGAACAATCGTTCAAGTGGAATCGCTATCTGAAATTGAATTGATAGAAAAAAAATAATTCAAAAGGCCTGTAAAAACGAATTTTTCGCTTTACGCAAAAACTTTTTGGGTTTTTTTTGTAGAGAATGTTCTGCTCTAACATACAATTTGCATGGATCGTTTTCAAAAAATTTCTCTGATACAAAAAAGAATCAAGTACAACAAGAAATATAAAAGAAACGACGTCCATCATTGATCGTGTTTCGAAAAGTTTTATTCAATGAATTTGGTTTAATAAGATAAAATAATTTGTTTTTACATTATAATGCTTGATAATCATCGTTCCTTTTTTTAAAAGTCTGTTTGTTGCAATTAGGGTATTCCGGTCGATGATTTTGCACTACGCCCAATAAATATTGTAGCTGCTCTTCGTTTTTTGTTAATGAACCGTTCTATGCTTCTATCAAAGTGACACCACGTTCGGCTACGTTATTAACGACTTTTGGATTTAAAACAAAATCTAAGCAACTCAAATAAGTGGCTTTTTCCGGCCATAATTCAATATTTACTCTCAAAAAATCATGAGGTAAATTGAATTGCTGGAAAAGAAATAAGGATTGTTGAGTAACGAAATCGCTTATGTCTTTTTTCAGCAACATTTCCCAATCATTTTTTTAACAATTACTCACTCGGAAGGATTTTTGGATTTTTCTCGAGATTGCAGACCTTATACAGTTTTACCTTCACCCTTATCGGCACAGCATTGTCGAAAAACGACAAAGCAACAATTTTCTCGTTAAAGTACCACAAGTGACTAGCTAATTTTTTCGAGGCAGCCTCCCCTACAACAGGATTCACTTCGCAATAACGGATGAAATTTTGTAGCAGTGACAGATCTTGATTTGGGGCCAAAATGGGGTAAAAACGTCGCGATTTCCCGTTCGTGGCGCTAGTGCGAAGCTTGTAATTTTGCACTACGAGCTACCGCATGCTGCCGCCAGGTGGCAGCGTGTGCTATGGCGCGCACGTCGCTTAAATAATAAAATTTAATTTCAGACAGCGCTATCACTTGAACGGTTGTTCTAAGCTAATTGTTCGTAGGGACTTTTTTTGTAGGGAATTCAACTTTCTATCAGAATATCACAATGACATTTTTGTGAGATTTTTTTCTGAAGAGTTTTACTACGATGTTCAGAAGTGCCACTATTTTCCTGTGTTACTCTTATGGAAAGTATTCAAATGCAATGCGCCGTTCGAAACAATGTTTTTTTGAGCTCTCCTTCGAGGATTCTTCTTTTTTTACCTTAATTCACCTTTTTTTGGTGTATGCAACCGAAAAAAAATATCGATTTTTTTCCGCACACCCTAATATACATAGTACGTCCGAAGAGAAGGGAACACCAAGAGGAAGCCGAAAACCGGAAAAAGGGCGGTCGGTCTCGTTGCATGCTCGGTTGGATCGAAGATCCGTCGGGGCAAGTCCATCTATTCAAAATTATTATAGTCCGGCTTAACTCGTTCGAATTCAGAATTCACTCTGTCCCATCTTCCGACAATCTCTCTTCCTGCGTTCGGTGGTCGCCGCTGGCAATCTATCGAGTTCACTCTGGTCGTGCTGATGGGGTACAGGAAGATGAGAAACAGAGGGGGAGAGGAAGAGGGTGAGAGTAAGATAGATAGGTAGAGACGGATAGGCGCGTTGATAGAGAGATGGACGAGGGCGACAGTCCGTCTTAATTGCCTCATCAAATTCCACCTCCGTCCGAGTGTCTTTCTCGGATACACACCTATACGTATATTTCCGTGTGCTTCGAATGAAACGAGCCGCGGTTATATATAATCGAAGAACCGATTGTATTGAAATATTTCCTCACTTCGACGCGAATGCCCCAGGAGCATCAACGAGACGAGAGAGCGCGGATAGAGCTGTTCAAACCAAGCTTTAACGATTGCATTTTCAACGCGAATATCGACGAAAGAGAGCAAAAATTAACTTTTCAATGAGCGACGATGGACAGCTGTGGGTGGCGTATTGACAATGCCGAGAGTCGTTACATTGATGGTGAAATTCGTGGGCCAAAATTATTGAAAATAAGTTGGAAAAAGTTCATTAACGGAATATCACAGGATGGAGTACTGGAAAATGAAGTTTATTTTAACAGGTTTTGGAATAGTTTTTTGTAGGTAACTTTTTTTCAACATCCTTAATTCCAACTTCTTTTGCTCCAATAGAACAATGTGTCTTTTGGCTATCAAATGTATAACAAAGTCAAGCCCCCCCGCCACAATATCATGTTAAACAAAGTGTCATAGTGACCTCGAGTGTTGGGTTTCTTTGACAAGGCATTGAAATACAACTTATGTCAAAGATTAAGGGTTACTTTGACATCGTTTTGATTGAAAAAAAGAAGTTATGCATTACACATGGAATTAAATGAAAAACAACGATTTTTTACAATCGAATTGTCATCTTTGTTGAGAAAACCTTTTACATAAAAATATCAAGTACCTAGAGGACTATTATGCACTTAAACAGTTTTATAATTATTATCGAGATCAAAATTACCTTGAGCAACATTACAATCAACTTTAGCAACATTATAATAAATTTCAACAATAATAGAAAAAAAGCTCGCAGCCCACACATTTAAACCTTATTTTGGCGCTCTGTTAAAGTAGTCCCCAAAGCTGTCAAAGTTACCTTTAATGTCAATTTAAGGGGTCTTTTCACTTTAGACGCTAAAAAAGGCTGTTTTCATTATTTTTTTGATAGGTTTCTATTATAGATATTGATATAAAAGTTGTTTCACATTAATACACTTTTGAAATACATCAAAAAATTGTTTTATGTATTTATGTAACCCGAACAAACTTTAAACGCGTTTTTCCCGAAACAACGTTTTTCGACGGCTTGTTGATAAAATCTTCGAAACGACTGAACCGATCCTTATGAAATGTTAACCACATATTCTTCACAACTATAGCTATAGCGCATATCAAGGATGTTTTTAAATTTTATATTTACTTTTTTTGGCAAAGACTGTGAAAAACACGTGTTTTTTTGTTTTTTCGAAAAACGTCCGCAATTTTGTTATTTTTGTATATATCAACAATCGTATGATATGCGCTATAGCCATTAATATACTGAATCTAGAATCGTCTGATTTTTTTGTTTCGGATGATCCATTTCCGAGATTTTATCAACAGCACAGATCTACAATTTCTTAAGGACATTTTACAAACTGCCATTTACATCTATAAATAGTGACTTAAAGAAAAACATTTTTTTTCTAAATGTATTTCGAAAGTGTATTTATTAACTGTAACAACTTTTATATCAATGTCTATAATATAAACCCATGAAAAATTCATCAAAATAGCCTTTTTAGCGTCTAAAGTGAGAAGAGGGGTCTTAACTCCGTTTTACGGTACGTTTGGGTTACTTTCTCCTGGACAGACTCCGGTAATTCATTATTATTGAGGTGTTTTTTGGAATATTGTACAAAAAAAAAGTCAAAGCAGTAATAAGAACAGCTCCAGCGGCGAAAATAATGGTGTAATTAAAATACAATCAAAACGGGGTATCGTCATGGAATAATTCAGGCAAAGCATCGGATTCAAATGTCATCCATGTCGATGCATATCCAGCTGCATAGATATCGGCACGAATCTACTTGTACGCGGATAACATATAAATTCCGATATCGTACCGAGGTAATCAATCATTCGACGTTCATTCGGAGGTAACGAAGAGGATACTGAAGAATGATAGAATGGCAGTGATTGTATCGGAAAACCGATACGATAACGTACTGGCGCTCGATTACCGTATCGATTGAGCAGCATTATATACGAGACGATATGTGCACCATTATACATTCTAGCGTGGAAGCAACAATCAAAAGAAAGTAGGTGGGGAACCTTGAGGCCAATGAATAGGCCCTGCACCGTTCAAACATGCTCGTCATTGAATATTTTCTTCCATGTTAACCACGGCCTCCATAGACAGGGATAAACATGGCGAATAAAATATCAATAAGACAAAAATGGCCGCTACGAAATTGATGGGCTGTCTACGGTGACGACCCGGAACGGTTATTCAAAAAAATGAATTTCGAAGTAATAAGTAAGATGATTGAAAAATCGTTTGGACTCGTCAATTTCAGTTGCTTCAAGCGACGAACGAGCGTTCGTCTTTTTTGCAGTTGCCTAAGCCCTTAACTTAGATGAAGGGCACGAGTAGCACGATAATACAGCTAATTGACGTTTTTTTCTTTTTGCGATGAAGGCAAGATACTCTTGATTCTACGGCTGTATTTGCGCATCGTCGGGTTTTAAGTTTTTCCCTATTAAACGAAACTTCGTGAGAAAATGTAGGGCGTTGAAGACGGATTTTCCGGTGCTGGAAAACTTCATTGCATTGTCGCTTCCACCATATCGCCTCGTTCAATTTTCCAGCTTCCATATTCCATTTGTTCCTATCAGATGTTTCGGCTTCGTGCGAACGTGCTGTCTCGTCATGTTGCATTGTTCGAAAATTCACGCTTCATCGAGAACTCCCCTATCCGTATATTCTTTCGTTAATGAGCTGCAGACTCGCAGAACTCAATGTCGAATAAAATTTACTTCGGGTCTTACAGCAGTTTGAGGGAAAATGAACAACTGCGGGAAATTCATTGTACACTTCTCGCGAGAAAATATCTTTCAAAGACGTTTCACATAGGATATCCGACAGATTGGAGGATCCATAGTCCTCCTCTAAAGTCTGGCTACCAATAATTTACAGGATGCACCATTTTCATTTTCGAAAATATACACGCTCGATATTTGCAACATTGATCCTTATGTATGGAAATGATGATAATAAGAAAATGACACCGCCGCCAAATGACGACATTAATCAACAACAAATCTTACACAGAAGACTTTGACATGTTTTGGGTTTTTAAATATTCGCCCACCACATCTAATTCTTAATACGTGGCATGATCCAGACGTTCGGTGAAAGTGAACACGTGGCTCACAATTGAATACTGTCAAATGATCTATTCATCGACGTATCCCATTCCGTAGTTGAAACAGACATCCGGACGGCGGAAGCTTTCAAACTTCGTCAAAGAACAAGTTCTTCTTTTCACCAATACTATGTATTTTCTCTAGGTGAGAAGAAAAAAGTGATCCTATTCTGCACCGCATAGATCTGCATGTTGTCTTCTTACAACATCGTCATCGAATAGTCGTTTGCACTTGCTGTACTGTACAATAGGTGGTGGCATTGAATTTCTGTATATACATTTTTGTTTTTGAGCATTTTTTAAAATAAAAACTTGTTGGATTACATCAATCAAAGTATTGTTCCTCGGATGTAACCACTTTCTCCAATGTAATTCGGCATCTTCATATTTTTTCAATTGACCTGGTCAGTGATTGTCATCGCGGGCACACTCGTCTCTGTTGAATAGTCCAAACCAATCTCTACACATAGTATCGGATGGTGTGGATTCGCCGTAAGCCTGTGTAAGCAATAGGTGAGTTCCAGCTGCCCTTTCTTCAAAATCGAAGCAGTGCAGAAGTGCACATTCCAAAAGCAACTTGCCGCGGTGCATTTTTTACTCGCTCGTTCGAGGAACGTGCATCAATTAAGCATGGCGTCTTTTGGCTGGGGGTTAGTGACACGGGGCCACCTTTCGAGGTGACATAAGCGACATCTGCCCGCACTAAAGTATAAAACACCTACAGACACCCACAGCTGAACAGCGGGTTTTCAATGCAACCACCTATTATATATACATCCTCCTTTCCCCACATACACATTGGTATGTCGACTACACCGCAACGTCGAGGGCAGCGCAGTGATTTTGTCGTCGCGACTCATAGAAAAGGATAGCTACTTCGTGACGCGAGGGTGGAAAAGTTTACAAGGGTGGTAGACGCTCGGATATTTAGACGCCTGGTGCACAGAGGCCAGATGAGGTAGGGGTTACGAGGGTGCAGAGTGGAAGGCGCCGGAGAACAACTGAATGCGGAAGCGTGAGGGCTTGGGGGTTCAATAGGGCAGTCACGCAGTTCGGACGAACACCATGAAAGTCTCCCGTATCGGACGAGAAATAAATACACAATAGATAGATACATGTATACATGTAGAATATATATACTACCCTGGTCTCGGAGCTCATGAATTTCAACCGTTCGCATTGTTTTTGCATGTCCAACAATACCCCGAGCTTATTCAATTACTTGGACTTTCATATAGCATTGTTGAGCTTTTTTCGGGAATCAAAATTTTTTGATTTTTCGTAGTATAAAGAAACCTCTGAGAAAAATGTTTTGAGAACGCCGATTTTCTCACCCCCTCTTGAGAATCTCGTAATGGTATTTATTTTTGGTAGGCTGATGACAAATCCATTGAGTATCATCTAGAAACCTCCCTAGTTACTATTTGAAAGAGGAATCAAATCAAAATAATCACATCAATCAACAATCTACAGAGAGAAAGGAGACGTGATCACGAGCTCAATGGAGACCTTTTAGGTGGCCTCGTGAGATAAATCGTTTGTAATAAATGTACGTGTACAGATAAATACTCTGATAGTCGTATAAGAAATAGAGATCGAGAGAGAGAGAGAGAGACTTGTCTTTACAGGAGAACGTCGACCAAGACCCGACGTGTTTAAAAATAGGGGTGCGGTGACAAAAGGGTGGTTTGGAAGTCCGCGCGGATGGTGACGTTTTGCGTCTACTCCCGAGCCTTTTCCTGTTCGGCAAGCGTCTCTTTCGACTGTATCAGCGCTGTGTGTGTCTGTGTGTTTAAATATATACACATGCTCGATAGCAGTCTTACTACAGTTTTGAAGCGCTGCTTGGTTGCTAGTGCAAACGAGACGGAAGGATGGAGGATCTAAACGTCGAATGGCTCTTATACCGAACGTTTCTCTATACTATACAGGTTTAAAGGACAGTTCATTGTCTACGCTGAGCTGGTAGTATATTGGCTGGAAAAGTTCGCCGGAATGCAAGGTATCTCGTAGACTGCTGTAATGGCCCGTAAAGGTAGACAAAAAAAACAAACAATAGAATAATCGTTTTTAACTATTGATTATTGACTCTTTTTCTTCGGAAAACGTAGTTGGCCGCGTTGTTCGCTTGGAACTTCAAGTGACATTTGTACGAACTGCCTCGAAGGACCAAAAGACACTTTGTTATCATCATTTTTGGACATCATTTGCATAGCAGCATGGCAATCATTAATTGGATATGGGTCTTGCAATTTTTTTTGTTTGCTTTTATTTTCGAAGCTCCCGTTTTTATTAAAACTTCATCAGTGGGCGGTTTTCATCGAGACTCTATTGTGGCTCGCCTCATAGACTATGTAATGCGCCTCGGGCATGCATCGTGAAAGTTCGCCCTGTAGTCTCGGCAGTGCTGACCAGAAAACTCTACCTTGTGTTTAATACCGTGCCTTTCATAAAACGTCATGGATCACGTTTCGGCCCACACTTCGCTTTGTCCGTAAATATACGCTCAAATTTGGTCGGATTACACTATATGGTTATAAATGAGCGAGTGGGTGAATGAATTTTTGGAACTTGTTCTAAAAGTTTCATAAGGTTTGCCACAACGGCGAGTTTCGGGAATTACCACTATTTAATTGTTGCTTTTAGGCGGAACCGGTCCTGGAAAGAATTACTTCCCTGATATTTCGGCACTGCTTACATGTATTCACGCATCTTCTTGGAGATTGTTTGGTTTCCAGTCTAGCATGGTGTGTTTAGTTTACCCGAGTGTATACATATTCATACACATTAGTTGTCTGTTTTTCATTTAGTTATTTTACCGCTCTCTACCAATCTTCGATCTCGTATTTTCGTTTTTCCTTCCTCGTCCAACAAACGCGAGAGGTCCGATGTAATCATTTCCGGCAACCTATTCGTCGTCCCGTATTTCCCTCTGGGCTTAATAAGTATTCTGTTTCGTTCTTCCAAATCAGCCCATTTGATCCCCCCTTTTCATCTTCATTTCCCTCCCCGTTTGGTCTCTTTTCTTCTTTCAACTGGCGTATGACTTCAACCCTCTTATTTAGTCATTCGGTTGTAAACAGTCTTGAAGCCACACAATATCCTGTTGCTGGCATTTCTACAAGTGCCTTCGTGAATGTTAACGCAATGGGAAAACCCACAATATTGATTACCTCCTTCATAATAGCGCTTTTCCGGGCCATCTACACGCGTTTCGTTGATGACCCGTGCAAGAGCAAAGTATTCCGCGCTCGTTTAGGCGTCGTAATTTTTGCGCTGATTTCCGTGGAAAGTGCTCTCGACGAAGGATCGATAATAAGAGGGATGATCGAAGCTCTATCCGTATGAAGCCAATGGCGGTTCAAGAGTAAGAGGTTGGGCGCGCTTCGCTGAGCCATTTCATGCTTCATCGATGTTGCCCTCGAGGTGCATTTACCTATAATATAGCTATATATATAAACTTACTACAGCTCGTATACCCGAAGTATGTGTAACACGTGCAAACTCTACCTATCCATTGGTTTTCTCTTTTCCATGGACTTGGGATTATGTCTTCACCGAGGAGGCTAGTCTTCCTTACCTCGTCGTTCAGCTCTGCGAAAGGGAAGTTACAGGCCTGCACGCAATGCGACCAAAATTCTGCGCAACCCAATAGATCACGAATGAAATAAGCATCAGTAGCCTTGGATACGCAAGTAAACTTCCAATGGCATGTCCTGCACGTCAGGATACGTATATCGGTGGCGTTTGGATTGTTATGTCCGTTCTATGCACGGAAGGCGGTTTGGGATGAAGAGGTGTACGGAGTTGCAAAGATGGAATAGCAAGAAGAGGTTATGACGCTTCGAGAGTTGTTACGTTGCCTGCGTTCCACTTGAAAACCCGCCGGGTACACCAGAAGGGTGTAAAGGACGTAGAAAAACCATGAAGGTGGGAGCGAGGGAGGGAGAGAGAGGGCGCAGTGAATGAGGTGGAACGAGTGAGAAACAACGGGAAAGCTCGCGAGAGGGTGCCACTCGGGGGTTAAGGCTACGAGGATAGGGTCATTGGCGCTCTGGCATGTTCGAGGGTGCTGCAGAGAGTGAGTGTGAGGGCGAGATCCCCCGTTACTTGCAATGGGAACGTGCAAGAGTGCCTCACCTAAGAGGCAGCTGAAGAATCGGGGTTAAATATATCTACAATGTTGTGGGAGGTCGAGTCGCCGAGGTCTAGGACATGTCGATAGTATGGGACACAATTTACCATTGACAATAGGCAGTCGTTTTGGAACCGAAATTTCAGCAGTCTGATTCAGGGATTGACATGCATATAATAAATACATAGCGATGTAAGACTGGCATGAGGCTCGGAGACTTCATTCTTTGACACACTTCGATGTTTTTGTGATCCTACATACGTGATCGGCAACTTCTTTATCGTCAAGTTTACCGAAGCGACGAATCAAGAATTTCCGAAGACATATAGCTTCCACTTGTCCATCCACGTCAATCTGTCACAGCTGTACTTTTCGGCGTACCATTTTGCAAAAAGGTTGGTGCATGCGATTCGTAACTAGCACTAGATGCGAATGCTATGGATTCTGGAACTCTCGGGGCTGTATATTTCGGTACGTCATTCCAGTGGAGCGTGTATCAACATTTGTTTTCCGCAGAATACGGAATTGCTGTGTTCCATTTGACAATTGCGAAACTAGATTTTCACATCTGTCTCATTTTTATTACTCTTCTCGTCCGTCCGTGGGCTTCTTTCAGCATCCTGGCAGAATTCCAAATTCTGCAAAGTGTCAGCATACCAACTACACTAATTTTTTTCTGTAATCGCAGCCGATACTGCACGCGGAAGAAAGTTTTCCGCATATTTTCGTCTTTGCCGAGACATTAACCTCCGTGGAGTACTTTCCATCGGTAGAAGGCGCGCATTGATGCGTTATCGTTGTCCCTTACGTTTCCAGCCATTGGCTTTTCCTGCCACTTCGTGTCCTTTACTCTCGTCTTTGATATCCTTTTCCCGCAACATATTTTTATCCCATTCGCACTTGTCCATTTTGTTCTTTGCATCGCTGATTCCCGTCGCAGCCTTTTATCCCTCCGTCAAACGCTCCAGCACCCGAAACAGAAAAGCGAGGTGGAGAGAAAGAGAGAGATAGAGGAGGAGGTAAAGAGAGAGGTAGAGAAAGCGAGAGCTTTCAGCGAATCGGGGTATTCGATCGGCAGAGTCGAGTTCTCGTAACGGCCGTACAATCCCTGGGTAGCGCTGCAGTCAGGACGAGAGACTCAACTCGTAAACACGAAAAGCTTTCTTGCTTTCCCTTCAACTCGAAGTTTGTCCGTGGGTCGTTCTGCTTCGTTGGCCGTACACATTTGTGTGGCCAAGCTCCGTCAGGGAGCGTCTCTTCTTTGCCGAGGGAGTCCGCCCTTGCCCTTCTCACACCCGCTCCTTCCGCGTCCTGACGGTCTAGCCGTGCTGTTCTCCTTCAGCTTCAGGACGTGTAGTCATGGATCGTCTCAGGGCTGAGAACACTAGGCAGTACATGCTTCGGTTGTCCGTGTTTTTCTCGTGATCCTGGAGAATCGCTGGTGAGCAAAGCACCAGAAACGCTTAGTTCGGCGACGATGCGACTGCTGCTCCTTCAACAGCGGTGATAACAATGGCTAGCGGTATCCGTGGTGAACCCATGAAAAGCCAATTGATGTTCGCGCGGCGCGAGTTGCTCGCTGTGTGGAAAACAGTAGGCCACCTTCGGGCGCATAGCACGGAGAACCACTGGCATCATCGATGCACAGAGACGGAGAATTCGCGGTGGTGATGGTGTTGATTGTCATTGTAGTGGAGTCGTGAGCAAGTAGTGGTGGCCAATTCGTGCATGGCTTTCGCGACTGGGAGTTCGTGGTGTGGAGACGTTACAGTGGGAATGAAGCTGCTGCTGGAGTGTTGGTGGTGGTGGTGGTGGGTGGTGCTGGTGGAGATTCGACGCAGTCGTGGTAGTCTTTGTCGAAGTGACGGGGATGGTTGCCAGTAGTGGTGGTAGGGACGAGGCTGGAGGTGGCTAGGTGGCATAGGGTGGATCGTCCGCAAGTCGTGCGTTCACCCCGCGCCGCGACGACAGGGCGTCGTAGCGGAGCCCCCGCGAAAGGCTGGCCTTCATCCGCGCGCTCTGCTCCCAGTCGTACGGGAATAACAAATCAATTGAATTAACAACCGTGGCCCTTGATAGGCGCGTACGACGCGTGGAAAGTAAGGACGCTCGAAGGACTACCGGGAGAGAAAAGTTATAAGAAACCGAACAATTTCAGTGGCCGAACACGTTGACGAAACGAATCGTGCCTCGAATAACAGTTGAGACTTTAAGGCCCCGTTCCTCCTATTGTTCATCCAGAGCCTTGGCTGTCGACGTCTCCAATGCTCTTCATTCATCGTGCATATTGAACATCACCGAAGCCCGCTGTTCTTTTCGCCATGCATCATTGTTATCCTCGTTCGCGTACTTTTCTTTACGCGCTCCAAGGGACTCGTACACAGTGTGGAAAAGCTCAAGGAATCCACGGTTGACGACAACCGCGCGCGATCTACTCGTACGACGTTTGACTTGTCGAACGCACGAAAACTTCTCCGCTGGTACAAGTGCAGTTCTCTAACACGTGGCTTCAGAGGGACTTTGTCAGGCGCGGTGTTGAACACCAAGAGACTGAGCGGAGTTTCACGTCACGCGAAAACAACAGATAGTGCCGTTAATGTTGCTCTTCTAATCTGTTATTTCTCCATATACACGCACAGCCGTTTCTGCAATACGCACCCCCATACCGTCAAATGCGTCATCATTCGCGCGTAATTTTGCGGTTTCGATCGAAGTATCGTCAGTTGGCAATACCAGCAAAGTGATTTTAACATTGCCTAGAAGCACTTCCGAAGTGTCTGACGTTTTCCCCATCTTGATTCTGTTCTTCAACATTGTGGCGTAACTTCGTCGAGGCTATTGGCGCAGGCAAACTAAACTAATTAAGTAGGTCAAAAGTGATTTAATACGCTGCTCAAGTATCCATCCTGTATATCGTGCTTTGCAACTATACATATACATATATATTACATATGTGGATACGCACACATGTACATTGTAACGCTCGTATGAATAAATATAAAATATATACGTGCGATACATGCATACAGTTGAGAATTGCGGGGATTGGCTCGCTCGGCCGTCACACTCGAGGCTCCACAATCGTGGAAAAGGGCGTTTACCCAAGTGCAATACCAAAGACGTTTGGCGCGCCGAAAGACCAGCTGGATACGAACCGTTCGAACTCATACTCGTTTAATTGCGATTTCAAGTCAATCATTGATTCCCAATAGCTCATCAATTTGCCCGAACATTCCAAGCGAAAAGCGAGTTAATTTGCTTTTGAAGGAGAACGAGATTTGGAGTACGTCAAATCGGCTTGAAAGGGGCGTTCACCTCAGCAACCTGCCAGTTCTCTGACGACCTGGAACAAAATTAGCAAATTGCACAAACGTCCCCGTCGATCGTTGATCAATCGATACGCTGAATAAAATCCCTCGAGATAGTCAGAGTCCCCGGGATATGGGGGCGCAATATCATCGACAGGTCATTCACGGGATGATGATCGCACGGGAACGTTTCACGGGCAATATAAATTGAATAAGAGCGGCGAATGAATCACTACGGAGGCACGAGACGTAACTGGGTTAATTGCGAGCGTGTCCGCATAACTGCACGCATCATCGGTTCTGACGTTTGCATGACGTATTCTCGATATCGCCGGCATTATTGTCACATCACGCGCGATTCAAATGTGATATATATACATCACCGAATCGTTCCAATCAAGTTACACGGAAAATCCTCCATCTTTCGTTACTCGTGCTTGAAGATTGAATCTCTCGCAAGATTGGAGAACATCCGGCGGTGTATCAACGAGTCAAGATTGCCGCGAGCAAGGAGGCTCATCGGCAAGCCCCGAATTTTTCCGACCGAGTGATCGACGAGACGCTAATTAACGCTGAATGGATATTAACGAGGATAAGTTTGTCAGGGGTCAATGGGATCCCAGGGGCTCGAAGAAACGACGTGAGCTCGGCTCACCGGTAAGCGGCTACGTGTACTTGGAGCTCAACGACAATATCGGGCAGGATAACATCGTCGTGTGCGGATATTGCACCAAGTACATATCCGGCTATTAGCTCGATCGAGATCAGCCGTATATAGGGAAGTGTGAGGGCTCGAAGGAAAAAACAAACAACTACGAGGGTGAAACCCAATGGCGTGGCTGATGGTTACATTGGGTGGTGCTTTCGTCGATGAAGCGTGAGAAAATCTCAGTGACACCGTGGTCGTTTGACCGACGATCCCGAGCGTTATGGCTCTGTTAACGAGTCAATAATGTGCGAACATCGCTGTGTGTGTATACATATAAATATATGAAATATTTATATATATATATACCTATACGTATATGTCGGCGTCAATATAGATATATCGATAGCGCATGAAAAGCGAGCCTTATTCAATCAACGTGGATCAGTGAAACGTGGTCAAAAGTCAACTGGCGACTGAACAAGTGTCGGGAGTGTTTTTCGAGAAGTTCTCAACGAGGTATACAATGAAATAAGTGGCCGATGTTGATTCGATCGTGCATGCAAATTACGCGTTGTGCTGCGATTATCCAATTGTCCGTGAATATCGTAATGTGCGAACGAGTACGTTGAATCGTTTTGTGCTTCGAAAGTGCGAGAGTTGGGAAATTGTAGCGCGCGAGAAAAAGGGATACGGCAGGAGGAATAGGGAAAAGCCCCGTATCGTCTCGAGTGCGCCTAGCACGGGGTGAAACTAAACCGAAGTGTGGAAGCGGACACCAGCGGGGAGTCTCCTCAAGTGGATTTAGTACGCAAAGGGTGAGAGACGTTCGGCTAACGCTGAGAGAACACAGAGGCTCTCGTGTACAACGTCGTACAAATACATGTATATAACTCTTTGAATTATATATCTCGTTGAACGCCTCGGTCTATCCTGTGTCTCGATGGCTTTATTTGTTTTCGATGTTCATCGGAAATGGGCACTATTCGAGCGAAAAATGCCGTAGATGTTGTCGAAATGAATGATTGAGTATCAACAATTCACTCATTGTTGCAATAAAATGCAATGTTTCTAAGAAAATGGAAATGGTGATTGAAAACTTGATTAGCGCCTGTTTTGCGATGTCATCTCGAATTTAAGTTACGTTTTCTTGCTGCTGCAAGTACTGCGTATGCGTGCACTCAAAGTCTCGTGTCGAACGTGCGAATTAGCGTGACTCCGCCGTACAGAGAGCGTTCAATTATTCACTTAATTTCGATTACACATTGTGGGCTGTTCTCTGAAGGATCGACGAATCGAATAGATAGTGGGTTAGATTATTGCAAACCGGTATACATCCGCAATCAACCGCGACATTCGGCCTCTGATAAATGGTAGTTTTTCTCGTGCCAGGTACACCCTGAGTGGTGAAATTTTCTATCATTAGTATGCTGAATACGAAACATTGTGATCATTATAGGAAATGCTCGTTTACTCGTCCCCCGAATGCAACGGAGCAAGATTATTACGCGAAATTATGCAGTTGAACTACCGATAATTAAGGAAATGTAGGGTTACTGTTGAGAGAAGAATAAAATTAAACGGTGATGCAACGAACTGAAATTTCAGTTCGTTACCATGACGTTTAATTGTACGAGATTATATTCGTACAATATACGTATGGTTTGTGTCGTTTAGAGGAACGAATAAGAACTACCCTCATGGGAATTAACAATGATCGATAAAAAACTTTTTTTCTTATATAAAAATAGGATTGGGAGTATAAAGCTTGTAGAGAGAACACTGGTGGGCCTGGATGAGAAGATATACCGGGTGTCCCGTTTATCTCTGCCACCCGAAATAACTCGGTATTTATCGACGTCACAAAAAAATGTTCCGGACAAAAATTGTAGGGTGTGAAGGGGTCCATCAAATGGGATCAATTTTTTTCATTTCGGTGGAGGCGCCGTCGCGCAGCAAAGGTCACCTCCACTTTTTTAAATGGAATGTCACATTCTTTGTCAACCATCTTGTAGAGCACCTTAAGCCCCATAAAAAAACATTTGGAGGTCGCAGTCGTGCAATGTCATTCAAGGTCACCTATTAAAATGGAATACAAATATAAATATCTCGGATCACTACCAAATATTTGGTAGTGATATTTAGATTTGTATCATGTGATAATGACCTTGAATGACCTTGAACGACTTTGACCGCCGAATGTTTTTTATGCGTCTTGAGGTGTCCACACGATGGTTGAGATGAATGTACCACTCCATTTGAAAAAGTGAAGAAGACCTTTACTGTGCTTCAGCGACTCCACCGAAATAAAAAAAAATCGGTCGCATTTGATGGCCCCCTGCACACCGTACAACTTTTGTCTGAAACTTTTTTTTTGACGTCGATAATGACCGAGCTGTTTCGGGTTGCAGAGATAAGAGGGACACCCGGCATATGAGGTACATGCGGGTAATAAGGCTTAGCTAAGGGATATTTAAGATAAAATGAAAATTATGCAATTTCATCGACATGTTTTAAATATAATAATTATCTAAGTTCAGTTTCTATAAAATATAAACGAAAAATGGTAACTTGTACCATAAACAAAAACAGAATTGAACATTTTTAAAAACCTTGCCAGTAGGCCTTATTTTACTATGGGAGGATAATAAGTCTACGGCTTTAAAATGCTTAAATAGTCAAACTAAACTTAATATATTTGGTATTTGAGATCAATAATCACATGAATGCAGCAATTAGACTTGAAATTATTCAAAAAAGTATTGATTGCCTTGCCTAACAGCGTTCGAAGTCATCAGTATCATCCACTGGCAAACCGACGCACTCCTCATAATACCATTTGCCGCATTTAATGCACTGCCTTATATCAGCTATCTCGTCCTTTTCACAGCCATGTCAGTACCACCTCTCTTGCTTTTGTGAAGTACGACTGGAAGTAGATTTATTTACGGATGCGGCCTTTTTTTCTTTGGGGTTGAGATTTTTAAATGATTTTTATGGTACTGTGAATCCTCGTTTTCACGGTACCAAGGGTTATTCCGATAAATAGTCGAACCGTACCTATTTTTTCAGCTCCGTGGTGACATTCACTTAGCAAATTTTAATAATGTTCTGAAAAATGATGACAAGTTGCCGTTTTTTTTCTCTAACAAATGGTATACTGTTGATCGTATTCAAACTACCCAGGATGATCAGTAAAGAGATGATAGAGGTCCAGAAAAAAATTGAGTTCGATGGCAACATGTTGACTTAACCCTACAACAGCCTTAAAAGCTGATGTTTTACGGATTCTCGCCTTCATATCGTACGAAACATTACAATATCGCATCGAACAATTGCCAACGTTAAATTGCTCGCTCGGGTGTATTTGATGGGTTGTACATAGGCGTGGAGTAGAATTCAGGGGAAAATAATGAAGTATCGAGGCATAGGCGGCGATTGAATTGCAGAGCAGCCTCTCATATCGATTATCGTGGTTCGATAAGTCTCATTATTCGCGTCGTAAATTCAATATGAAGAAGTGCATGGAAAATTGTTTTTTTCCCTTTCCTTCTTGTTTTCATTTCGAAGCATCGTATCGGAATTCTCCGAGCCGCAATTTATTAAGAGGACTTACAAGATTTCTTTGTGGAAGGAAGACGAAACGGGGAGATAAAGAAAGCCAATTGATTTTGCACAAATATAATTATTTTGTATCGACGATAACGATAAGACGAGGAGTAGAGTATACGCGGCATGGCATGTGGGGGGGGGGGGGGGGGGGGGTGTAAAATCTCTCTATGGGAATTGAATGCGAGAAAGGGAGAGGCAGAGGGATGCCGATGTCGTGTATTTTGAGGCCCGGACAAACTGATCGATGATTCTCGAGGGAAGTTTCGATATTGCTCGCCTACACCCCCGCCCCTCCCCTGCCGACGCTCCTCTGAGAATTAGGAGAAGCTTAAGCATCGAAGTTTCAGGACACACGCGCGTACACGGGGTTCCCAAAGCGAGAATTCTCGCGAATGTAATTAAAGCTGATCATGCTCGAAAATGTCGTCGTCGAACGAATCGATTGGCCGCTTAATTTGTGTTGCCAAAGGGTGCGGTCTCGTCTCGTGGAATACTCGTCTCCTCTTGGATTTACGATTAACGGACTATAACAGTGTGAACGCTGAAAATTTTGGTGATTTTCGGGAATTTTTTGGAAGAAAAGTACTCAATTAAATGTTTCGGAAAATTAAGAATATATTTGGCTATATTTGACCTATATTACATAATTTTTTCACAGAAAAATATCGAGATCCAAGCGACTTATGCGCTGTCATCGGCGGCGCCAAAAAAAGTTCCTCCACTGCTGACATGATTCCGGCCGATTAAGTAGCTGAAATCAAAAAAGGAAAAAATGTCGTTAAACTGGAAGGTATTTCCTGTACAATGACGTAGGATTTTCGAAAAATATCAACATTTAACAAAATGGCGTAGTTATGAAAAAAAGTCTGTTTTCTTGGCTATAAAATGGTTGTTTTTTTCAATGCCAAATCGTCAGTTTTTATCCAATAAAAAATATCCCACGTCATTGTAGAGTAAATATATTCAAGAGTACTCAGTTGAAATTTCAAGTCAATCGGATAATTGTTCTTTGAGTTACAATGTCAGCAAATTTGAAAATCTCATTTCGAGCAAAACGCGTTTAAAGATTTAACTATCGATTTTTTCAAGATAAAATTATATTTACCATAAAAACTGCTGATCAGCTATACCTCGGCGATACAATGGACCCTCCTCTTCCTCGAATAATGCCTGCTGAGAGGCTGAAGCTTTTCACACTGGCCCCTTAATACACTGCGACGAAAAAAAAAATTATCTCCCCCGGCTTATCCCTCCGCTCTGACGGCTCATCATTTGACGCAGTCGAAAAAACAATCAACAGCGAAGACGTGCTCCTTTATTCTTTCGAAGCCCAGATCAAAGGCAAACAAAATTGAAACGTTTCTCCTTGAAGTGCATTCTTTCGGTAGGCAAATTTCCTGCAGAAGGAATTCGAGAATATTCGATTCTCCCGTTGCCGAGTTCGGGCATAGAAAATTCGCGGAGATAGAAACCCGAGAGGGAAAGAGGGCTGGTAACTCGGAGGAACTTTGCCTCGTCAATGGTGCCAACCATAAGTAGCTCCTGCTCAGTTCGATATTCGCCAGGATCCCGAGAAAGGGAAGCAAGCGAAGATGAAAAGAAGGGAAGAAGGAAATAAAAGAAAAAAAAACGTAAATTCAATAGGCGAAGAACGTCCTGAGGGATTCAGTCTCCACTTGACCCGCATGCTGAAATACATAATGCCGCGGAAATTTAACGAACGATCGCGCTGTTTTATATGGTGATCCCGGACGCTGCTGACCCTCCGAGAACGTAAAATATCCATGTGTGCATACTAGCATGCGCATAAATAAAAGGTGTCTCAAAATAATCTGACATTTTAAATTGCGCGCCAATTTTTTTGTGGCGAACATAGAGTACTAATATTTGAACACTAGCAGCAGGAAGTATTGAGGTTTTGTCATGGAGAATTACACGATCGAGCAACGCATAGAAATTGTTATTTGCTGCATTGTTACCACGTACCGTAAAACGGGGTTAAATTAAGGGTAATGTTGACAGTTTTTGGGGCTACTTTAACGGAGCGCCAAAATAAGAATTAGGCAAGGTTCCGAAACCCGCTCCCCCTTCGACTGAGATTAAATTTTTCACCAATATTTCACCTTCCTTTTAAAATTTTAAGACAACCCCTAAAGAGATTTTTGGTGTCGCACAATAGTTTTTGGGTTTGGGTTTTGGTGTGTTTGGCTTTATTTGGGTTAGTTTGTTTGGATAAATGGAGAGCTCGATAACGTATATAGATATGAACGGAGACGTAGTAGATATAGATATCGCCAGCGGGGGTTAAAAAAAAAATTAAAAATTCAATATCTCGAAAACTATTGCGTGTCACCAAAAGTCCCTTCAGGTGTTGTCTTCAAATATTAAAAAGGAAGGATTGTGCAATATTCTAGCGTGAGCGGAGCGGGGATTTCCCAACCTTGCCTTTAAAACAAACTGAAAAATTCAATATCTGGAAAACTATTACGAGTCGATAAAAATCCCTTGAACCGTTGTTTTCAAATATTAATAGGAAGGTTTGTGCAAAATTTCAGCTCGATCGTAGGGAGGGGGGGGGGGATCTTATCCGACGATTTAAATGTTTGCGCATTTAAATGTGTTTAAATTTGTTATTCAAGTTTCTTATAATTTTGTTGACGTTCATTGTAATGTTGCTCGAGTTGATTTTGACCTCAATGATAATTATAAGACTAATTAAATGCCTAGAATAGAACCCTAAGTACTTGATATTTTTATTTAAAATGTTTCCTTAATAAAAATGACAATTTGATTGTAAAAAGTGGTTGTTTTTCATTGAATTCCATGTATAATGCATGGCATATTAATTATTTTTTATCAGAATAATGGGAAAGTAACCCTTAATCTTTGACATAAGTTGCATTTCAATGCCTTGTCAAAGAAACCCCACTCGAGGTTACTTTGACACGTTAAAAACAAATTACAAAATTGTGGGGTTGATGGGGCTTGACTTTCTTATACATTTAATAGCCAAAGGACCCAATGTTCTATGGAAGCAAAAAAATTGGAATTTAGAATGTTAAAAAACAGTTGCCTACAAAAAACTTCTAAAACCTGTTCAAAGTAACCCCATTTTACGGTAGTAATGGCACACGAAGTTTCATGGTCGTGTTATCTCTCGCCGCGGTGATGTAAATTGACCACCAAGATCGTGCGATTTGATTTCCCTTCTTAGGAATTTTCTAAAAGGAAAAGTGTATGCCGATGATCCACAGACCCTTCCAGATGTCGCGGAAGCAATTAAACGCACCATTAATGAAATTAGCCCGCAATTATGCCAAAATGTTATGGAAAATTTCGTCAAAAGAGTGAACGTTTTCTATTTATCAGATGTTAGATATATCCTTCATGTATATACCTTATATTAAAATAAAAATATTCTTACTTTTCATATAAATAATACGTTTTATTAATAAATTAGAATATCAGGTCATTTTGTGACACCCTATATTTTGGTACACTATAGTACGTTCCATTTTCTCAATAACGTGACCCATCTGCCACGCGGTCGCCTGGAGTATGCACCCTTCATATTCTTATACATACCTACCGACACTTAAATGTAGGCGGAGGATGGAGCACGCGAAGGTGGAACGTTATGTGTAATTTTACACAGATGAACGGACACTTTGGTGCGCAAAGTGCAGAAACTTTATACCGATGAAGTTAAAGTAGAATGGTGGGGAGGGGCTCCGCGCAGAGTGCAGTCACTATATCTCCAACGTTACATGGTACACACACATATCTATATAGGCTATTTAGAAACCCATTATATCTATGTAGTGTTGGGTACCAGCATATTTGGTTATTTATAAAGACATTTCTAACAATTTTTCAAGCGAGTCGGTGATTTTGGGGACATCATGGTCCTCGAAATGACGTTAGTGCGATATATGGTTACGTTTGTGTGGAGGGGATTTTGAAGACGTTGGGGCTCACTTCAGGTTAAATATGGGAAAACTGAGTAGGAGAAAATGATCGAGAATTGCTCCATACTTAACTTCAAGTAAGCCTCACTATCTTTAAAATCACCTTTAGATGAATGTAAGCGCTGGTAAATCATTTTTAGGTTAATGTAAACGTTTTTAAAACCACCTTTAGCTAAAATAATCATGTTCAGATAAATGTAAGTTTGAATATGGGGAAATTTTCAAGAATTTTCCTTACTCGACTTTAAGGCCTTAGGCCACAGCAACGGGTATAAAATCATGTGCGAATTTACAATTTTTTTTCGTATGAAAAAGTGATTCACTCATAAAATTAATTACACATCTATTGAGTATGAATATCGAGCTGTAAGAATTTTTTTTTCGATTTACAAAATGGCCGACTACTCGAAACTTCTCGAAACAGTTTTTTTCCAATTGGCGTGACAAATAACTTCAACAATTTTCACTCGATTTACTTCAAATTTAAAAGTTATGTCCCTAACTGCATTATGCAGAGAAGTACGTACGGAATTTCTGATTAATCGAGAACTTTTCATTTTATGAGCAGTTTATGAGCAGTTATGACGAAATTTTTCACTGACAATTCATTTCTTAAGTTCAAATACCTACAACTTTTGAATAAAACAATATTTTTAAAATTCCGTACGTACTTCTCTAGGTATTCTAATGTAGATTGAGGAGAATGTTTGTTTTTTATTCTAGGTAAAAAATTGTGGATGCTAAATATCACGCCGTGGGGCGCCTAAAAAAGACAACAAAAGAAAATATTAGTAGTCGGCCATTTTGTACATCGAAAAAAAAATTCTAACAGCTTGATATTCATACTAAATAGATGTATAATTACTTTTATGAGTGAGTCACTTTTCATACGAAAAAAATGGTTAAATTCGCACATTATTTTATACCCGTTACTGTGGCCAAAGGCCTTAAGGCGTTACCCCCACTTGTAGCGCAAAAAGGCCTTTTTCATGATTTTTTTTAAAGAAAACTAGAAAACTTTTTTAATCGATCAATATACCATCTTAAAGAACACATCTTGAAGAACTTTCAGTAAATTTTTCATTGAAAAATATTACATTGTTTAGTGGCAAATGGCCGTCAATGAAATAATGTTTTTATATACACGGTTTGCGGTGACCAACATTGCGGCGAAGTGGATCATCTGAAAAAAAATGCGGATGGATTTAGTCAAATATAAGTATAAACTAGTCTTTAATCGAAGGATTTTAAAAAATATTCATTTTTCACAAAATGGCGGACAGTCAAAGTTAATGGTTTGATTTTAACGAAAAAAAAATCGAAAGATTAAAGACTACATTTTTATGTATTAAATAAGCCTGCAAAATTTCAAGAAGATCGGTTCATTAGTGTTCGAGTAATCTTGGTCACCGACTTCAGAAATGCCATTTTGAGAAAAACGCGTTTAAAGTTTCTCTTTCAACGCTCTTTCAACGCGGATTCTTCTCTTTCAACGCTCATATCTTAGTCAATTTTGTTCGGATCGACTTGAAATTTTTAGGACATATTCTCAGATACTTATACTTCAAAAAAATGCAATAAAAAAAAACGATTTTTTCAAAATGGCAAGTGGGGGTAACCCCTTAACTGAACCCCAATTTCTTCAACAACACTTTTAGATTAATCTAAACGTTGGTAAATCACCTTTACATAAATGTAAGCGTCTTCAAAACTACCTTTGGCTAAATGTATCACGTTTAGATAAAAGTAATTTTGCGTGTTTACCTTCGGATAAATGTAAGAGCTAGTATATCACTATTAGGTTCATTTTAGCGTCTTCAAAACCATCTTCAGATAAACGTATCACGTTTAAATGAATGTAAGTTTGCGTTAGGAAAATCATCACTGAGAACGCGAAAATTGAGTACGGAAAAATTCTCAAGAATTTTCCATACTCGACCTTAAGTCGAGTTTCTTTTCAGAATCTCTTCAAAACCTCTTCAAAATCTCTTCAGCCTCTTCAAAATCTCTTAATCTCTTCAAAATCATCTTCGGATTAATATGAGCGTTTGTGAATCACCTTTAGGTAAGGGTGAGCGTCTTCAAAATCACCTGAAGATAAATGGAGACGTTGAAAAATCATCTTCAGTTGATGTGACGCCTACATTTATCTGACGTCATTAACATCACCGATAGACTTTCCAACATCACCGATACACTCGACTTCAAGTAATCCCCAATCTCTTCAAAGTCACCTTCAGATAAATGTAGGCGTTGGTAAACCATCTTTAGGTAAATGTAAACGTTTTTAAAACTACCTTTAGCTAAATGTATCACGTTTAGATCAATGTAAGTTCGAGTATGAGAATATTCTTGTTGAGTATAGAAAAATTCTCGAGAATTTCCCTATACTCAACATGAAGGTAGCCTCAATGTCTTCAAAATCACGTTTAGACAAATGTATCACGTCAGTTTGCGTATGAAGATTCACATTGAGTATTGGAAGGTTGAGTATGGGAAAATTCTCGAGAATTTCCCCACACTGAAGTTTAAGCAAGCCCCAATGTTTTCAAAATGACCTTAAGATACATGTAACCGTCTTAAAAATCACCTTTACAAAAAGGTATCACCTTGAGAGAGTAAGTTTGCATATAGAAAATTCTCGTTGAGTATTGGAAGGTTGAGTAAGCTCCAATGTTTTCCAAAATTACTTTAAGATACATGTAAGCATATTTTATATATATGCAGATGCACATTTACGAGAACACTTTTAACTCACTTTCCTTCGCATTTTGAATTCACATGCGTATTCGTAAGGAATGAACAGGAAAAAGGAGTAGCTTCTTTTCGTCTGCCAGTATTTTTCAAGTGGAGAGGGTCTAGTACAAGCTCGCCCACGTCGGTTCTCGTAGTGTCTTCCTCTTCTTAGCTATATCATGCGTAAAATTCGATTTCAACGGAGTTCTACAAGACGTATCCTCGTGCAGACGAACACCCTCACGCGTACCCCGATCTTTTTATTGATCCTTCGATCGTCCTATAACTTTTCGTACGACTTCTTTCTTCCTCCTCGCCTTTTCCTTTGCCGCGCCTCGCTTTCCTTTTTTTTTACAGCCGGGTGGAAAAGTTGTGTCTGCTATTTTGCTCACTGTATACGCGAGTACGTTCAAATCCCATTGGGGCGGGACGAAACGTAGTTAGGCTCGTAAGCCGTGTACGCAAGTATATATGCATAGAGCTACATACCTAGGTGGGTCAAAAATGGCTTTTTCCAAAAATATTTATATTCGGTAGTATCACCTTTCAGCTATATTCCTTGAAAATTTCATTGAAATATTCTCAAAAAATGAATGAGCTACAACATCTAACAGTCGCACATACGGGTATTCTGACGATCTAGCCGGTCATAAATAAATTTCGAAAAATTGACGCAGGTGAAAAGAACCAGTTATTATTATTCTTAAATGACTAGAGAATAATAGGCAACCCTTCCCCGTCTCTCATCGGTTGCACCCGCGCCCTAGTTTCAGTCGGAACTTTACCATCGCTGCAAGTGTAGGGTCAGAGTGGGATCAGTGGCTCATTTTTCCCAGAGGTCTATCGCTGCCTAAATGTTCCCATAATCTCAATGAAACCTGGACTAAACGTGGGGTGTGTTCAATGGCTCCATTTTGTTAAAAGACACTGAATGGTCTAAGCCAATAAATATTGAGATAATAACCATTTAAAAAAATGGGATTTGATCCACTGTGTACTTGGGGGCGTACACAGTGAAACATGCCTAATTTCACAGTCAAACAAAAATTTCAAAATCAAGCAAAATTGAAAAAAAAATTACCCTGATCCACTGTACACTTGCAGGTAATGGAGTGCTTTTCTGTATACAATGAGAATTATTGTACAGTAAAGTATTGAAAAATAAAAAAAACAGCGTATTATGAGATCAATCACAATCATTTATTGAATATTAATCAACAATAAATACCTACCTAATGAGGTAGTACTAGAACCTATCTGAATCACAACGTGAAAATGTTCATATTATGACTTACCTCTGTGTGGCTCGAAAAATTGAGCCACTGTGTACCGACCCTCTCTTTTCTTCTAAAGCAGGTACTGACAAGTTTCTATTTTTGGTAGATTAACACGCACAATGGTCAAATATCGCAACATAGCTGTATATTACGGGAGAATAATGACTTCGAACATAACAGCGATAGGTAAAAAAACCGAAAAACATACAAACTCAGCTGGTTTTTCAACTTTTGACACCAAAAATAATATAAAATCACCTCTCACGACCAAATTGCGTGGCAGCGACTCACAGACAGGTTCAAACCTCTTGGCATCCGAGGGAAGTTCTAATGTCAAAAAGACGTACATTCATACATGTCCACTTCTGAGAAACAGAAAAGGTTCAGTGTACCCACTATTGCCACTGTTCCCACTTTGGCCTTACATATCCTTTTGGGCTTTCTAACTTTGACTGTCTCAGTTAAAAAGTAAACATTTTTGTTAACAGCGATTTATTTAAAAATGTTGTTATGGATTTGGATCGAGCCAGTAAGAACACATAATACCGTTCTTTCGTCATTTGAAAAAGAGCTTCAAAATGGTTACATTTTCTACCAGATTTTTATGCATAATGAGCCTTTTGTTGTATTTCCGGGTTCGTCCCGGTCATTATTTGAATTTTTATTGCGAGATGATAGTTCGTACAATATAGTCATCATCAAATCAGTCGCACTTATCTGCACTTTTGCGAGTTAGGGGTGAACAACTATGATCGTGAAAAGAATAGAGAATTTGTATTCGGGCGAAGTGTAACCTTGATATTACAAACAGGCTATTACTAAATTCCGCCCCACTGAACTAGCATGAGACCAATCCCCAAAAAACAAATCAATGCCGTTCACGAAGGACGCAATTGAATTGATGATTCCCGCTGAACCTGACTGAAGATAACTCACAAGGAACATCACTTAAGTGTCCGCCATCGATTTTGTTGAAACGTGTATATGTGATAAAGCATTGAAAACTATGTGACAGGTATTTATTTATCTGCGGAAAAACGGTTTTGAGGCGGCAAACCACCCCTCGAAGAAAGGTGTATCGAGGGGTGGTTCTGCAGTTCACCCACAAGCAGTCCACCGATCTGAATGAAACAAAAACCAAAATTCTTCTAATGTAAAGCGGTGAAAAATCCACTATAGAATAATTGAAAAGAATGAACTTAAGGGGTGACACGCCATTTTTTGAGGGGTTGTTTACCCCCTTGAAACGTTATTGGGCAGCTAAAAAACGTGTCCAATAGTTTTCAATACTTTATCACATATATGAGTTTCAACAAAATCAAAGACGGGCACGCAAGTGATGTTCCTTGTCAGATTCAGATTCGGAGGAGGTTTCTAAAGACACAAAGAGTGAGCAGGACGAAGAAGAACCATGGCATTTTTTCCTATAAAACCTAATATTTTAGGACACATTTTTCATCTCAAAACACTTCCTATAGCTTAAAGTCAATTAAAGAGTCATTACAAATAAAAAAAAATCGCAAAATATCGTTTTGACCGTCTAGATTGGCAAAACACCTCTATGTGAGTGCCCGCCGGGCGAGCGGTAGCAGCACCATACTTCAAACTTCGAACGCGTTTTTCTCGAAACCCTGTTTTCGAAATTGATGGACATGATATCCCGAGAATCACTTCATGGATTGATTCAAAATTTACAAGAGCTACGATGAGAAACATTAAAAGGTCGTTGACGATTTCACTTTTTGATGAAACGATCCTAATTTTTTTAAAGGGAATAATGAAAAAAGTTCTCATTTTGCATAGATTTTGTATGTTCTAGTTTTAATTCATCGCCACGTTATTCAACAAATGATTTTAAAAATCGACGATCGTCTACGGCTCCTATTCATTGTTGTCTTGAAAAACGCGTTTGGTTTTGAGATTTCAGATGGACCGTTTAAGTAAAATTTCATCATTGCCGGCTGCCGTCTTTTTGTTGTTTTTCTGTATTTTTTAAGGCTCTCTATATATGTACCTTCGTGTTTAAAAAAATGCGTTTCTTTTTTAGCAGACGTTTCTCAGAAAAAAAATTGAATTTGGCAATTCTTTTCGGGCTTCTAGGTAAATGTATCCCCTTATGCATATAGTGATGCCGCATCGTCACGCATTTGGTAGAGCGCAGTACCGTCGTGTCCACCTGTCGGATAAACGGATGTACAGGGTGCATCACGAGAAGCAGAATCCCTTTGAATCTTCTTCGGATTCAACGACACGAAATGTAAATGCATCGGATTTTAAATGCCTCGGAAAGACCCACATTGCCACAATTTTTAAAATGTTATTTTCTTCGGTGATGTTAAAATCACGGTCGTTTTTCAAAACGGACTATTCATTTTTTCTTTTGAATATTGTGGCCGACATGTAAATGAATTCTAACATGTAACACCATACTGTATTACCCAGTCTTCTTTCGGTGCTTGCAAAGGCACCAACGGTTGTTTAAATGAAATTGCGTACTTTGTCCCTTACGTATCCCTTTTAGCCGACAATATTGCGTTACACGATACTGTTTTACAGGGTTGAACTTTTTTGGATATCGGCTAGAATATGCAAGGGACAAAGTGTGCAATTCTATTAAAAAAATAAAAGCAAAGGATACACATTTTCATCATATGATTTCCTTCGATGTTATTTTTGTCGGTCGTTTGATATGTAAAAAACTCAACTTAACGGGTTATGTCCAGTTGTAACAATCGAGAACAACTCATTTATGGGATTTATTTTTGGATAATCGTGAAAATAAATTTCTGCAAAAATTAGGTTTTTGAAAAAGTGTAATCTCAAGAACATGCTGTAATTGTGATGTATAAAAATATTTACAGCCGATGTCAAATGGATCAACCAGCTTTTGTTGGTATATTAGTTTATCCTATTATTAATCGAAGGAATTTCCGAAATATATTCCAATAAAATGGTGCGTGTTCAAGAGTCTTGATTTTTGCGAAAAATGGGTTTTTTTCGTTCATCAAATCGAACGTATAAATCGAAAAAAGTCCTTTCATGAAATACTGTATTTTGGAAGCCAGAAAAAGCCCTAAAATGTTCAGAAAGATCGATGCAGTCATTTTTTAGATATTTTGCTCGGCAATTTTGAAAATCTACTTTCGGGAAAAAGGCGTTTAAAATTTTGAACGACGTTCCGAGCTTTCTGACGGGCATCAACAGAACATCCTATAAATTCGTCAACTTTGATTCGATCGACTTGAAATGTTCAGGAAACATTTGTAAGATGATATACTGTCAAAATATATTTGTTTTGGAAAAAGTGATTTTTTCGACTTTTACAACTAGGCAAGGCCCCTACAGGGCTACTTGAAGGGCTACTAAAGGGCTACTTAAAAAATATTTGATAACCTTCAAGATTATCAAAATATTTTTTTTACATAGTCAAACCACCGTCAATAATAACATCGAAAAAAACACATCATAGAAATATGCGTCCATCAAGGGCATTGTAATTCCGATGCCTCCAAATTTCGCATCTCTAAATCCAGCACAGATATTCAGATGTTCACCTTCGTGTGATTCACCCTGTATATACGATATATCTGCACGTTATCCGTTCATCCTCCCATCTGCCGCCCTTTTCCTCTCGGCGGGTCTCATCCGTCCATCGATTTTTCTCGATTCACGATAAATAAAAGTGGCCTCGTCCCCGACGCGTCCTCAATGACCTCCAGTCACTACTGTATGTATGGAGGAAGAAATATGTACCGCACTCGAACTTTAGCGGCGTGATGCATTACCCCATACAGAGGAACATTCTCTATAAAGTGGCAGGATGTCCGAGGAGAATTCCAGGCTATCGGTCGATTTTACGGCCTTTGGAAAAGAGATTTTGCGATTCGAGGCGTTTTTGAAAATTGCTGCGGTGAGTGTCGATCATTAAAATTTGATTCAGGCAAGGTCTTTTCACTAAACACGATCGCATTTTGCACGGAATGACTGGATTCTTGATTGAATCCATAAATCCATGAATCCATCTACCTAGAGGGCGTACACAAATTACATAACGACAAATTCTCAAATTTCTTACCCCCTCCCTCTATTCCGTTACGTAACGGGCACTTTTTCGTCAATAATTGCGACTTTTTTTTCATAGACGTAACTAATTATGAAAGGATCGGGTTTATCCTCATTTCATGAAGTATATATTCATCTAGTTTTATACCCTTTTTTATGAAAAAATCGTTAGAATTAAGCGAGATAAATGCCTTGATTTGACGACCAAAAAAAAATTCTCTTCATTGTCCCATCAATATCTCTATGAAAGGTTATCTGTAAATAAAAAGTCGACAATTTATCGATATCTATACAATTGTAGCTATCGTTATGCGTAGCCGTATTTTTATTTTGGCTTTTCTTTACAAAATTCCGACTTTGAATTTTTTATTATTTTTTTTCTATTCTCAGGGCTCTTTTTTCTATTCAAGCAGCCTTTGAAATAGTAATAATCGAAAATTTAGAAATCGGCTAGGTACAACATTAGTTACTGCGATTACAAAACTGTCAACTAAAAAAATCGGAAATCGGTTGATAAGTTTTTGAGTATTCCCTGGGACAAGGTCGAAAAGAGTAGTTTCGAGAAAAACGCGTTCAAATTTTTCGTTCCGTTTTTCTTGATATAAAGTTATGTTGTTTCTAGAAAATTAATACTTATATTAAAGTATGTCGTCGCGGGTGAAATGACGGGTCTTCATCTTCATTATATTTCACAAAATAATAAGAGCTTGCGCCTCATCTATAGTGAACGATGCCATACCTGTAGGGACTGAGGGCACTAACCGGTTGCGCTACCTGCTGTCACTAAAGTGACTGTAAATCCATCAATTTTCGAACTTGTGAATGAAAATGTTGTCAACATATCTTTGAATACATGTAATTTCGAGAATTATAAATACAACATTTTTTTCTTCAAATTTTGCTTGGGGAAAGTAGGAAAGCTACTGTGCAAGTTCATGCACAGTGACTTCCTCTCTCAACTGATATTTCGTATGGAAAGCTGTCAACTTTCCGCGGTAAAATAGCGCGCGAGTTTTTAATTCGAAACTTGAACGTGCAGAAATTTTGCTATTTCTGGCAGTTCTAAAATCGTGACGTAACGCAAACCTTGACCCCTCCCCCTCTCTCCACGTACGTAGACCGTAACGCTTGGCCAGACGCCCCCAAATAGGGTATTACACCTTTTTTTGAAAGGTGTCTCAATTTGATCCTTTGGTGGTGATAAACTACTAGAATTTTTATTTCTTTTTTATGAAATCGATAAGTGCCATAAAAGTGCATTTAAATTTTACATTTCAAATTTCCGCGCGAAAACGCTAGCCGCCATGCTGCTTTGGTTCATGACGTCACTTGCATAGTAAACATCGACGCTGCGCCAATTGTGAATCCGTGAATTTTTTTAGCTTAAAGTGAGTTACAATCCCTATCATTGGTGTGTTGTTCCTAAATGTGAGAATACTAATGTAAAAACACCGGGAAAGTTGTGGATTAAATTGCCAATTGATATGAATATGAGGAAGACTTGGTTAATACTTTTTGAGTATAGATACCTATTTGAAAATTTGCAATTAACTATGACAAACGATAATATATAGTTGTTAGGTTAGGTTAGAGAGTAATACGTCTTCCGCTTCCTTTGTTTACTATGTCAATGACGTCACGTCGGAATCCATTATGGCGGCTACCGTTTTGCATGTTCGTTCAACAGATAGAAAAACTATTTTTTTTAAATTGAATTATGACATTTATTTTGTTTTATTTTTTATAAATTGAAACCAACATTATTCGATAGCTGATTGCGAAAACAACCTTATTTATACATTCTTAGTAGTTTTCTTACACAGAGTGAAATACCCTATTGCGTTACGTAATTTGCGCACGCCCCCTTATGTAGAATGTGCCACTGAATCTATAATACATTATATTGGAATGTTGAATAAGTTCTCGCTGTTTTTTGTCGTGAAAATGAATGCTTGATTCAAAATAATCATTCCTAATGCTTTCAAAGGTCTCGAAACTGTTTATGGTTGACTCCTAATGATTCTGCAAGTTCAGCTAGCGTCTGAGTCTTCATGAAGTTAATGCCTCCAATTCAACACATCAAAAGCATTATTTTTGAAGCGTCTAAACAAATCTCTGCATGTTGTTGCCGGCAGAGCATGGTCGCCGCAACTCTCAGCAAGAATTCTGTGTGTTTCAGCTGCACATTTAAAAAAATAAAGTAGTGCAGTAAAAATCCACGCAAATATACTTTTTTGGCACGACATTTGACATGCATTATTAACACTATGAAAGAAAAGTTGTTTACACTTCGGCGAAAAGACATACACCGAATTTCAAGCTTGCTTATAGCACTTCTTTATAGATGCGTTGCCATCTCAAAATGCACGCACGCAGATCTCGTGACGCCGTCTGTTGGAAAAGAGCAAGAACTAATTCAACGTCCAAATATTAGGGTCAAAGCTCGCAAGCCTCTCTGACAACTGTATCTCAGATCGCTCCCTCAAAGTTTCGTGTCAACGGTAAGTGTTCGCTTTTCCATTTGATTTCGTGGCACAGAGCAATCTTCGCGGCATAACACGCGCAATGTCAATTACTGACTCGTCATTTTCATTGCACGATCGATTGAACTTTCGTTTATTCGTACACAGCTTTCGTGTGCGTGTCCACCGGGGCGAGAACGCAGTTCGACAATTTCGCCAACTTTTCTCTTGAAAAGTTATATACCGCTGGGATAGAAGGGACGAACCAATACACGACTCGAACGGCCAAGACCGTAATTCGCTCAGACGTGTCGTTTATTTTTGTAATCCATTCTACCTATCGAGTCTACCGTTATTTACACGTTATCGATTGGCTAGTACCGTAAAACGGGGCTACTTTGACAGTCAGGGTAACTTTGACAGTCAGGGTAACTTTGACAGTCAGGGTAACTTTGACAGTTTTTGGGGCTATTTTGACAGAGCGCCAAAATACGTTTTAAATGTGTGCGCAGCGAGCCTGATCGACCTTCTGCGGAGGGCGGCGGGTGCGGGGAATAAACTTGAACAACATTTTGTTGTTCAAGTTTATTATAATGTTGCTAAAGTTGATTGTAATGTTACGCAAGTTGATTTTGATCTCAATGACAATTATTAGACTCATTAAGTGCCTGTAATAGTACCCCAGGTACTTGATATTTTTATGTAAAATGTTTCCTCAAGGGGCTAGTACACATTGAAAATTTCGAAAAATCGAAAGCTAGCAAGACTTGAAGAAATCGACGATGATGAGCCATCAGAAGGCATTTTGGACGGTGCAAGAATTGCCGATTGAGTTTAGGTAAGAGTTTGTCATAGTATAAACTTCAAACGCGTTTTTCTCGAAACAACGTTTTCAAAATCTAGCTCCATCGTATCGCTAAAACTAATAAACCGATTCTCTTTTTCAACCACATATTGTAAAGATGATTCGCAACAAGAGGACCCTCGGTGGTTTTAAAATTAGATTTTTACTCTTTTGTTTACGAAAAACTGCGGAAGAAACGCGTTTTATAAATACTTTCTTTCGTTTTTCATCTGCCATTTTTTAAGTTTTCGATAAAACTTTATATCCGAGAGTCATTTTCTAGCTGGTGTCATACTGAATCTAATGGACTTTGATTTTTTCGTCTCAGACAAGCCGTTGCCGAGTTGTGATGGAGCCCACCTATTTTTGAGGCGTTACGTTAAACTATAGTTTTTGTACTTAAAAATGAATAAAAATGAATTAAATGAAAAAAAAAATGTATTTCAAGATTTCATTTATCAAGCCCAACAACTTTTATATTCATATCATTTATAAAATCCTCAAAAAAATCGCGACAATAGCTTTTTTTCGTGGTTCCAAAGTGAACTGGCTCCTTAAGGGAGGGCACCACTGTAACTGCCAATTTTCGACCGATTTCTTTCGATTTTTTTAAAGAATGGAATGAAATACATGGTCAAAAGCGCTTTTAGGTTTTATGAGGTGTATATTGAAGTATGTAAAAAAATATTATTTGTCAAAAGTATATAAAATGGTGGCGCACGAGTCACTATAGCACTACTGTTTTTCAGCCAACCCTCTCCGCGGCACGCACTAGAACTGTCGTAAATTTAGTCCCGGAACTGGGAGTGAAATATTTTCGTTAATAACATTATTTTCAGCTGTCAAGTACGGGGGGATTAAAAAATAATTAAAAGAAAAATAGAGACGAGTTTGAAAAAAGTTCGTCTTTTCGACCATAATTTTACTAAATAAGCTACAGTTAAAATTTCAAGTCGATTGGACGAAAATTGTTTGCGTTCTGCTGCCTTAGTAACGATGACAATTTGGTTATAACAAATCGTTGTTTTTCATTAATTCCATCTATAATGCTTAAAATATTACATTTTTATCAAAATGATTCCAAAGTAACCCTTAATCTTTGGCATAAGTTGCATTTCAATGCCCTGTCAAAGAAGCCCCACACTCAGGGCTACTTTGACAGTTTAAAATATATATGTATCAAATTGTGAGGGAGTGGTGGAGCTTGACTTTCTTATAAATTTGATAGCCAAAGGACACACTGTTCTATTGAAGCAAGAAAAGTTGGTATCTACGATGTTTAAAAAAAGTTACCGGTAAAAAACTTCCAAAACCTGTTCAAAGTAGCCCCGTTTTACGGTACTTATCATCATTTCGAATGGAGTGACGTGCAGCTTATCCGCAAATTCTCGTTCGAGCATTCATATTGTTTGAATTCATGTGCGTAAACGGTACAACTCGTTCAATTATCCGTGCAAATTCATATTGCGGACACACAACGTCGATATGGGATGGCAAATTCCAATGGGATGGGATTTCCAATATGCTTAGATTTATCTACAGGTGATTTTGGAGCCATTGGGGTTTGTATAATTTTGAATGTGGTGACAATAGGCTACTAGGATGTTGGTCCTCAAAGTAAAATTTCCTCAGACCCAGGCTACCCCATATACAGGGTGGGGAAAAAGTATGGAAACCCCTGGATATTTCGGAGGGTTGGTTAAAAAAAATATTCAAGGTCAGGTCTTAGGTCATTTTTAACCAGAAATGACCTTCAACCTCATCTCCAAGGTCATTTCAAGGTCAACTTTGTTTTTTTGAACAAGAACCCTTATGTTTGACATCGGCAATCGGAAGAGCGGGAAATTTTACATTCAATTATGTACTCAGGTCGTTGATCAGGTGTGGCCTTGGCGGTCAGCTCAAGATCATTTGAACTTAAGGAAGGTCTGGGTTGGGTTAACGGGACAATAAGCGAAGCATGGCGGTAGCAGAAACATTTTTAAAAATGTGATTGAACTTTTTCCTGGCCGGAAATTTATTCAATCGTAATTTTTTTTTTTTACTATGGTAAACGAATTGCCTGTCGATTGACAAATTTATTTTATGAAATAAAAAAATGGTTTTTAATGGAATAGCTGCTGTTTTTACGCTTAATTTGTGAAGAATTACTAACAAGTAAACCTACCCAAGTGAAACCCACTGAATTAAATAAAACTTGGCATACGAGTAGAATATTGGGGTTTGTGGGTTTGGGATTTGGGGTTTGTGGGTAATCACAAAGGTAATTGTGAAAATCAAATGTATCAACATTTTTCAACGTGAAATTTTCCGCTCTTTCGATTGCCGATCTGAAAAATAGTGGTTTCCCTTTGAAGATGAGGTTCAATGTCAAATTGAAGGTCGCCATTGGATTCCTCATTGAAAATTCCTCCAAGAATGATCTTGACCTGAGAATCGTTCCGTTAATCTAACCCAGACTTTTACTTTTACTAAACCGTCCCGTTAACCTAACCCAGACTTTTCTTAAGTTCAAATGACCTTCAGCTAACCTTCAAGGTCACACCTGCCCAATGACCTGAATACATATTTGAACGTAACATTTTCCGCCCTTCCGATTGCCGATGTCAAAAATAGGGGTTCCTATTAAAAAACAAAGTTGACCTTGAAATAACCTTGGAGATCAGGTTCAAGGTCAAATTGAAGGTCACCATTGGATTCCTCGTTAAAAATTACCTAAGACCTGGCCTTGAACATTTATTTTTTAAACCAACCCTCCGAAATTTCCAGGGGTTTCCATACTTTTTCCCCACCCTGTATATTATGATGACGATGATGATCATCGTCATACACCTGTGTGACCCAATGCGTCCAGGTTTTCAGATAATGCGCGCAGCATTTCGTCCGGGTATTCATAAACGCTCGAACGGGCTTCGAACTTGATGTAGTTATTCGTCCTAGAGGGATGCTTCTCTGCGTCATTTCAAGTAGTCTCTTTGTCGCATCAATGATAGATCTCCTGTCCGATAAACCTATGCGTTCGTCTATCGGACGGATAAACGCGGTCGTGATTAGACGGGAGAACGCATTTGGCTCACGGCCGTATTTCCAGGGCCGGAGCTTGATTCAATTTGCCAGCCAGAACGGACAGCAATGTCCGTCCGGCTGTTCATTCAATGCCAAATCGGCCACTCTCGTGGTAAGCGCGCGGTTATAATGCTGGGCATGCTAAACGTTCGAAACTTGTGGTCACGAAATTTTCATCTTTCTCGTTTGTCGTTCCGCGCTTAATGTGCTGGCGGGAAATCATAGAAAAGTCCATTGGACAATCATCTAGATAGAATATGGGTAGGTGCGTTTTGGATTTGTACGAATGCGTATGATTTCTATTGATGAGAGCTGATTCATTTAATTTGTGTGGTCGATTTTATGTGCCCTAGTAAAGAGATTATTGGAAGCAGGTAATTGCTTTTTGGTCGGAAGCAAAGGCGTCATTGGGAAATGTGGAAAGGCTGTTCGAATGTTTTCACAAGCTTTCATTCGCAATCGAGAAGATCCGGATCGTATTTGTGCAAGAGCAAATGACAATACTGAGTGAGAAAACGCATAGAAAGGAAGGAACAACGTGTTTGATTGTTTGATGAACAACGGGGCATCGTTCGCGTGTCTCTTGATTCTTTGCGGGTTGTATCGATCGTGTGAGCCCCAACGTTGTTTGCTCTTTACCCGATGAAAACACGACGCTACTGATCGCCGGTATATGGCACACGAGTGTTCGACACAAATCACCTGTCCTGCTTATAAATTCACCGACGACGCGTTATTTGCAATATCAAATCCATTTGTAGTGCGATGATCTATGTGCGATTCTAATAACCTATGTGTTCTTCAAGAATGGAAAGCACGGAAAGTAACCATCAAGAAAATAAATATCGACGCAATATTGACAAATTATAATTTGATGTTCCTTCATTCGCCCCTGCGAGCTGTCATGATCTGGCCGTACATTGGGGACTGTATTTTCCAGAGGTGTAGTTGCTTCGCCACCGAAAACTCATTATCCGTAAAACGGTTTCTGCTCAATTGTCGGCGCGCAAGTCAATGCACAGCTGAGCGGTCACCCATCGAAGTATTAGCCCAGATCATCAACGCTTGACAGAAGGGATCTCGTATTCTTATTGTTATTCAATCTCTATTTACTACTAGGTTTCGTCGGGTTTGTTTTCCAATTAGGGGCCGTCCATTAATCACGTGAGGCTCAAATAGGGGGGGGCGGGGATTTGGATAACATCACGATTGATCATGCTGGGGGGGGGGGGGGGGGTGTTGTGACTTATCACGTGTATTTTTTTGTGCAAGGGAGGGGGGGGGGGCTAGAAACCTCACCACATATCACTACGGGGGAGGGGGACTCAAAAAGTGGCTTAAAAACCCTCACGTGATTAATGCACGACCCTTTACTGATGAAAAGTATATTTGGGCACGGTTCCGAAAATCTCCAACCTCCGATCGAGCTGAAATTTGGCAGACTTCCCTTTTAATATTTTGAGACAACCCCTAAAGGGATTTTTGGCGACGCGCAATAGTTTTTGGGTTTGGATTTGGGTTTGGGTTTGTTCGCGCCCGTTAAAATAAATAACTGTGAAATTCGATATCTCGAAAACTATTGCGAGTCGCCAAAAATCCGTTTAGGGGGTTTTTAAAAATATTAAAAGAAAGGCTTGTGCAACATTTTAGCTCGATCGGAGGTTGGGGGTTTTCGGAACCTTATCCGTATATTTTTCTATGATGTTGAAGTTTGCATCATGGAAATGCAACTCATTCTTTTTATGTCCATGGCTTTCTATTTACCATTAAAATGCAATATATATCATTTTTTTATTATATAATAATAAAAATGTGTATAAAAATAAAAAAATGATTATTATATAATAACGATAAGATGAAATTTATCAACAATTTATCAGCCTGAATTAGAATATTCGAAAAGCATTTTTGCGGGAATTTTTCTAGAAGGGAAAAAACAAGTGAGCCCAGTAAACATTGAGGTATCTTCTCATGTATATTTGAAATGTATAAAAAAAATGTTCACCATGAAACAATAATTGACTGCAGACTTATCAGCCTGTGCATCAGACTTATCAGCCATGTGCATCTTGGCACTGCAGTCCCTAATTGGCGGGAAAGAAGCAGCTCGTAATTCTCGACTGAACCAAATGAACCAATAACATTTTGAATTGTCATATATTTTTCTTCATGGTGAATTAAAAAAAAGCTTAAAAAATCGTGAAATTATAACTTATCTCAGGTTTGAAAAAAAATGTATTTAGAAAACAAAAAAACACTTTAACGTGCTATAAAAATTATTTAAAAAGACTTTCTCACCGACTTTCGTAATTCACTTAGAACATATTTTTATGCCGATGAAAATAAACTTTGGTTTAATTCAATACGTCGTTTAGTTTTTTAAGAAAACTGCATAAAACGCGCTTCAAAGTTTTCAATAGGAGGAAATATCAATATCAAATATCAATCGCTTCTCTGCTTTTGGCCTTGTAACTTCGAAAATATTTACAATTGGCCTCTGTAACTTTGTAAATATATTCTTGGATAGTTCATCAATCGATTTAAGCAACAAAAAACAAAGATTTTTCGGACCTTATAACTGAGGCTCCCGCCTTAGGGAAAGTCTGCTTTTTGCAAATTGACGTCGTAAATCTCTAACACGACTACGTTAAAAACGTTCGAATGATTTTCGCAGCCTAAATCGGCCAGAAAAGATTGGAGCAATTAAAAATAATTACCTTCCGTTGCATTCGAACGATGCAAACTTCAACGTCATATTATTTACGATCGCATGAGGTAAAAATCAGCTTCGCGCGCAACTACCCCAGAGCAACAAAATTCACGGTTCAACAGTCCGTGAAGCCTCGCCGATCATTTTCATGTGTCAAGTACCAACCTCGAGCTGACGAAAAAAAAAAAAAAACTAAAAAACAATGCGTCCTTGCTGAAACATAAATGTATTTCAATTATAAGCTTCTAGATTGCGGAAACAGCTCGCGTTTCCATCCTGTTCGCGGAACGTGTGCGCACCAGTAGTAAATCGCGACGGGAATCTTCCGGTCCACGTGTCAGTAACAATAAGCTTGGGGGCCATTAATTCGTGTACTTCGTAGGGTCGTGGGATTGATGAGGGACGCGAGGCCAACGATTCGCGGTAGATGTATGGAGTCCGTGGCATCGATGGCTGACCACGACGTCCGTGACTACTGGACAACACACGAGATATCCGACGCAAGCCCGGCTGCAACGTTTTAGCCGTACATTTTGCATCTGACAAATCCTCGTCCTGCGCTTCCATCGGCCGTCACGCTGACGAAACAAACGAACATTCACGAGGGTCGAAAAAAAAAATTCACCCGCGGGAAATCTATTAACATCGCAACGAGTTTACCGTTGAAAGTACACACGCCGCAACGGTCCTCCTTTTTCGGTGATGTGTGCTGACGGTTTGGAACGTCACGCGGGCTGAGTTCAATTGAGCCTGCGATAGAAATACGGCTTTTTTTCGCTTCCGTTTTCTGGAAAAACGAAATGCGTTTCGAACGAAGGGTATACAAATTATTAAGGCAGTATTGTTGTCCAGAGCGCTCTTTTGGAGGGCATTTAAAAATGGAGTGGAATACGTAAAAAAAACTAAAAAAATAAATACATATGTTGGGTAAGGTTCCGAACCACCACCCCTCGCCGATCAAGCTGAAATTTTTCACAAACCTTCCTTTTAATATTTTAGGACACCCCCTAAGGGGATTTTTGGCAACTCGCAGTAGTTTTCGAAATATTGAATTTTGAAGTTTTTTTTTAAAGCGGGATATACATTTACAACGATCAAAAAATCGATTTCTTTTTTTGTCTTTAAACGATAGAACTATATATGTAGATTATTTTCCCAAAGTTTCAAAGCGAAATTCGAAGAACCTCAAACCTTACAGCCTGTCAACGCTGTGCCTCGCCGCTCGGATTCGGAGCGGGCGTGAACTTCAAATCCGTTTTTCTCAAAACTGCAGTATCGACATTGGCGTGCAGGATTACTCAAAAACTATTAACCCGATTGAGTTGAAACTTGGTAGAAGTATTGATAATATTGGTACCTTCTACTTGACGAGAATTGTTTTTGAAAAATTGGAAAAAACTGCTTTTTCAATCCACATATTACATAAATCTTGCGTGAAATGTTGTCTTTTTTTGTAAATACGTGCCATTTTCTTAAAATTGCATTCTCTTCATTTTAATTACCATCACATAGAAGCTATACAGGTTCTAACTGAAAAAATGTTTGAATTTTATTGCAAATCAAAGTTCACAGGAAGCTAGACTGCACGCCGATTCGCAACTCCCGCGGCGACCTTGCTGTAACACTCTGCCACAGGTCCGTCATTTTGATGATGAATTAATTTAAAAAAATTATTCTGTATACTTGAATATACTATTAAAGTCGACCTAAAGTTTGATAATTGTAGAATAATTATTTCTTGGTTTGAAAAATCCCTCAATATTGATTATTTTTTCCTGTCGAAATGTATATCCTGCCTCAAGGGGAGATATACGCTTAGGAGCCGGAAAAAAGGTCATTTTTGTGAATTTTTTTCAAGGAAAACTATTTTAAATTTCGGATTGGGGTTTTAATTATCTAAAAGTATATACATTCAAAAATATGTTTAATTTTCTTTATTTAAAAATATCAAAAATATACAAGGATATTGTATGATCCTTGGAGCGTCGTAAAAAAATCTGCGTATACGATGAATCTGATACCCACTGGCGTTTCTTCAAAAAACATCTGAAAAAAAAACCAAAAAGATTATTAAATTAGATACTATAATCTAGTACCTGTCATAACAGATTTTGAAAATATCGATTTATGACAAAATGGCGGACGTTTGAACATAAATAGTGATTTTTCGGCCAAAAATTAGTTATTATTTTGCCGATAAAACAAAAACTAAGTAACGGAAAAAAAAATCCTATGACAAGTGCTAGATAATGGTGCATAGAATAATCACACAAAACCTCAAGGCAATCGGTTCATTGGTTTTCGAGAAATTTTGGGTACCGATTTAAAAAACGTGGTTTTGAGAAAACTGCGTTTGAAAATGTGTGAATGAATAAATCATGAAATTTGTCAACTCACATGGTTCACAGCTTCTAAGCCCTCTACCTCGACCATCTAGGTGTATATCTCCCGTTAACGCGCGCTGCCTATATTTTTATCTGCTACGTCTTCGTTCATACCTATATATGTTATCGCGCTCTCCGTTTTGTCCAAACAAAAATACCCAAACAAGCACAAACATACCCAAAAACTATAGCGCGTCGCCAAAAATCCCTTTAGGGGTTTTAAAATATTAAAAGGAAGGTTTGTGCCAAATTTCAGCTCGATCGGAGGGGGGGTTCGGAACCTTACCCAGTATGTTTATTGATCTTTCAAGAATCCGAGTAGAAATATTGTCAGGCTGGCCTGACAGTTGACCTGGGCCTGATCACGTTGTTGTTCGGAGGCCTTATCTACAGTGTGCCTTGATTTGCCTAGAAAAATAAAATAAAAGGAACAATTTCTTTAACTTTCTGGACAACAATACTGCCTCGAAACAGGTAATGAAATGTATACAACGTTTAAACATTATTCTGAAAGATACACGATTGCATTTGGCGTGGTGGCTGACAGTAGCGATCTCGAAGGATCGCACATACGGGTATTCTGAGGATCTAGCCGGTTATAAGTGAGTTTCCAAAACTTGACGCAGATGAAATAAAGGTTATTATAATCGTTAAGTGACTATAGAATAATAAGCAACCCTTCCCCGTCTCTCATGGGCTGCACTCGCGCCCTACTTTCAGTGGGAACTATACCATTGCTGCATGTGTACGTATTTTTCTCGGCTTTCTAAGTTTGACTGTCTCACAAGGAACATCTCTCAAGTGACACCCTTCGATGTCGTTGAAATTTGGATATGTTATAAAGCACCGAAAAGTAAGCGATACGTATTTTTTTATCGGCGGAAAAACGGCTTTGAGGGGTGAAACGAACCCTCGAAAATAGGGGTGTTTTTCGTTTTTCGTCGATAACGTTATCGTTCTCATTTCCAATGTATAGTGCACTAAAAAATAAATATTGTTGCAATTTGACATTTTTTAATATCTCGTACCGTTGAAACGTTATTGACGAAAAACGAAAAACATCCCCATTTTTGAGGGTGCGTTTCAGCCCTTAAAAGCGTTTTTCCGCCGATCAAAAAAATACGTATCGCTTACTTTTCGGTGGTTTATAACATATCCAAATTTCAACAAAATCGAAGGGTGTCACTGAGGGATGTTCCTTATCAGTTAAAAAGTAAACATTCTTGTTAACCGCCATTTCTTTGAAAATATTGTTATGGATTTGGATCGAGCAGGTAAGAACACATACTTTTGAAACATTTTGCTGTGTTATTTGTTAATGGAATATTGTTTCTCCGTCATTTGAAAAAAAGTTTAGAATTGTTAAATTTTCTACCAGATTTTTACGCATAAAAAGCTTTTTGTTGTATTCTCGGGTTCGTTCCGGTCATTACTTCAATTGTTATTGTGAAATGATAGTTTGTACAATAAACCCCCAAAAAAACCAATGCCGCTCACGAAGGATGCAATTGGATTGATGATTTCCGCTGAATCTGACTCCGAAGATGACTTACGAGGAACATCACTTGAGTGTTCGCCATCGATTTTGTTGAAACGCATATGTGATAAAGCATTGAAAACTATTAGACAGGTGTTTTTTCATCTGCGGCAAAACGATTTTAAGGGGGGAAACCACCCCTCAAAGAAAGGTGTATCGAGGGGTGGTTTTGTAGTTTCACCCACAAGCAGTCCACTGATCTGAATGAAACAATAACCAAAATTCTTCTCATGTACAGCGATGGAAAATTCATTATAGAATAATTGAAGAAAATGAAATTAAGGGGTGACACGCCTTCCTTTGGGGGGTTGTTTCCCCCCTTAAACAAGTTTTTGGGCGGATAAAAAATAATGCGTGTCTGATATTTTTCGATGCTTTATCACATATATGACTTTCAACAACATCAGAGCTTGTCAGATTCAGGTTCAAATGAGGTTCCTGAAGACACAAAGAATAAGCAGGACAAAGAAGAGCCATATCACTCATCATTATCTTAGTTATATAAATTATATTAAGTTTAGTTTCAGAGAAAAACAAAAATTTGCGTTAAAAATAATTTTATATTAGAAAGAGTTTTATTATTTCTTTTCTACAAAACCCAATATTTTAGGACACATTATTCATCGCAATAATCTTCCTATAGCTTAAAGTCAATTAGAGAGTCATTACAAATTAAAAAAATTGCAAAAAATAATTCAGATTGGCAAAATACTCCTATGTGGATCATTCAGGATTGAGAAATCTAGAGACGTGTGGGGAATCTTTTTTGCGTCGTGAAAAAAATGAATGTGAATCGCGATTTTATGGATAAATCATAGCGTTACGAGTTGCAGAAAAAAATGTTTGTATATTCAAGAAATATGTAATATTATCTCTGCAGCTGGGCACTTCCGGTACTTTTATCGAAATACTGCCCTTTTCCAATAATCTGCCTCGCAATTCACTCAGTACTACGTAAACAAATTGCTCCTATAAATTTGCGGCGTCGAGAATTATGCCAGAATTTAAGTCATAAAAACCGCCGTGGCAGAAATCGTCGAGAATTATTGGAACGTTCGCTCACGATCCAACATTATTTCCTCCGTCCGGAGAAAAATATTTTTCGACGCGCGAAACTTGACGAGGTCGCGAGTAAACTCTCTTCTTCGCTTATTTCTATGTCCCGGCAACAATAACGATCTCTCTCGACATTATTCAGTGTAAATCTGCATGGAATTACATAACGTGAAAGCCTCGAGAGTCGCTATGCATAGTTTACCCTCGATGAACTCAGCGACTTCGAAGGCGCAAAACTTTCTGCGGGTGCGAAGGATGAGATTTGGACTGGGCAGGCTCAATTTCGTTGAAGCGAATTTATCGACGGAAATTCTCAGCTGTTTACGGAGTGAGACTTTGTGAAAAGCCATGAAGAAAGAGCGAGAGTGAGAGGATGGTGTAAGAACACGTTTCAGACAAAAGATTGCCGCAGCGGATTCTGCTGATCTGGGAAAATGCAGTCGATTTCATTGGATTTACTTTACACGAAAAAGTTTCGAGTGTCATTTCCCATTCTTGAATTTCTCTGTCTTCGTTCGCAAAACACCAAACCACATCTCGCATGAATTATATTAAGGCGTTACCCCTACTTGTAGCGCAAAAAAAGCCTTTTTCATGAATTTTTTTAAAGAAAACTACAAAACTTTTTTAATCGATCAATATACCATCTTAAAGAACACATCTTGAAGAACTTTCAGTAATTTTTTTATTGAAAAATATTACATTCTTTAGTGGCAAATGGCCGTCAATGAAATAATGTTTTTATATACACGGTTTGCGGTGACCAACAATGCGGCGAAGTGGATCATCTGAAGAAAAAAATGCGGATGGATTTAGTCAAATATAAGTATAAACTAGTCTTTAATCGAAGGATTTTAAAAAATATTCATTTTTCACAAAATGGCGGACAGTCAAAGTTAATGGTTCGATTTTAACGAAAAAAAACGGCCGTTTTTGGCTATAAAACGGCCATTTTTTTCGAAAAAAAATCAAACGATTAAAGACTACATTTTTATGTATTAAATAAGCCTGCAAAATTTCAAGAAGATCGGTTCATTAGTGTTCGAGTAATCTTGGTCACCGATTTCAGAAATGCCATTTTGAGAAAAACGCGTTTAAAGTTTCTCTTTCAACGCTCTTTCAACGAGGATTCTTCTCTTTCAACGCTCATATCTCAGTCAATTTTGTTCGGATCGACTTGAAATTTTCAGCACATATTCTCAGATACTTATACTTCAAAAAAATGCAATAAAAAAAATCGATTTTTTCAAAATCGCAAGTGGGGTAACCCCTTAAGGACAGGAAAGAAGATACTTTAAAGGATGCACGAGAAAAAAAAAGTTGTCCCATTCTTGGAATTGTCGCGTCATGTAACTCAATCAGCAGAGCTTTCAATTTGGCTGGCAACTTACGTCCTTGGTGACGTGAATTCTCCGATGAGCCCTTGCAATCTGGTAAAATTATTTTGTGTCAAAAATTCGCCAAGGCCTGATTGGTGTAACGTGAAATTGTAAATGCCATATTTACAAAAAAACCTGCGTAAAATGGACGTTGCTATTTAAGGGGGAAGACCACAGTGGAATTTTCAAAAAATCGATTTTTTTTCGCTAAAACGGTGCTTTGTCATCATAAGAATAAGTTACTATTCGATTTATAGAAAGAACATTTTTTTTCACCGACTTTGAGCGTATAACGAAAGCCTGGCACGGCCATAGAGCACCTAAAACTTTAAACGCGTTTTTCTCGAAACAGCTTTTTCCAATTGGCGTGATAAATAACTTCAACAATTTTCACTTGATTTACTTCAAATTTAAAAGTTATGTTCCTAATTGCATTTCAAAACAATATTTTTTAAATTCCGTACTTACTTCTCTAGGTTTTCTAATGTAGATTGACGAGAATTTTTGTTTTTTGTTCTAGGTAAAAAATTATCGATGCTAAACGTCATGCCGCGGAGCGCCTAAAAAAAGATAACAAAAGAAAATATTAGTAGTCGGTCATTTTGTACGACGAGAAAAAAAAATATATATATATATACATTTAGATATATCATACTAAATAGATGTGTAATTAATTTTATGAGTGAATCACTTTTTCATACGAAAAAAACTCGCACATGATTTTATACCCGTTACCCGTTGTGGCCTCACCCCTTAAAGGGGGAAATCCCTTTAGACGCCCGAAATTGAGTCATTTTTCATGAATTTTTTTAAAGCCGATAAAATAATCTTATCATTTAAAATTTTAATATTATTAATGAAATATTACTACAACTTTCAAGTGTTAAATTTTTTTTCTTTTTTGACCACAACAAAATGGGGGCCTCATAAGGTATTCCTTTAGGCGTCTTTTGAAAAACTGCTCATTTTATAGCTCAAAAGTTATTGATCGATCTGGCTGAAATTTTGGGAGGATTATTGGAAGGATTGTTATAATAATTGTGATTGTATTTCAAGCAAGTAGTCCACACACCAAGGCACTTTCTTACAATCGAATTTTTCAAATTACAATCGGGACGAAAGAGTGCATTGCGTAGATAGAATTTTTTTATGAAAGATGTTTAATTGTTTCACTCGCTTCATTAGTAATGGAGATATAAGCGACAAAAATTAATCGCATCGCCTCTCACTCATCGTTTCGTCCCTTTAACTCATCGTTCCGTCTCTCTCAGAAAAGTGTTCCTTGTTCATATCTCCATTACCAATGGAGCTAGCGAAAAAAATAATGGAGACATTTTTTATTGTCAATTTGAAAAGAAACATCTCTCGTTTCAAACTTTTTTCTTACAAATTGCACTTTTTCGTCATAGTCGTCATTATGACAATTAAATTGTTTATAACGAAAAAAAAACGATTCTAGAACAAAATAAATGTCCTATTCGTATTGCCCGTACCCGAAACCATAAAGAACCACCGAAGATATTGAGCAAACCCAATCATTTATGCGAAAATTGTATACAGAAAAAGTCGATTTAGTACGTTTTCTTCTCTTGCGTTTATCTCGAAAGTATACTTTGCAAGTTGGTGTACGTCATATCTCAAAATCCAATCGTCCGATCTACTTCAAATTTGGACTGAACATATTTTATAACATATTCCATCGGAAGACCGGATGATTTTTTCATATGTTCCTCCGTTTGTTAATAACAAACGTTTAAAGTCGTTCATTTTTGTTGAAAATCGATATTATTTTTAAAACAGTGCAATATATGCAAAATTTGAAATTTCGAAAAAGTATTCGGTGGGTTTGTAGCTTCACCATTGTACTAAAAGTATATTTTTCCATTTTTTACTTCATATGAATCTAGTTACCGGAATCATGTACGCGACCGAGCCGTGCGGAGGCTACAGTCCCGAGATTAACAAGGAACATCCCTCAGGTGACACCCTTCGATTTGGTTGAAATTTGGATATGTTACAAAGCACCCAAAAGTAAGCGATACGTATTTTTTTATCGGCGGAAAAACGGTTTTAAGGTCTGAAACGCACCCTCGAAAATGGGGATGTTTTTCGTTTTTCGTCGATAACGTTTTAACGGTACGAGATATTAAAAAAAAATTCAAATTGCAACAATGTTTATTTTTTAATGCACTTTACATTGGAGATGAGAACGATAACGTTATCGACGAAAAACGAAAAACACCCCTATTTTCGACGGTTCGTTTCACCCCTTAAAATCGTTTTTCCGACGGTACAAAAAAATACGTATCGCTTACTTTTTGGTGCTTTATAACATATCCAAATTCTAACAAAATCGAAGGGTGGCACCTGAGGGATGTTCCTTGTAAGTGACAATGATCACGTTGTTTATATATTTTTTGCAATAAAAAAAAACAGTGACATGTCAACACTATGTACTGTCTGTGTGCGAAAGATCGACCTTATCATCCCAATACCCGAGACGAAAAGATATATTGAAAATCGCTTTTTTTAACTTCAAGGTCATACATAGCCCTTAAAAGACTCGCTGGTCCATAAATGGATGAAGTAACTGGAACGAGGGCGTGATATTAACGGGGCATTGATGTCCGTAAAGCCAAATCAAGCGAGTACGCGGTTCGAGATTGTTAACGACAAAGGATCGAAAGTCCAGGAGTAAGCACGGGGTTATTCTGTGTGCTACATGCAGTGTCGTCGAACCGAGGGAGTAATAGAGAGTGTTGGAGTGAGAGGGAGCGATAGGGAGAGAGCGAGAGAGCAAAAGGGAGAGAGCGTCGAACGCACATACACACACAGATTTGCTACGGGCACAGCACGGGTCTCAAATCGATTTTCGATTCCGCGGCTAGCCAAAGGAGCCGAGATTTGCCATGAGGGAGGTTTCCCGACCTTTCGTATCCCATGTAGAACGACTCTAATGGTAAATATACGTGCCTATGAAGCTCGCGTACCTGCAGGAACCTTTGCTCGGCTGTGTGCAGGGGCAAGGTAAACTTCCGGACGAAGCAAGTCCCTTGAGCGTCGAGGTCGTTGGTCCCGTTTGATTGAACGTTACGTCACGCTGGGCATGTCAACTTTTCGACTTCGACCAGCCCCTTCCAACGTTAAAACGATGCGATTGTTCGATTGTATTGTTAATGCATGACAATGCGGCGAAAAAGATGGAGCGTAAGATCGATAGGCCGACCAAACGCGGATTTTACTACTTGGCTGGCGTATTGACTCTGGTTAAGGGGAGATATACACCTAGAAGCCGGAAAAAAGGTCATTTTTGTGAGTTTTTTCAAGGAAAACTATTTGAATTTTCGGATTGGGGTTTTAATTATCTAAAAGTATATACATTCAAAAATATGTTTAGTGTTCTTTATTTAAAAATATCAAAAACATACAAGGATATTGAATGATCCTTGGAGCGTCGTAAAAAAATCTGCGTATACGATACCCACTGGCGTTTCTTCAAAAATCATCTGAAAAAAAAAACCAAAAAGATTATTAAATTAGATACTATAATCTAGTACTTGTCATAGCCGATTTTGAAAATATCGATTTATGACATAATGGCGGACGTTTGAACATAAATAGTGATTTTTGGGCCAAAAATTAGTTATTATTTTGCCTATAAAAGAAAAACTAAGTAACGGAAAAAAATCCTATGACAAGTACGAGATAATGGTGTATAGAATAACCACAAAAAACCTCAAGGCAATCGGTTCATTGGTTTTCGAGAAATTTTGGGTACCGATTTGAAAAACGTGGTTTTGAGAAAAACGCGTTCGAAAATTTGAGAATGAATAAATCATGAAATTTGTCAACTTACATGGAATCATCGATACCAGGCCCATAGTGTAGGTCTACGGTCGACGGAATGTTCAAAACTTCTAAATCCTCGACCTCGACCATGTAGATGTATTTCTCTCCTTAAAGTGTGTCCCCTATTCCAATACGCAGACTCTGATGTTTGGTAAGATTTTACTTTATTTAGTACAGTGATTTCAGTGCTCCAGATGAAATTTGAATGACTTATGAATATGATATTACAAGTAGGGGAACTCGGGGCAAGACGAATACGAGGGGTAAGATGAATCATAAGCCTAGCTACTGAACAGTGTGTGCGACCTTAGTGCTCCCGCTGGAGTTTGGTGGCAAGGCGGGGAGTTGAATGAGTGTGAAAGTGTCAACTGTGGCGGAAGCACGCGTGTCGAGTGAGAAAACAATATCGATTTTTTGACAAAACGATCTAATTTTTGGTAAAGTTTACCATCGTTTCAGTTCATTTGAGTTGCTGAAATTGATTAGAGACAGGTACCTAACACTCTGCCACAGCTCCGTCATTTTGATGATGAATTAATTATAAAAAAATGTTTTGTATACTTAATTATACTATTAAAGTATACCTTAAGTTTAATAATTGTAGAACAATTATTTCTTCGTTTAAAAAATCTCTCAATATTGCTTAGTTTTTCCTGTCTAAGTGTATATCCCGCCTTAAGAATGAAACCACTTTTATATGCGAAAGATGCCAATAATTCGCGCCCCATCGTTCTCCAAGCGCTGTTTCACCTCGCCCCGCTTACGGGGTAAGATGGAAAAATAAGGGTTTAATTTTAAAAAAATTTATTATAGGTAAAAATTAGAAAGACTGATTTTTACAAGATTTCATTTAACTTTACTTGGTGTGAGATGACTTGACTTTCTGTGAGATGCGAAACGAAAAATCGATATTTCACTTACTTGCCGACTACTTGGAGCTCTGAAATTTTGCAAACCTGCGTCTAAGAGGTGACAATGCGTGATTCAACTTAAAAAAAGACTTTCCGGAAATGCAAAACGGAAAATCGATATTTCACCCAGTTTTGGACTACTTAGAGCTCTGTAATTTTGCAAACATGCATCAAATGGGAGCCGATGCATGGATCAACTTTAAAAAAATTGACCTGCGAATAACTAACAGGAAAGAGACCTTACACCAATGAAGCGTTGGCAGAAATTACCAGAATGAGATACATTGAATAGAGCTTGTTTGGGTTTGTTTGGGTTTGTTTGGGCTTCTTTCTCATGCACTTTCTACATGGAAAGTGCATGAGAAAATATGAATTGGCTTTAAGTGCTCTCGGATCGCACTATCATTAAAAGAGTTCAATAGGTAAAATTGGTTAAAAGGTAAGGTCCTTTAGGTGATGAGCCGACATCTATGATAGATGCCACCTATCACAGTTCTCCAGGATCTCTCCTGAAAATCAACCAATAATAACACTGGTTCGTTTGGAAGGATTAATACCTTTTTGCAAACATTTCAGAGCTGTAGTAAAATCAATTAAAGACTAAAAAGTAGAAAGCAATTTATATGTAAACATTTTTATCTTAAAACAAGCTTTTATTTAATGTTCTAAAAAGTAGAAAATATTTTTTTTTACCAAATCCCTTATATTTCACTATAAATAAAATCGTGGGGCGCTCAAAATTTAGACATAATCTTCAATATACATAAATCCGTTAACATATCAACTGTATTTAATTTAGTGTAAAATAACCTTAGAATTCTTAAATAAAAATCCTGCAACTGTGTATAAACGTGTGATGATAATATCAAGCCAAATCCTGGTCCTTTTGACAAGTAGTCCGAGATGGTCAATGTCTGGAAATATGGGCGCTCTCGTGAGAAAGTCCGAATTTGGTAGTACGTCTTTGCAGGTGAACGGTTCCAGAGCAAAGAGGCTCGCTCCCTTTATCCAGCACGCAAAGTGAACCGATGTGGGGTGGGACAAAGACCGAGGTTTCCACATTCAATCACGCAGACGGGTCTCGGTCGCGGCGTGAAATTACAATTTCATATTTGGCATGTTACAGTTTACTGTACTGTCGAGTCCAGTGTTGATTTAGTTCCCCCTGTTTGGACTTTTGTTTGAACTCTTTTGGGTGCCGTCGCCCTTGAACGAGTACGAAACGCAAAGTGGAGCAACTCCATCGAAGTCCCAGCCACCGCACCATTAGCCTTTGAACTCTGTCGTCCAAAGTATCAAGCCCCCCCCCTCACCCAAGTATTAATTAAAACGCATGACAACCCACGGTGTTGCGCACTAAATGAACGTGCTTTTTTAAGACGCGATATACATTTAGACGGAAAAAAATTTAGCAATTTTAAGGAATTTTCTAAACTAAGAAATAGTTATTCTATATTTATCGAACTATAGGTATACTTTAATAGTACATTTAAGTATACAAAATTATTATTTTTAATTCGTTTATCATTGAAATGAGGGAACTGTGGCAGAGTGTCAAAGCAAGGTTGCAGCGGGAGTTGCAAATCGGCGTACAGTCTAAATTCCCGTGGACTTTGTGTGCAAAAAAAATTGTTTTTTTTTTTCAGTTAGAACATCTATAGTTTCTATTTGACAGTGATTAAAATTAAGAAAATGCGAATTTAAGAAAATGGCACGCATTTACAAAAAAATCAACATTTCACGCAAAATTTCTGTAAAATTTGGATTACAAAAGTAGGTTTCTTTTTAATTTTTCAAAAACAATGCTCGTCAAGTAGAAGGTAGCAATATTATTAATAAATATTCCAACCAAGATTTAACTCAATCGGCTTCATAATTTTCGAGTAATCCAACACGTCAATTTCGAAAATGCAGTTTTGAGAAAAACGCCTTTGAAGTTTACGCACACTCCGAATCCGAACCGTGAGGCACATCGTTGATGGGCTATGGCGTTTGATATTTTTTTGAATTTCGCATCGAAACTTTGTAAAAATATCCTACACATATATATACATATATATATATATATATATATATATATATTTCGATTTTTTTTATCGGTGTATATCCCGCCTTAACGGGTTACATCTAGTTCGTGGTCAGAAAAAAGAGGAATTTTCGTGATCTTTTTCTGAAAAAACGTGTGCAGGTTTTCTATTTATCTTTTGTTACATTAGAGATGATGGTTTTAAGTAGCTTTTACAATTTTTGTATTGAACAATACTTATAAATTTGGTAAATGCAATGATTTGTGACGACCGCGAAACGTTCTTTGCGGTGACCACTGCTGGTCGGAAATAAATCGTCCGAAATAAAAAAATCAAACGCCTTTATTTTTGCATGAAATTATTCTAGGGCTTGCGCGAAGGTTTCAATGAAGTATTGATTTTTGAAAAATGGCTGCAGTCCAAAGTGTCAGTATCGATTTTCGGTAAAAAAAACTCTATTTTCGTTGGTAAAAATATCCTACGCACAAAAAAGATTCTTTCGTTCGGGTGCTGCCTTTTCATATGTAAAAGAAGCTAGTAAAATTTGAAGTTGATCGGTGCAGTGATTTTTGAGATATCGTGGACACTGATCTTGAAAGAGTCATTTAAAAAAAAGCGCGTTTGAGGCCGTATTCTATTGTGAACAGCTGTTTTCGTGATGGTTTTTCGGGAATTAAATTCACGGAAACGGTTGAATCTACAGTTTTAGTATTTCACAGTTATATTGATACATGTTTCAAGTATCAATATAACTTGATACTTGAAACTTTCGACACATGCAAAATTTTGCCAACTTTGACTTTGACTTTGACCTGACCTGAATTTTGACATGACCTGCTGAACATCGAATATCATGTACGATTTCGAATAAAATATTGTGAAAAAATGTACGATGTTACTTCAAACATGTATAAATATAGCTGCGAAATAAAGACCCTGTACATTTGACAGTTTCTCTAAATTCAATTTCCAAAAAATCACCGTGACAATCTCTATTTTGAACAGATCGATTTGAAATTTCCACAGAATATTCATCAAACGTTATATCTTGGGAACACATTGACAACCAATAATCGATATAATCAATAATTTCAACTAGGTGTAAGCCCTTGAGGGGTTACGTGGGTTTCGAAGCCAAAAAAGCATATTTCCTCTATTTAAAAAAATGTAATATATAAATCATTTTATTCAAAATGTTAAGCACATAAAAGAGCAACATTTCAAAAATATTAAAAAAAATTCATCCAAAAATTTGGGAAATTCAGCCGGTGGGACCTGGTTTCCGGAGACCACTCAAAAAAAGTGTCCTCGTGGTGGTCAGGATAACTCATAGCTTTATCTGAAATTAAAAAACCAAGTTTTTTCTGTTAGTAGATAAGTATAGCTCGTGATTGAACGAAGGATTTAAAAAAAAATCGAAATTTGAATTTTTGGCAGACTTGTATGCAAAATAGTTCAATTTTTGGTACCGAGATTTGGTAGAAAAAAACCTTCGTTCAATCACTAGTCAATGCTATTTTGAAGAAGTGTGCGAAATTTCGATAAGATCGGTGCCATTAGTTTTTGAGAAATCGTGTCCACCGACTTCAAAAATAGTGTTTGGAGAAAAATGCGATATACTTGCATCGCTCCCGACCGGTCTTTCCCAACGGGGGGAATTCCGAAGGCTCTCTCTCCTAGATTTTTATTCCGATTGACTTAAGGGGTTACCCCCACTTGCCATTTTGAAAAAAATCGATTTTTTTTGTTTGCATTTTTTTTACGTATAAGTATCTGAGAATATGTCCTGAAAATGTCAAGTCGATCCGAACAAAATTGACTGAGATATGAGCGTTGAAAGAGAAGAATCCGCGTTGAAAGAGCGTTGAAAGAGAAACTTCAAACGCGTTTTTCTCAAAATGGCATTTCTGAAGTCGGTGACCAAGATTACTCGAACACTAATGAACTGATCTTCTTGAAATTTTGCAGGCTTATTTAATACATAAAAATGTAGTCTTTAATCGTTCGATTTTTTTTTTCGAAAAAAGAGTGGCCGTTTTATAGCCAAAAAACGGCGGTTTTTTTTCGTTAAAATCGAAGCATTAACTTTGACTGTCCGCCATTTTGTGGAAAATTAATATTTTTTTAAATCCTTCGATTAAAGACTAGTTTATACTTATATTTGACTAAATCCATCCGCATTTTATTCTTCAGATGATCCACTTCGCCGCAATGTTGGTCACCGCAAACCGTGTATATAAAAACATTATTTCATTGACGGCCATTTGCCACTAAACAATGTAATATTTTTCAATAAAAAAATTACTGAAAGTTCTTCAAGATGTGTTCTTCAAGATGGTATATTAATCGATTAAAAAAGTTTTGTAGTTTTCTTTTAAAAAAATCATGAAAAAGGCCTTTTTTTGCGCTACAAGTGGGGGTAACGCCTTAAAACTTTGGGAGAATATTCTAGACATATTGTACTATTAGATAATAAAATTCGAAAAAAATGGATCTTTCGAAATTTTCAAACCAACGTAACTCCTTAAATGCCTCGTGTCAAAGGTTACTTTTGTTATTCCGTCCAAAGTGCGCTCTGCGTCGAAAAAAAACGAAAATCACCGGACAGTGTGCCGTTCAGTGAGCCATTACACGCTTCTCAACTATTCTAAACTGTAGTAAAAGTCGCGCAACGCTTAAGGGAATGTCAACGAGCTCCGCACAACTTTTGTGAAGAATTTCCATATAACGGGACTCTCAAAGTTTTTCAGAAATTCTAGCACCACTTCTGGTAAACTCTGCGAAGAGTTGGGTCCAACTGGCAAAGAGACTTTCGGTGAAGAATACGGTTCTATCCTACCATTAACGTTTCAAAAGCCGCCGTCGTAATTGCCACGTTCATCTGTCCTCGATCGGCGCTTTGAATTCTAAGGACAATTATAGAACGTAGCATGAATCTGTTTGCTTTCCGCCGTCGCATGAAGGCTGTTGGGACGGGAAAGAAAAATAAAAAATTGCGTCAAACTTTCAGAGCCAATATGGACGAAATGAGCAAGAAGAGGGCAAAAAATACAAACATTGATGCTGTCAGAAGAAATTTGGACGTGTGATAAATTCCTACATTTTTCCTCAAACGTTTCTCAGTTCGTCGGGAATTGGCAACCACTCGACATCGGCGCTCTTCGTGTGGTGATTTCGTTTTTTTTTGCTCCTGGTACCCAATACATACCCAGTATACGTAAAGAGTGGGCGGAGCGTTGAATTCAATATACCACAAACTTTACCGACATGTCTATAAATCTAGGGACATTTTAGCTTTGAAGTAGCGCAACTACTACCTCGCAGTGACGTATATTAGCGCGTCGTGAGAATCGAAGTTGGGTTTGACGTCTGCGGAGGATGTTTTGCGTCGCGGCGGAAGGAACGTTCCACGTATGTTGAGTTCGTCCTTCCGGAAGGATGAATGCCGGTGCACGTAAAACATATATAAAATGTAGATCTCGTTGTACTCTCGGTAAAGTATATGTACGATCCGAGGTAGTGGATTTTTATATCTTTCGTATTTTTCTCGCGTCTTTCTCCGGAGTTTCAACAACAAAAAAATAGTACAACATGTCGGCCAGGGTCCTTCGTGTATAGTCATTCAGGTATTATGTTCAAGAGAACGTTGGTTCTCTCTCTCTCTCTCTCTCTCTCTCTCTCTCTCTCTCTCTCTCTCTCTGTCTCTCTCACTAAGAAGGCTTAGACGGCGACCGGGGACGTGTTACGACCCTTCCCGAGTGGCATTCGCCTGTTTATGACATAGGGCAGGTTCAACTACCTGACATCGAGCTTTACTTGGCTGCTGCTTCGGGAATCGGCTTCGACAATGTCCGCTTAAGGCGTTACCCCCACTTGTAACGCAAAAAAAGGCCTTTTTCATGAATTTTTTTAAAGAAAACTACAAAACTTTTTTAATCGACCAATATACCATCTTAAAGAACACATCTTGAAGAACTTTCAGTAATTTTTTTATTGAAAAATATTACATTGTTTAGTGGCAAATGGCCGTCAATGAAATAATGTTTTTATATACACGGTTTGCGGTGACCAACATTGCGGCGAAGTGGATCATCTGAAAAAAAAATGCGGATGGATTTAGTCAAATATAAGTATAAACTAGTCTTTAATCGAAGGATTTTAAAAAATATTCATTTTTCACAAAATGGCGGACAATCAAAGTTAATGGTTCGATTTTAACGAAAAGAACGGCCGTTTTTTGGCTATAAAACGGCCATTTTTTTTTCGAAAAAAAAAATCAAACGATTAAAGACTACATTTTTATGTATTAAATAAGCCTGCAAAATTTCAAGAAGATCGGTTCATTAGTGTTCGAGTAATCTTGGTCACCGACTTCAGAAATGCCATTTTTAGAAAAAACGCGTTTAAAGTTTCTCTTTCAACGCTCTTTCAACGCGGATTCTTCTCTTTCAACGCTCATATCTCAGTCAATTTTGTTCGGATCGACTTGAAATTTTCAGGACATATTCTCAGATACTTATACTTCAAAAAAATGCAATAAAAAAATCGATTTTTTCAAAATCGCAAGTGGGGGTAACCCCTTAACTGTGCGGATTAGCAACGGTCAAGCATCAAGCAAACTCATGGAAATCTATTAAAAGTGTTTGTTAATGTAAGGAGGTTCGAGCGTTAGTCACAATCCGAGATTTGAAGAAAAAAAATGAAAATATATGTTACTGCCTAGACTATCCTGAGTCTTGACGATTTGTTTAGAAATTTTTTCACCGCAAAACACCAGAGATAGAAAGTAGTTTGATGTATTGAATTTTACGTGCGGTTAGATGGGCAAAACGTTCACACTACGGGTGGTGACTTTTTTGCTATTTAGCACCTAGATAAACCACTAACAACTGATTAACGCATACTTGTATACATTGTATACCTTTGTATACATTTAGAGAAGAAAAAATCCATCTTGCCCATCGTAAACCATATATGTTCAATATTGAACTATCAAGGTTTGATAATGGATTACGAAGCTTGGCTGGCGAATGAAGAGTATTGCTGCCAACCTCAATGTCCGCGAAGTTGCCGTATTTCGGAAAAAATGTAATGTGACATTTCTTATTGGGTTGTATAGCTCTATCAATCGGAACAAAAATGTGTGTCACTTAAAAAAAATCCTATATCACTTTTTTTCACCGTTTCGATCCACTGTGCGATGCTCCGAGCGTTCCGGGTGCCAACAGAACATTCTATAAATCTGTCAATTTTGTTCCGATAACCTTAAGACGGGATATACATTTAGACACGAAAAAAAGCAATAATGAGAGATTTTTTAAACTAAGAAATAATTATTTTATAATTATCAAACTTTAGGTGTACTGTAATAGTACATTTAAGTATACAAAACAATTTTTTTTAAATTAATTCATCATCAAAATGACGGAGCTGTGGCAGAGTGTTACAGCAAGGTCGCCGCGGGAGTTGCAAATCGGCGTGCAGTGTAGCTTTCCGTTGACTTTCATTTGCAAAAAAGAACATGTATAGTTTCCATGTGACCGTAATTAAAATGAAGAAAATGCAAATTTAAGAAAATGGCACGCACTTACAAAAAAAATCAACATTTCACGCAACATTTCTGTAAAATGTGGATTAAAAAAGTAGTTTTTATTCCAATTTTTCGAAAACAATGCTCGTGGAGTAGAAGGAACCAATATTATCAATATTGTTACCAAGTTTCAACTCAATCGGCTTAAGGTCTTAGGCTACAATTAACGGATGATTTTTTAGGCAAATTTTTCGGAAAATGAAAAATTTGCCTAAAAAATCGTCAGATAATTGTTAATAACAAATGAACTATGCAATATAAAAAAAAATTCTACATACTTCCATAGACAATGTATTTTTCAAAATATATTCAACATTTCGAGTGAATCGGTTGAAAATTGTCTGAGTTATGTTTCCGGCCAACTTAAAAAGTGCAGTTTTGAGATAAACGCTGCACAGCCGCCATTTTGACATTAATCGCTTGAAAAAAGTTATTGTATACAGTCACTGATATGTATGATAAACACCATTTTTTGTAATCTCGATTTAATTTGTAGTTTCTCTGGAAATAAATCCCCAAAAAGCCTATTTCTTCGGCCTCTAGAGTGGCCTAACCCCTTAATAGTTTTTTAGTAATCCTGCACGCCAATTTCGATAATGCAGTTTTGAGAAAAACGCGTTTGAAGTTCATGCCCGCCTCGAATCCGAGCGGTGAGGCACATCGTTGATGGGCTGTAACGTTTGAAGTTTTTCGAATTTAGCTTTGAAACTTTGGAGAAATATCCTACATGTATAATTCTATCGTTTAAAGAAAGAAAAAAAAGAAATCGATTTTTTCATCGTTGTAAATGTATATCCCGCCTTAACATTTTCAGGGAACATTTACAAGATGATATACTGTCAAAATATATTGATTTTAAAAAAAGGGGTTTTTTGACTTTTACAACTGGCCATAATCCCCCAACGAGATCTTCGAGCCAGAGAAGATCTGCGATTTACGTGTCATTCGTCGCACGTAACCCCGTTACGATATCCAATGCGTGTACCCCAAAGCCGAACTGGGACGAGGCGTTTTTGTCCTGCCTGCACAGTGTTCCGAGGATTAAAAAGCTAAATATATTGCATCAGTGGCCATTTCGTTCCGATGTACCTTCTCGTGTCTGTGCAAGATGTCTGCGCGAACTTGATGGATCGTACTCGCTATCAGGAGGGCTCTCTCCAGTACTGATGTTGACAGGAGCGGCTTAGTTGCTCAGAATGGATGGTATCAACCAACTCTCGCATGCATTGATGAGTGGAACCAAACGCGAAAGAGAGAGAGAGCGATAGAGGGGGGGGGGGGGGGGGTCGATTCGTGGTCGTGTACTCAATCGATGAGAGCGTTACCATCGGGAATATGTGCCCGACGCCGTTGGTACAAACATTCAACAAACAACTGAGCGATTCTCTGCCAGGGACGTTGTCGTCGCGATACTATATGGCTAATGATCATTTCCGAGCAGAAATTATTGTTAGCACCGAGAGCAACGGAGAGACTGAGGTCTATCCTATGTCGTAGGGCTTCGAATATTGCCAAGGGCGCTTTAGCACTGCCGGGGTGGAGAACAGTTCGACTGCTCGCAGTGTACCACTTTGTTCCATGCAAATGTACACATATAGCATTTCCTCTGTACCGTGCCTCTCCGACACCCTCCACATCTATTCACTTTACCCTTCCGCATACACGATTGTATTTCTCTAACGAATTTTTCCGCGGTTTGAATCAAGTTACACTCGCCCCATCGTCCGTTAGCAATGAAGTTGGCACGAATGTACGGCGATGAAGTTAGCCGAGCTTCCCCGGGCAGAGATTCGTTGGGGACTGCCCAGATCCTACCACATCCCTATAGGGATTCAATAGGGACGACGCACGTAGGGAGTCCACATTGAAATCCAAGTGGATACCGCGCTATTTCCCGATTGACATCGTTTGAGATTTTTTCACTCGAAATTCTCAATTTGGGCTTGTTGGATCTCCCAAAAAATATCTCTTCGTGGTCCCGTGCACAAATTTGTCGGGATATCGCGAGATGAACCCACATCTGTATAGGGATTTGTTAAGGACACCGCACATAGGGAGTCTTTGTTGGGATCCAATTGGATTCTGCACTGTTCCCCGATCAACGCCGTTTGAGAATTCTTTCCACGTTTGAATCGAAAATATGTGAAAAGTCACGAGAAAAAACATGGCGTGTTGAAACGCAACCTGCAGCTGTGTACACCTGCAGTCCACAAAGTGCAGTAACATAAATAACAAACCATAATCACAGTGGATTTCCAGTAATGTCATTCGAATCAAGTTTAGAGATATACTTTTTTTTGCGATTTATGCTTTTTTTAAATCCACTGATTTTGTATATCTATATATTTGGTTAAGAAGAATCAACGTACAGGATTGGATGCGATCTATCAATAGGAACGGATTCCATTCCATAATGTAGGGATCCTTTAGGATTTTAGTTGGATTCGTTCATTGGATTCTAATGAGGAATCCCAATTAGATTTAAAGCGATAAGCCACAGTAACGGGTATAAAATCATGTGCCAATTTGACAATTTTTTTTCGTATGAAAAAGTGAGTAACTCATAAAACTAATTACACATCTATTTAGTATGAATATCAAGTTGTTAGAAAATATATATTTTTTTTTTTCGATGTACAAAATGGCCAACTACTAATATTTTCTTTTGTTGTCTTTTTTTTAAGCGCTCCGCGGCGTGACATTTGGCATCCACAATTTTTTACCTAGAACAAAATACAAAAATTCTCGTCAATCTACATTAAAATACCTAGATAATTCGTATGGAATTTAAAAAATATTGTTTTATTCATAAGTTGTCGGTATTTGAACTTAAGGGGAGGGTAGGGGTTTCAGCGTGAAAAAAAACACTTTTTTTGCGATTTTTTTAATCTATATGGATAGAGTAAATTTATTGAAACCTTTTGTACATTGTTAAGTGTCATTTCAAGAACATTCCGTGAAATTTGTACGCGAAAATATCCACAAACAAGCCGGTGCCGCGTCTTTCTCGAAACCACTTTTTCAATGTCCGTGTTCACTGCCATTTGAAAACTACATGACCGATCTATTTTCAAACTTGGTACACACTTTCTACATATAAAATACCTCCCCCCAACGATTAGATTGAGATTTTTTTTACATTGAGGGGGATTTCCACCCCCAAAATGGCGGAATTTTTCGTGAAAACTAGCACTTTTCACTTTACATGACCGCCAAAAATTTAGAAATGAAAAAAAAAAAATTATCCAAGACCGTTGGGGGGAGGATTTGATGATACTTTGACTAAATTTTAATGGTATTTGATTTCAGATAATTTCTAGCTGAGATACAGTGAACACCGCAAATCGTGTTTTTCCAAAGGCGTTCTTGGAAAAGCTTTGTCACCGGCTTGTTTGTGGATATTTTCGCTCACAAATTTCACGGAATGTTCTTGAAATGACACTTAACAATGTATAAAAGGTTTCAATAAATTTACTCTATCCATATAGATAAAAAAAATTCCCAAAAAAGTGTTTTTTTTCACGCTGAAACCCCTACCCTTCCCTTAAGAAATAAATGTTCAGGAAAAAATTTCGTTAAAACTGCTCATAAAATGAAAAGTTTTCGATTAATTACAAATTCCGTCCGTACTTCCCTGCGAAATGCAATTAGGAACATAACTTTTCAATTTGAAGTTAGTGGAGTGAAAATTGTTGAAGTTATTTGTCACGCCAATTGGAAAAAAGCTGTTTCGAGTAGTCGGCCATTTTGTGCATCGAAAAAAATATATATATATTTTCTAACAGCTTGATATTCATACTAATTAGAAGTGTAATCAATTTTATGAGTGAATCACTTTTTCAAACAAAACAAATTGTTAAATTCGCACATGATTTCATACCAGTTACTGTGGCCTAACGCCTTAATGTACGAGCGTGACATTCTAGTCCAGGGATCCAATGCGATGGCCCTTTGGATCCCTATCAGGAAGCAGGGACAAGTATGGGAATCCAATTGGATCAATACGAAAATTTCTGCACGGGTCGTCGTGGTGGATCCGTCCGGGCAATAATCTCGTGTCCGTGCCACCCTGTACATTCTGCTGCGTTACACACGTGCTACGTGCACACTCGTCCATAGGGGTGGGAACGATCGTATAGGTGAGATTGTCCACAATGCCGGGAGAACTGAACGCAAGCAAATCCAACGATAAATTGCCCACATTTGCCGCGTTTCGCTCAGTACGAGTTTATTCCCATTCGACCCTATAAATACGTTAAGTACACTCGGGAAAATAGTTTCTACGGTCACGTTTTATCCGTACCGACATGTGTTTGTGCACGGCTCGTTATTTTTTCCACTTTCATTATTCTCCTTCTCTCTTTCTGTCTCTCTCGTTACCTTACTGTAAACGTATACACTGAAAATTAAATTAAAATGAAATGCGATCACGTGGAACGTTTGCAAACGCGTGTTTATCCAGTCATGTACACACGGGCCATTGTGCTGCAGAGGCAAATACCTTTCGGAGCTTTTGATTTTTCGAGAATTGAATGTCCTGATGTCGAAGGCTTTCATCCTGGCATCCTGCACATGTGAGCTTCTGTCACGAAGCTCAATCCGTTAGCAACGCGAGGACGTGCGCGATAATGTGTCTACAGCTGCAAAAAAAGGGAGTGGGAGGCATTGTTGTTGATGAATAGAAGTTGAATTGCAAAAAAGTATCTTCTTCCTTTTCTCCATACCCCATTGTAATTTGGCTGTCGCGAATGTAATGAAGTACCACGCCGTATAGTCTGATGGTAATACGGCAGGAGTGATTCCAACTACTGCGCCACTTTTTCAAACGCAGGCGCTCGGCCTGCTCTTATCGTACATTTCGTCCTCTTCGTGTTTTTTTTTAACTGGAAATAAAAAAAAGCGAACGGTTTCCACTACATGCTTCATTGGAGCCGGTGTACATAGCTGCAAACTGTACATGGATGCGTAACAATTGTTATGAAACAGACAGATGTAACTCATGTTATTTCACATGTTGAATCGTCCGCGTTTTTGCTCCGTTTGTTTGTTTAGTAGTGCGAAAAATAATTATTCGCGTATTTGAATTAAAGTAGGGAAGTTCGCAAGATATCGACGTTTCAAATAAACGTTTTTAATTATACCTTTGTATAAGGTGCAGCTGCTCAGAGAGGTTCGAATTTCCAAATGGAATTGCTAAATTACGGGGTTGAACAAAATCTACTACAGCTTCATAGCTTTTTCTTTTCGAGGACTATGAGGACTTCGAGGACCTTCCTCATAGTAGTCTGGTGCCCCATACCTAACATTGTGTAATTCGTCATGACTTTGAAATCATGATAGATGAGTGTCAGCATATTTATTGGCAGGCTATTAAAGGGCCTTCCTCACCTAAAAATCGGTGGCTCGTTATACGAACTTTAGGGACCGTCCTTAGAATATTCGCAGATGTGCTGATAGTCAACATTTCAATTATATAACGGTTTTAAAATATTATTTTCCCGAATATATATATATATATATATATATATATATATATATATATATATATATATATATATATATATATATATATACGGGAAAATAATATTTATTATATTATTTATTAATTAAATAAATTATATTATTTTCCCGAATATATATATATATATATATATATATATATATATATATTCCGGAAAATAATATTTTAAAACCGTTACATAGTTGAAATGTTGACTATCAGCACATCTGTGAATATTTTAAAGACGGTGCCTAAAGTTCGTATAACGAGCCGCCGATTTTTAGATGAGGGAGACCCTTCAATAGCCTGCCAATAAATATGCTGACACTCATCTATCATGAGTTCAAAGTCATGACGAATTACACAATGTTAGGTATGGGGCACCAGACTACTATGAGGAAGGTCCTTGAAGTCCTCATAGTCCTCGAATAGAAAAAACTATGAAGCTGTAGTAGATTTTGTTCAACCCTATAATTTAGCAATTCCATTTGGAAATGCGAACCTCTCTGAGCAGCTGCACCTTATACACACGTATAATTAAAAACGTTTATTTGAAACGTCCATATCTTTCGAACTTCCCTACTTTAATTCAAATACGCGAATAATTATTTTTCGCACTACTAAATAAACAAACGGAGCAAAAACTCGGACGATTCAACATGTGAAATAACATGAGTTACATCTGTCTGTTTCATAACAATTGTCATGAATCCATGTACTGTTTGCAGCTATGTACACCGGCTCCAATGAAGCATGTAGTGAAAAACGTTCTTTTTTTATTTCCAGTTTAAAAAAAACACGAAGAGGATGAAATGTACGATAAAAGCAGGCCGAGCGCCTATATATATATATATATATATATATATATATATATATATATATATGCATATCTATGTATATAGGGTGAAGCAACAACTATTAGCAGTAGAAATATTTTGTAATTTATCAGATTCAGAAGAAAACTTTTTCTACAAAAGTTGCATAGTGCGGCGGCGGTCATCCAACGGTGGCTACGAAGTTCTTCCAGCTGGAGGCTTTTCGAAGATTTCAAGTTTTTACATAGGGACCACTATTGATTTCAGAGTTTAATCAAGGAAGTCAAAATAAGTTCACCTAACAATTTTCAAGATGTTCGATCAAGATTTAGTATGCCACATCAATTTTTTTTAAAATAGCTAAAAACGACATAAAGAAAGAAAGCACTGAAAGAAATCGAAGAAAAATTCTTAGTTTCCAAAAATGTAAAGCCGTCCGACTTACTTGGATTTTGTTTAGTATTAAACTATTTAAACCTCAATAGCAGCCTTCGTTCGTTCGTTAATACAGACTAAGGTAATTGACAAGACAATAGAATAAATGCGAATCTGATTGCGAGCGTGCATTGAAAGTGGTGGCCATCACTTTGAGCACTTTTTATAGGAGTAAGTGTTTGCATCGTTTTTTGAATCGATTTTAGGATAAAAACATCGAAATTCCTGTGTCATCGATTTTTTATGCCAAATCTTGATCGATCGTCCTGAAATTTCGCGTGTGTGAACTTATTTTTGGTTCCTTGGCGAAATTATTGAAAAAAATAGTGGCCCTATTAAAATAAATCGAGGTGACCTTGAAATCTCTGAAGCGCCTCCACCCGAATAAACCTCGTGGCCACCACTCGATGACCCCTATCAAACTGTACAACTGTGGTAGGAAAAGTTTTTTCCCAAGTCTGATAGGTTGACAAATATTACCACTGCTAACAGTTGTCGCCTTACCCGGTAAATCGTGCAGACGAACTTAATTAATTAAACGATGAAATTAATCAAACCCGCCACGCGTTCAAAAACAAGGATTCGGCACTTTCATCATAATTATGAATTAATCAGTTGCTTCGAGTAATTATTTTGTTTACGTTGATAAAACGTGTTTTTTTCCTGGCACGATTAGATCGAAGACTCACCCGGACAGCAAATTATTTACAGCGTCATCCCATCATCATCTGCGTAAATGAATTTAAAAATGTTGGATTGTCATTTTTGTACAACCTCTCTCAAAACATCATTCAATACCAATGAAATCTACGACCCCAGTATACGTCTGCGCGGTCTTCAATGCAAGCGTCTCGTACCACGCCCAATACAACTAACAACAAGACATAATCGTGACCCTCGGATAATTGACTTGGGGTTAATGTCTGGACAATGACTGAGCCGGCGTGCGGCACCGAGAATTTCGCCTTCGTGGCTTAATTAACGGCAAACGGTTTACGTCCGTGTGCCACCTCCGTGTGCCACCCCCGAGCCGAGCTATCGGATGGAACGAGGTCGCAAGTGTGCCAGTAATTGAATGTTTGGCCGGTTGCCTCGTCGAGCAAATGGACGTGTTGTAGTTTGTCGCAACGCGAGGCGCTTGCAAGACCGCAAGACGAAAACACCATCGTGTCCCCGGATTCTCCGCAAGATTCCGTATAACGTCACCGCCATCCGTCGACGCTAATGCAACGATCATTTGCTGGAAATTACTATTTCCATGGGAGGCAGACTGTTAACCGCGTTACTACTCGTGGTCCTGATAGACCTGCGGAATTGAGAGTTCAGGGGCACACCCCGACCGAGCTGTCACAAACGAGAGAACGAGATACCCGTGCAGAAATTTGGTGGGGAATCCCCAGATTCTACCACATTCGTATAAGGATTTGACAGGGACGTCAGACGTCGAGAGTCCACATTGCAATCCAAGTGGATTCCGCGCTATTTCCCCATTGACGACGTGTCAGCATTTTTTATTTGAAATGGTCAACCGGAATTTGTTGGGTCTCAAAAGAAGTATCCTTTCGTGATCCCGTGAGCAAATTTGTCGGGGAGTCCTAACAAGGAACATCGCTTTAGGTAATCCTATCGCTTCACACTAGTCACACCACTGATCATACTTGAGACTTGTACAATTTATGTATTTTTTTAAAATAAAAAATATAAAAAACGCCATGTGTAAACTGATCAATGAATGGTCACATTTAATTAGAGAAATGAAAAAATAGTTATTCCAACGATCCGCGCAAGATTTCTAGGTTTGATATTTGGAAACATTGGTTCTATCTCCGTCTCTTTTCACTCAACCAGGCGAGTTTAACCTCCATGCTTTTCAACGTCAATCTGTCAAAACAATGTCTGGTACGGGAAATATAAAGCATTGTATTCGGGCTACGACTGGTGAAAAGCGTGTGCAAATTGGCGAAATATGTCGGTTAAAAATGAAATATGTGTGGAAATTCGAATGAGTGAGATGAGGTTAGGACTACAATCAGCTGTTGCCTTACTGTCACGTCTCTTTATCGTAGCAAGTGGTAATAAATCCAATACCGGAAGTTCAAATTAATTTTGATATTATTTAAAAATTAGGTCACTAAGCGTTATTTTTTCTAAGAGCATTAGATTGCTACAAATGTTAAGTATGTAAATCTGATTATTTTTAAGAATCTGACGGATTCCCACTATTATATACACTTTTGTAGCGACCGGAAGGTGGGTTTTTGTATGTCACCTCGGGATCCCTTCACAAAAATACGCAATTTTAATATTATTTTTCTCTGTAATTAGGCCAATAACCGACCCTGACATTTTACAGAGACGATTGTTAATATATTTAATGGAGCTGAAAAAAAAAATTATGAAAATCCTATGGATTGGAGCTTGGCGATAGGATTACCTTAAGTGTCTCCCTTCGGAAACATGTCTGATTCTGGCTTCTTGTTACGAAGTCATTTTGAAATTTGGCAGAAAAATCGATGATTGTTTCTATCTTAAGTAATTAAAGTAATACTTACCCTCAAAACTCATAAAAACCTGCGTTTTCTCCTTTGGAACATCTACTGCCCACAGCCATATCGTAAGTAACAAGGAACATCACTTAAGTGATGTTAAGTTAAGTGCCTTCGATTTTCTTGAAACTCATATACGTAATAAAGGATTGGAAACTATTAGATATGTATTTTTTCTTATCGGGGGAAAAACAGTTTTAAGGGGGGGAACCACCCATCAAAGAAAGGCGTTACCACGTAATTTTTTCTTCCAATACTTCTATAGTGGATTTTTTACTGCATTACATTAGAAGAATTCTGGTTTTTGCTTAATTTAGATCAGGTGGTGGGTGGAACTGCAAAACCACCCCCGACACGCCTTTTTTCGAGGGGTGGTTTCCCCACTTAAAACCGTTTTTCCACAGATAAAAATGATACGTTTCTGATAAAATGATAGTTATCAATGCTTTATTACATATATGAGTTTCAACAAAATTCAAGTACAGCTGAGTGATGTTCCTTGTAAGATGCACCTACATCTCTATAGGGATTTGTTGGGGACATCGCCGATAGGGAGTCCTCATTGGGATTCATTTGGATTCTGCACTGTTCACCGATGAACGTCGTTTGAGAATTCTTACCACGTTCGACTCGGAAATATGTGAAAAGTCACGAGAAAAAACTCGGCGTTCTGAAGTATAACCTGCGCGCTTCGTGAGCGTGTACGTGTGTGGTGATATGGCAAATTGCAGTGAAATAAATAACGAACGATAATCACAGTGGATTTCCAGTGATGTTAATCGAATTAATTTTTACAGTATATTTATTTTTTAAGCGATTCATACTTTTTAAAGATAAGATTTGTACTTTTTGAAGATCTACTCATTTTTTATGTCTACATATTTTGTTTAGAAAATTCAACGTATAGAATGCGATGGGTTTTATCAAGAATCGTATCGGATTCTGTTAGATAATGTGGGAATTTTCTAGGATTCAAAATGGATTGGATTCCAATGGGGAATCCAATGTACGATGAAGCTTTAGTATGGCAATCCAATGCTAAATCTAATGCTACCTCATTCGATCCCTATCAGGAAGTGGGGACGAGTATGAAAATTGAATTGGGTCCCTGGGACATTTTCCGCACGAGTAGCCATTTTGCAAATTCTACACGGTTTTCCTTGAAACCAGTTATATTTTGGGGAAGAAAAAGAAGAGAACCACATTGCTCTCGATGAGAAAAAGACGAGCATGCGTATGGTCGTTGCTTGCTGAAATTGCGATCGGTTTGAGTGAAACTATTGGAAGAGATAAGGTGGAGGATGGCAGAGACGAGAGAGAAGTGGCGAGAGAGAACATGTGTATGCTCGTTCATCCGTATATCGGTGTCGTTGAAGGTCAAAGGTTACTTCTGATCTTCCTGATCGGTACTGTACGGGTTCCGGAATAAAATACCAAGACCCAGCCTCCAATTCTTTTATCGACCAATCTCGTTCTCCACGTGCAAAGAAGTGTACTGGGATATTGCTGCACACGCATTTTCGACACTGTGCTCTGAAAAAATATAATAAGCCATTATTGAAAAAAAACGCAGTCAAAATCTAAGAAAGTACAAGGTGTCCAATAGGAAGTTGCTGAAACGAATCGACTGTCATTTTAAAACACGTGCACAGAATCAGAAAAGCCACATTGCTTTAAATAGAGGAAACTCTGCAGCTTTAAACGCACATAAATAAAAAAAAAGTTCAGTGATTAATGATAGATATTTTCGAAGTGCGAACTGTTAGATTGTGCACAAAAATCAATTCTCTTCTGAAAACTGTGAAAAACTGTGTCCAACATATCGTTCGTAATGCCGCGAACCACTTCCTGGATGGCCGCGATCAGTTCTACTACTGTGCTGGGGTTTTTAGCGTAACAATGATCTTTAATGTAACCCCACAAGAAAACATCACAAGGGTTCAGGTTCGGTGAGTACGGAGGCCATTCTAGTCCGTCTTGAGCAAATTTATGGTACCCCAGACCGATTACTCGAGACCCATATACGCGATAAATAGCTTCAAACACCTCATGAGTCCGGTGCGGCGTCGCTCCATCTTGCTTGAAGTAAACATTTTTAACCAGTCCCCTCTTCTTTGCATAAGGGAAGAATTTCGTTTCCAAAAGCTGTTTGAAACTCTTTCCTGTTACCGTAGATTCCAAGAATTGCAAATAAATTCCTTTTACTGAAATCGCTGCCCATGCCGTTACTTTCTGTGGATGAAGGGACTTCGCTACCGATATGTTGGGATTTTCCGTTCCCCAAAACCGGTAATTTTGCTTGTTTACGTAACCATTCATCCAAAAATGTGCTTCATCGGAATAAATAATCAATTTCTCATTAAGTTCTTCGGCTTCAAACATTCCCGTAATAGTGTTACAAAATTCGATGCGTTTCGTCAAGGCATGTTCAGTTAACAATTGATGAGTGCTTATTTTATACGAATGAAACTTTTAAAAATATTTCAAAATGTTGTGTAATGATGATTTGGTTATTTTTAATGCTTGAGCAGCTTCTCGAATCGAATCATTTGGATTTTGTTTGAAATAATTCGCAACTTCGTTGATCTTCTCTGGTGTAGTCACCGTAACAGATGGCCCTGGCAACTCCTGTCTACGGTCCTGGAGTGTACCATACTTCACGAAGTTATCGATTATCCTACAAAAAATAATGTAAAATTACTTCAATGCAGTTTAATTGAATTGAAACACAAGTTGTGTGATAGATGAATATGAATAAATATTCAATTCATACCTTTTCAGAGTGTTTTCGCTGGCAACTCTATGAGTTCCAAACTTAGTACGAAACCCTCTATACGCATTACTATAAATTTTTCCCCTCGAGAAGAAGCACCCAATAAGATATACTTTTCCTTCCGTGGTGAGCTCACTCATTTTGACGCGCGCGTACTTGCTTCAACCACGGCTGGAATAAAACTGCGGGGCCTCAGGTATGCGCCTTAGAAAAAGGGACCCCTATTGAATTCATGGAGGGAAGAGACACTTATTTAGTTTTAGCAACTTCCTATTGGACACCTTGTAAAATGAATATTGAGAAAGGTGTGAAAATATCGTCAAATATTCTTAAGAATAATTGACAGATAAGTCAAACAAAATGGCTATTCATTCAAGCAGTAAAAATTCCACGCCGCAGGTGTGTCGATTTAATGGAGTGGAAAAAGTCTGATATATCGCGATTTATCGATAAGGTTTGCCGTGCACTGTGGAGGAATACGCCGTGCGGTTTAATGTAGCGTACAAGGTACATTGGAAACAGTACGCCCATAGTTATTATTATGCCCATTATTATTATGATTGCTATTGTTTTTAGTGTTCTTGTTATTTATTTATTTTTATTAATAATTATAGTTATTATTATCGTTTAATTAAGATCATGAAAATGATTATCGTCCTTATGTTTATCTATCAAAATTATGAACATGCTTGGTGGTGCCCTCGGTGGTGGTAGATATCGGCCACTATTTATTACAAATAGCATTGTTTTTTCCGGAGGCACCGTGGAAGGTTTGGCTTAAGGAGTTACGTGGGTTTCGAAGCGAAAAAAAGCATATTCTCTCTATTAAAAAAAAAAGTAATATATAAATTATTTTATTCAAAATGTTGTGCACATGAAAGAAATTTTAACAATATTTAAAAAAATGTCATCCAAAAATTTGGGTAATTCAGCCGGTGGGACCTGGTATCCGGAGACCCGTAAAAAATGTCCGCGTGGTGGTCTGGATAACTCATGAGAGCTTTATCTGAAATTGAAAAACCAAATTTGTTCTGTTAGTAGATAAGTATAACTCGTGATTGAAGGAAGCATTTAAAAAAAATGAAATTTGAATTTTTGACAAAGTTGTATGCAAAATAGTTCAATTTTTGGTACAATTTACACTACGTATAGCCTTGTAAAATTAATTGTAATCGAGAAAAAAAACCTTCGTTCAATCACTAGTCAATGCTATTTTGAAGAAGTGTACAAAATTTCAATAAGACCGGTGCATTCGTTTTTGAGAAATCGTTTCCACCGACTTAAAAAATAGTGTTTTGAAAAAAATGCGACATATTTGCGTCGCTCCAGGTCGGTCTTTCCTAACGGGGGGAATTCCCAAAGGCTCTCTGTCTCTCTTAGACTTTTACTCTGATTGACTTAAGGGGGGATTGTCTTTTTTTTCGCAAAATTTACCGCTTTTTGGGAATTTTTTTGTGAAGAAAGTATACAACGGACAACTTGTGAAACTTGGCATATAGTTTTAATGATCTGTTTACTACATACAAAAAAATTTTTAAACAATTTCATAAAAAAATCCGCCTCCCACCCCCCTCGACGCGCGATGGTCCTTTTTTGATGGTGTGCACGATTACAGCCTTCACGTTCATCCTGCAACAAAAACCCAAAAAGCATTTTACTTTAGACACATATAGCTATCGTTCGATGAAGGGAAAAAAAAATTGACGATTTGGTGACGTTTTGAACTTGAAGTATCGATTTTTCGCAAAAAATGGATCGATTTTTTGTTATAAATAAAAAAGTATTAAACGTATTGCCTTTTTCCTTCATCAAACGATAAAAGGATGTCAGCTGAGCACCCTGTCCAAATTTGAAGGCAATCGGTTGAATAGTTTTTGAGAAATCGTGCACACCATCAAAAAAGGACCATCGCGCGTCGAGGGGGGTGGGAGGCGGATTTTTTGATGAAATTGTTTAAAATTTTTTTTGTATGTAGTAAACAGATCAATAAAACTATATGCCAAGTTTCACAAGTTTTCCGTTGTATACTTTCTTCACAAAAAAATTCCCAAAAAGCGGTAAATTTTGCGAAAAAAAAGACAATCCCCCTTAAAACTTTGGAAAAATATTCTACACATATCGTACTATTAAATAATCAGATTTAAAAAAATTTGATTTCTTTTTAATTTTCAAACTCACGTAATCCCATAAATCGGAGAAGAGGATTCGCATTACCTCTGTCCGTGGAATTATTTCCCACTGTCGTTCTGTCTTCATGCGTTTGGGATCCCCAGCCAGTTAGCTCGCTCGGAGGTTAATTTTTCATCATGCTCATCCTTAAACTCCGCAGCATTTGCCGCAGCTAATCTTATACATTCCACGCTGAGACGAGACTCGCGCTGTGTTTCACTGTTAACAATACATTTATTGCGAAGCTTATCGGGCCCTTTTAACGTCTTCTCTAAGTGATTTACTGCTTTCGGACCACGGCATATTTTGAGTTTGAAAAATTGCGTACAGTACGTCGAGACATACACGGACACACCAGTGTGGGTGTACCTGCCATTCAGATGTAATGTACAGTACGCAATGTACTGTTTGGAAATCTATAAATGGTGAAGTACAAAGACGAATCGATTATACATTGCTTTCACGTATTCGATGTCGAACCATCTCCTTATTTTATCTCTTTTCGTTTAATTCCTTGCAGATATCATTTTTCATATTTGCTTTAGATCGAATGTTGGTTTCACGTGTATTCAGTTATCTTGCGTTTGACACTCGCTTCAAGTATACAAATATTCAATTTTCGACTCGACGTTAGCTTGAAATCTAAACATTTTCAGTTATCGTGATTAAGAGCCGCGATTAAGGCGTTACACGCAATTGCAAAGGTGAAAAAAGTCGTTTTTCACGAATTTTTTTCTGGTTAAGGATTTCATTTGGGCAAAACGAAAAGGATTAGGCAGTTTAGTGGCATCTTTTAGCTTTACATTGGCATTTTTTATCTTCAAAAATATTCATTAACATTGCTCCTGTAGGAAGTCTCCTGGAGGTCCCCGAAAAAAAAGTGTCCGGCGGTGAGCAAAGTATCTCCGGTTTGGATTATCTAAAATGAAAAAACCAAAAAGAGTCTTTTAGGAGATAGATGAATCCAGGTATTGATCGAAGGAATAGTCGAAATTTTAATTTTTTACAAAATGGTGGCTCCGGAAAGAAACAATTTCGATTTTCGACCCAATGTTTTCGTTAAATCGTTGAAAAACAATAGAAATAATTATCGGAAATCTTATTCCTTCGATCAATACCTAAAGAATATATCTGACAAGATTGTGTTACAATTGCAGACCGATCGGTTGAGCCGTTTTTGAGAAATCGTGCTCACCGACTTTAAAAACACGGTTTTGAAAAAAAAAACGCGTTTGAAGTTTCTCGGACGCTCGGAGACGCGCTTCGAGCGTCCGTACAAATACGTGTGTATTTCCGAGAACATTCGCTGGATCGATTTGAAATTTTCAGGGAATATACTCACATATTTGTACATTCCGAAAATGCAATTAAAAAAAAAATCGATTTTTCGAAATTTCTGGCTGAGTATAACCCGTTAAGGTAATCGTCTCGCCAGGCTTCAATCCATAGGATTTTCATTCTTTTTTGAGCTTCACTAAATATATTAATAATCGTCTCTGTACAATTTTCGGGGTGGTTATCAACCTAATTGCAGAGAAAAAATATTAAAATTGTGTATTTTTGTGAAGAAATTCCGAGACGACATACAAAAACCCAATTTCCGGTCGCTAAATAAGTGTATATAATAGTGGGAATCCGTCAGATTCTTTAAAATAATCAGATTTACATACTTAACACTTGTAGTAATCCAATGCCCTCAGAAAAAATTACGCTTATTGACCTAATTTTAATGTAATATCAAGTTTAATTTGAATTTCCGGTATTGGATTTATTACCACTTGCTACGATAAAGAGACGTGACAGTAAGGCAACAGCTGACTATAGTCCTAACCTCATCTCACTCATTCAAATTTCCACACATATTTCATTTTTAACCGACATATTTCGCCAATTTGGACACGCTTTTTGTCAGTCGCGGCCCGAATACAATGCTTTATATTTCCCGCACCTGACATTGTTTTGACAGATCGACGTTGAAAAGCATGGATTCGCCTGGTTGAGTAAAAAGAAATGGAGATAGAATCAATGTTGCCAAATATCAAACCTAGAAATACTGCGCGAATCGTTTGAATAACATTTTCTTTCATTTTTGCAATCAATGTGCACATTCATTAAACAGTTTACACATGGAAAATTTTAGTTATTGCAAATTTTTGTTAAAACTATAACAAATTTAACAAAATTCATGTTAAAAATATGAATTGTTGAAGTCTCAAGTATGATCAGTGGTATGACTAGTGTGACGCGATAGGATTATATTAACGTCAGTCAATTGATGTGAACGCTAAGTTCACATATCGACTTGTATGTTCTATTTTTGCATACAGGGTATTTGGCACATGACCGACACGATTTTTTTGGGGAATTGGGGGGGGGGGGGGGTTCATTTCTTTTTTCGTTTCTCTTTTCGAAAAATCTTTTTTCGTTTCTTTTTAATTACCCGAAATTTCGCCTTTAAATCGTCATAACTTTTTTGTTTGTGGTTGTAACAGCACGAAATTACTTTTGTTGTATTCTGCAATGTATGTTTATTCTAAATAAATTATTATTTGATACAATTGGTTTCAAGAAAATTACTCATGAGCTTCCATAGTCTTAAATCCGTAAATGTGTGAAAAATATCAACTTCTCAATTCATGATAAAAAACTAAAAGCTATTTTTAACTTAGCTTTCTTTTAAAAACTTCTCTAGTTTATACTCTTACCAACGGTATGCTACGGTCATAGAAATCATGCATTATGTAGTCAACATAAAGAGAATGAGTTTTTTTTTATAATGAAATTAGGAGTTGAAATTTTTCATACATTTACACATTTTCAAGACTGGAAGCTCAAGAGTCACTTTCTTGAAACCACTTGTATCAAATAATGATTTATTTATAATAAACACACACTGCAGAATACAACAAAAGTTATTTCGTGCTATTACACAAATCAAAAAGTTATGACGATTTAAAAGCAAAATTTCGGGTGTTAACAAAACTTAAAAAAAAACATATCTCAATTACCATATTTAGGATAGGGTCTAAGGGTGAAAAAAATTAGCTAACGACCTCCCCCCCCCCCAATCCACCCAAAAAAATGTGTCGTTCCATGCACCAAACACCCTGTATTTCATACGTACCTTGCATTGTGACTTGATCATTCATCAATTATAGCGAAATTCACGAATTCCCCTATCCACAAATATGGACTACGAGACCAGTCGTTTGAAAAATATTATTTTGTTTTATCGACCGAAACGGTACGTCCTTTTTGTAGTGTCATGTGATGGTTATCTTGTTTTTTAATTTATTGAATCGATTCTTGTTGAAAATAATGATCTGCAACATTTGTGACAATTCGAGAATTGCATGCAATCCCCGATTACTCACATATTTGTCTTTATTTTTTTTCGCTTATTTTCTTAAGTGTTGCGAATTAATTGGCGTTAGAATGAACTATATAGCGCAATGCTAGAAATCCTCCGTTCTGTGCAGGACACTAAACTTTCTTTCTGGAAAATATTCGTTGAATCCCATTTAGTAGTTCTCGGGTTATGAGCGGACAAACGAAAAGTTGGACTGACCATTTTTTTAAACATACGGTTATCCCACTTGATTTCGTTAAGGGGTTAGGCTACTGTTACGCACCGAAAGGCAGGGTTATTTAAAAAAAATGATGGATTGAGTAAGATGATTTCAAAATCGTTTGGACGTTTATTCGTATGTAAATTAACAAAGCTGTGTACCAAATCTAATTTAAAAAAATATTTATAATTAAAGAAGTTATAAACAATCTCGTGAAGGACCACTGTACGTGAAGGCTCAAGGGTGTACTCGATTTTGGCCCAGTTGATCTGAAACAAAAAAAGAATTTTCTTTCTCAACATGGATGATTTCGGCTAAGGCTTGACCGAGATTTTTTTGTTATCACGTTTACATCAACACAAATAATTTTTTTTATTATTTTTCTTCGATTTTGCGGGGGGAGATGACATCATTATTGCGAATAATTAACGAAGAAGAAAAAAATGGTAGGATGAAAAACGTTTGTCAAGACTAAACTACTATTACGCTGAATAAGTGTACCGAATTTCAAGTCAATCCGTTCACTAGATGTCGAGAAATTGTGTTTTATCGTTGCAGTCATAAGTTTACCTTCAATCTGCGGTTACTGCACGACATGTTGGACCTTCCACTTCAATCTGCGTGGCCTCAAGCGAGAAACGAGTGTTCGTCATTTTCACAACAGCCTAGCCCCTTAAAAACGACTTGAGCCGAAACTTTGTAAAATTTCATAAATTACCCTCCCTTACAATTTTATAACGGGTAGAGAAAATAATACGCTGCATTGTATTATTGTTATCATAAAAATTATAGCCACGTCGTAACAATAATTTTCATAACGCCGACCCTAATCGATTTTTATCATCTTCACGACTGGCACAATTACTAATTAAAAGCAAGAATTTTCAAGGCTTTCCTCTTCTCCCACATGGAAGCATGCTTCTATGTGTAATTCAATTTCGTGCAAATTGAAATGTAATTACTTCAGCGCATAAAGTTGTTAGCGAAGACTACATTTCGCCTTCATTTTCATCACGATACTAACAAATTCACTATTCCTTTTAATAACTGCAGCATACCATCGTTTATTTCGGTAGATCGAATTAAACAAGCAGTGCCAGATTTATGGCGTTCTCTATCTTCCCCCTCTCTTCCTCTCTTCTCTCTCGTTTACGATGCAGATCGAGCCAAGAAACCAGGCTGGGCTCCCAAGCAGCTCGCTTCTTTTTTCCTTTGGATATAATACGCGGTAGTCTATATTCGGTTCTCTTTTTATTCTTTTTCTCCGCCATTTATGTTCTCGCAACTTGTACCCCGCACGTATATGAGAGTATTTACTATATACGAGAGGTACGTTATTTTTCGTTTCCATAAGCACACAACTTCGTGAAAACAACATTTTTGAATAACGATATTTCAATATCAGTGCAATTAATTTAAAAAACGTGAGTCTTAAAAAAAAATACGCTTCCCTCACCCCTACCGTAATTCACACCGCAATAAATTACACCCCGCTGCCTTGAAGATTATTCGAGACGAAATCTTTCTTCCCTGACTCTTTCCGATACAGAATAGTGGCTCACTCCAGCCGGTTTCTATCCGCGAAAGTACAGGATAATGGATTTCCGCTTCTTATCCGGAAACGCTTTCCATCTCCAGTCGAAAAAAGTACTTCAGAAGAGTATCAATGCACGTACGAAGGGTGTGACAAATTTCCTCGGTACATTCGCGACTCGCGCATCTATCCTTGAAAACCTGTATTCCCTGGTGACGAGGAAAAAAGGAAGAGTACACGCACAAAAGCATACTCCTCTTTACTACGTTCTCGGAGGGACGAGGTGGCAGTGAGGCTTCGTGCAAAATACCCTTCCCCAGTGCACTCGGATACATGCACTCCGAGAGACAGACCCCGGGCAAGGTTCCTCCCTCGTCGACGTGAAAAACGACGTCGGACGAACGAGGCACGAAGAAAAGACGAGGAAGAAAAACGAATACATTAAACGCTCATGTATATAAATATATGTGCATATTGATGTACGTATCGACTGAGTGAAATATACATCTGCGTATATTTGGGGGAAAGGGATGTTTCGAACCCGTTGGAGCTATATAATGTGGACTATCGGCACACTGGCTGGTTTGAGGACGGTTTTTCAGTCTTTTTAAAGCAAACAATTTGTTTTCGGGATAGGAAGGTCCTTGGAATGACCTCTCTATAGATATGCTCACATATGTCTAAACGTAACTAACAAGGGAAAGGAGATCGATGAAATTTTGCATGCTTGTAGAGTGGGCAAAAATAGGCGACACGTATTTTTTTACATCTGCGGAACCCGATTTTTAAGGGGTGAAACGCGCTCTCGAAAATAGGGGTGTTTTTCGTTTTTGGTCGATAACGTTATCGTTCTTATCTCTATTGTATAGTACACGAAAAAATAAACATTGCTGCAATTTGAATTTTTTTCATATCTCGTACCGTTGAAACTTTATCGACGAAAAACACGCCGATCTTCGAGGGTGCGTTTCAACCCTTAAAAATCGGGTTCCATAGATAAAAAAAAAATACGTGTCGCCTATTTTTACCCATTTTACAAGCATGCCAAATTTAACGGAAACTTTGTCCTTGGAGTGCCATATTTCAGGTGTTTACATTTAGTTTTTTAAAAACGCAACGAGTAAAGCTTTTTGAGTGCGGTTTCTTTCTTGTCTTTATTCATGATATACAGAACGTTAAAAAATGTTTTTTTTTTTTTTTAAAAACCAAAATAGCGGCCGTGCAGCTCCGCGAAAACAGGTCCTCAAATCGCGGGAGGTAAACGGCTGACATCACTGCCTCCTCTTTGTTGATCTGAAACACAAATTCAAAGCATATTATCAATCTGTGACCCTTTGGTCATGGAATGACGGATGGGTTTTTCGTTTAGTACAAATTTCGGAAAATGGCGGCAATTAAAAAAATATCGAATTTTCGGTTTTTTTCGCATAAAAAGATAAATTATAAATGCAAAAATGGATCTATCGAAAAAACGATCCATCATTCCGTGAAGACATATTTTCTGAGTATGCTTTCCAAATTTCAGGTTGATATGTTAATTACAGCGGTCAGGAGAATGTCAGCCATTTTTAAAAACGTGTTTTCGAGAAAAACGCGTTTAAAGTTTTGTAATGTGTTTACACAAATGTGTTCATAATTACCGCTAATCGGCAATGCCTGGTCCATAGAGGCATCCCTCCTCTTCCTCTAGCTGCTCATGTTGAGCCGCTAACATCTCCCGCCGATTTCAAGGACAAAGTCTCCCTTTATCGAAATCGGAGAGATCGACCTCGTAATCTTCCCTTGTTGGAAGTTATCTGGGTTTCCATAATGTTGACTATGAGGACGTTTGGCTACTATGAAGGAGGTTCTCGGAGCCTCCGAGAATGTCTTCAAAGTCACCAGTCTAACTCTCTCTGTCTCGCTCTGCATATACCGGGCAAGGCAACAACTATTGGCAGTACAAATATTTTTTAACCCATCAGACTTGGGAGAAAACTTTTCCTACGGAAGTTGCACAGTTCGAAGGAGGTCATTGAATGGTGGCTGCAAAGTTTGTGCAGATGTAGGGGCTTCGGAGATTTCAAGGTGAGGTCCATTAAAAAAAAAAATTGGGACCATTAATTTGGCTTCGAATTTTTCTAAGGAATTAAAGATAAGATAAATTTCAAGATGATCGATCATGATTTAGTATGAAACATTTATGGGGGACTGTGGAAGACATGGTGTACGAAAAGTGCAGACTATTACGCAAGATATGCAAGGAACTATAATTAGAGTCTGTTCGTTAATACAGACCGACGCGATTAACGAGACACTACAATCAATGGGAATCAGATTGCAAGCGTGCATTGGAAGTGGTGGTCATCACTTTGAGCACCTTTTATAGAACTAACAAGGAACGTCACTTGAGTGTCCGCCTTCAATTTTGTTCAAACTAATATATGTGATAAAGCATTGGAAACTGTTAGACACGTATTTTTGTATCGGCGGAAAAATGGTTCTCCGAAGGAAAACCACCCCTCAAAAAAGGCGTGTCACCCCTCAATTGATTAATTTTTTTCAATACTTCTTCAGTCGAATTTTCATCGTTTTACATTAGAATAATTTTGGTTTTTGTTCCATTCAGATCCCGACACGCCTTTTTTGAGGGGTGTTTTAAAGCCCCTTAAGCCGTTTTTCCGCCAAAAAAAAAATACGTGTCTAATAGTTTTCAATGCTTCATCACATATATGACTTTCAACAAAATCAAGGCGGACGGTTTTATCGATTTTGTATGATAAATCTTGATCGATCATCTTGAAATTTGGGGTGTGAATTTATTTTTAATTCCTTGATAAAGGTCTGAAGATCTGTGTGTCTATGACTGTAGCCTGTAATTTATTTCTCGACGAAACGCGACTAGCTCTGAAACTGGGAGGCGAACCTGGGACCGACTGTTTTGGTATAGGTTTTCCGCAGTTTCTCCATACCCACGACAGACATCTCATGGTGAATGCGATACACAGGTGGCAGTCGGCCGCAAGGTGGGGATGTGAAGTGGAATAGGGTGGGGAATGTATTAAGGGAAAAGGACCCGGTACAAATGGAAGCTACAAAATAAAAAAAGATAAACGTCTGAAGACAATCGTCTGAAGACCTCATTTCGAAAGATGGAGGTGACCTTCAAATCTCCGACGCGTCTCTACCTGGGTACACCTTTCAGCCACCATTCGATGACCCCCTTCGAATTACACCGATTTTCATACGCATTTGCACGAACATACATGTGCGGGGGAGTATAAGAGAGAGGTTGGTACCTATACTTACAAGGAAAGGTTTGCGAGGTCGATCTCTCCGATTTCGATGGAATTTGGCATGCTTGTAGAATGGGTAAAAATAGGCGATACGTATTTTTTATATCTGCGGAACCCGATTTTTAAGGGTTGAAACGCACCCTCGAAAATTGCGGTGTTTTTTTCCGATAACGTTTTAACGAAACGAGATATTAAAATTTAAAATTGCAACAATGTTTATTTTTTCGTGTACTATACTTTGGAGATGAGAACGATAATTTTATCGACGAAAAACGAAAAACACCCCTATTTTTGAGGGTGCGTTTCACCCCTTAAAAATTGTGTTCCGCAGATTAAAAAAATACGTGGCGCCTATTTTTACCCATTCTTCAAGGATGCCAAATTTAATGGAAATCGGAGAGATCGACCTCGCAACGTTCCCTTGCCAGACGGTATATGCATTTGCACGAACTTACCAGTAAGGGGGAGTATAGGAGAGAGGTTTGTATCTGTACTTACAAGGATAGGTTTGGGAGGTCGATCTCTCCGATTCCGATGGAATTTGGCATGCTTGTAGAATGGGCAAAAATAGGCGATACGTATTTTTTTATATCTGCGGAACCCGATTTTTAAGGGTTGAAACGCACCCTCCAAAATTGGGGTGTTTTTTCCGATAACGTTTTAACGAAACGAGATATTTAAAAAATTCATATTACAACAATGTTTTTTTTTCGTGTACTATACTTTGGAGATGAGAACGATAATTTTATCGACTAAAAACGAAAAACATCCCTATTTTCGAGGGTGCGTTTCACCCCTCAAAAATCGTGTTTCGCAGATATAAAAAAATATGTGTTGCCTACTTTTACCCATTCTATAAGCATGCCAAGTTTCATCGAAATTGGAGAGATCGACCTCGCAACGTTCCCTTGCCAAACGGTATATGCATTTGCACGAACTTACCAGTAAGGGGGAGTAAAGGAGAGAGAGGTTTGTACCTATACTTACAAGGATTTCGATGAAATTTGGCATGCCTGTAGAATAGGTAAAAGTAGGCGACACGTATTTTTTTATATCTACGCAACCTGATTTTTAACGCTTGAAACGCACCCTCGCAAATTGGGGTGTTTTTCGTTTTTTCGTCCATAACGTTTTAACGGTACGAGATATGAAAAAATTTCAAATTGCAACAATGTTTATTTTTTCGTATACTATACATTGGAGATGAGAACGATAATGTCATCGACGAAAAACGATAAACACCCCTATTTTCGAGAGTGCGTTTCACCCCTTAAAAATTGGATTCCGCAGATATAAAAAAATACGTGTCGCCTATTTTTACCCATTCTACAAGCATGCCAAGTTTCATCGAAATCGTAGAGATCGACCTCGCAACCTTTCCTTGTTAGTGTACGTGGAACGTCCAATAGAAAACGTTACCTACAACCGGAAGAATCATTTTTCTCAGAAACTTACCGCATTTTTAGACTTCTTCCTCGTTCTCTTCCATACGCGAGGAAAAATACGAAAGTGCAACACGGCATATAGATCCACAGCAACGAGGTTGGAGCGAGAAAGAATCCTTGGAATAAGCGTGAGAAGACTTCCATAAGTCTTATTTGTGAGTTCTCGGCTGGATACACCGAGTGTCTGGAGTGTCCGCACGGTTAACTTATCGCCGCGTTCGAGCGCGCTTCCATCGTTCTTTCGCGAGGTGGACGCTCAAGCGAGATGAGAGCTCCGTCCATATGGGGGGGGGGGGGGTGGTGGTTAACGGAGACTTTCTACCCTTCAGCCCATATCGTCCATTCGTGAGTGAACCGAGTCCATCAATCTTACGCGAATTTCCCGCACTCCACGGGTTATTACGCTCACTCCTTCACGGCCACACGGCCAACTTCTTTTCCCTCATATTCGAATACTCGACTTTTTCCTCTTCTTTCCTCTCCCGCCGCCCTTTTTTTGCCCCATCGTCCTTACGCTCTCGAGCGCACTATCGCCACTTGCCTTCACATTTTTACTGAAAAATTGCCAACGGCGATGTCCGTTCCTCGGGTTCACATACGCTGACACAATCCTGGCTGTTTCAAGCACCCTCATATCACGCATGTACGCGCTTCATTCTACACATTCGAGGCTCAGCCGTCTCTTCTCACGACAAGTCCTTGAGCTGAACATATCGCCTACGACGATCATAAAATTATACGAGCTCCGGAAGCACCTGTGAATTTACCGTGACTATATGCTCGCGAAATTGTCAATTATTCCGACCCCCGACAGTTTTCACGATCTTTCGGTCGCGTGGAAACGTGTGTGCTCATTTCGCAAGAGCTTTCCAATCTATACATTTCACGGATGCGCGTGGAAGTGCATCGGTATAGTCGCGTCCAGATATAGATGGGCGGAGATAAATGGCCCTATATTGGGCCATTTATTTTATTGTATAAAATATGGGCTTATATTTTTTGACGTAATGTTCTCTTGGCTTAACAGGGGTCATCCCATGTGACAGCTATATTATTTCGCTTTTTGTAGGAATTTTTTTTTACGAACCATTGAAACACACTATCTTTGAACTTTCACCACACACTTATTAACATTTTTGCAGTACCTCGGAATTTTATCAATCGAAAATGACCAGTTGAATCGACTTTAGACCGTGCGGGAGACACTCGTGTATAAAAACGTTGGTTGACAGCTGCTACGATTTTGAAGGTTTGCTCATCTGAAATAAAAAAATCAAACAGCATTTTAATTCGACGACTTGAGGCTATCGCTGTAACTAGATAAAAATATCGGAAATTGAATTTTTAGCACGGTTTTAAAAGTTAACTTCGAAATTTGTACTCTTTTGTTCGACCGTTTCCAGGTTAAAAAAACTATGGCAGAGATCAGAATTATTGTAGGTCGGGCGAGAAATATACACATGTTGACTATACCATGCAAATTTGAGCAAAATCCGTTCAATAGTTTTTGAGATGTCATGGAAGCCAATTTGAAAAATACAGTTTTGAGAAAAACGCGTTGAAAAGTTCAAGGACGAGGCAAAGAAAATGTTGACTCACCATTAGTCTGCTATGGCGGATCATATGACACGCACACGTTTTTTGCAATTTGTGCAAAAAAGATTTTTTCGATTTTCTGGTCCTGTCACATAGGATGACTGCCTTGAGAGGAAACAACATTTTTTACTACGCTTTTAGTCGAAGGATCATGCTTTTTTGTACTCATTTTTTGCCCGGTATTTTAAAATGACTGACAGGGAGAATATTGGAGATTGTCTCTTTCGAACACGACGAAAATGCGTCCTAGCAAATGACAGCGAGCGTGATGCAACGTGATGAATGGTTCGATGTGTTCGAAGGTGAAATACAGGCGACTCGTAAAATAGCGATTTTTTAAACCAGTTAAAAAAAGTTTATTATTTATTGTTTGGGAAATCACCATGGGCGAAAATCGAAAGTATCGTTGGTGCCTTGTAACATTGTGTCGAAAGATACAAAAAAGTACACAGATCACCGGGTTTCCGTACAAATGCCAGTGAATGAAAATGGAAATAAATTGTGGTTCAAAACAGCTCATTAGGCAGATGAACGAAATCATGTTCTTATTGTTGGGGAAGATATTTCAACGGTAGTTCGAACATTTTTTCCCTTTGACCATGCAAGTCAAGGCTTTGCCATATAGGCAAACATAACCTATAACAGTATCGCCCCAACTTTCACGATTAGATATGCATGGAAAATAACCTTAATTCATTTTAATTCAACATCAATTTCAATTGACGATTGGTTTTTACATAACTATTTATTAGTACATATGTATTTTTTCTATGAAATTACAATGATGCTTCAACCAATCACATTCCTGCTGCGATTGACTTTTACAAATTTAGGCAGCACGAAAACATCTGTTTTTAGTAAATCGGAAATCAGCCTTCACAAAACTTGATTCAAACATTTAGTTACAGGCCGCAATGACTTTTTCCAAATAAATAAAAAAACCGATTCAGTCCGTCCGTAACGGAACATCCGGATAAAATCGACCGCCAGGTCGATTGTTTCCCTATCCCGCAATCATTTGAAAAACCGAAAAATTTAGTGCCATAATTTAAATCACTTATCACCGTAAAAGCGCAAGTTTTTCTCGTTTATGTTCTGATCCCGTAATCATTTAAGAAAACGACAAATTTATTGAAATAACTTAAATCGCATTTTAACGTTAAAAATGCAAGATTTTCTTATTTACGTTTTATTACTATTCGAAGTTTTTTAAGTAAAAAAATGTATCTCGGCGGACAAGGCCGTTTATTTCCTAATCTCGTAATCATTTAAAAAGTCCGTCCTATTCAATGAAATCATTTTATCACTTATTAAGGGGTTAGGCCACAGTGACGGGTATAAAATCATGTGCGAATTTAACAATTTTTTTTCGTATGAAAAAGTGATTTACTCATCAAATTAATTACACATTTATTTAGTATGAAAATCAAGCTGTTAGAATTTTTTGTTTCGATGTACAAAATTGCCGACTACTAATATTTTCTTTCGTTACCTTTTTTTTAGGCGCTCCGCGGCGTGATATTTAGCATCCACAATTTTTGACCTAGAACAAAAAATAAAAACTCTCGTCAATCTACATTAGAATACCTAGAGAAGTACGTACGGAATTAAAAAAATGTTGTTTTATTCAAAAGTTGTAGGTATTTGAATGAATTTTCAGTGAAAAATTTCATATAAAACTGCTCATAAAATGAAAAGTTTTCGATTAATCAGAAATTCCCTACGTACTTTTCTGCGAAATGCAATTAGGAACATAACTTTTAAATTTGAAGTAAATCGAGTGACAATTGTTGAAGTTATTTGTCACGCCAATTGGAAAAAGCTGTTTCGAGAAAAACGCGTTTAAAGATTTAGGTACTCTATGGCCATGCCATTACGGGCTTACGTTATACGCTCAAAGTGGGCAAAAAAAATGTTCTTGCTATAAATCGAATAGTAACTTGTTCTTATGATGATAAAGCACCGTTTTAGCGAAAAAAGAACGATTTTTTTTAAATTCTACTGTGGCCTTACCCCTTAACCAAAAAATGCAAGTTTTTCTCATTTACCATTTATAAATAATATAGATTTGTATTTTTAAGGAAATAAAACGTAAAGACTTTACCTTTTGTATTCTTCCATAGTGTGGAATAACGAGTAATTAATTCATGAACAATTCGATGTCTAATAAGTGTGTAAAAATAGTCGATTTTTGCCAGAATTCCCAGACCAACGTGATTCAAGTTGCACAATGAATACTACACAGATAGCACGAATGAAATGACACCGAAATAGAAGCATCGCACTGCAGGCCACAGGTGCGGTACGTAACGTTTTGAATTTCAAAAACCTAGAGCCCATGAAATCCTATCCAAATGAGGAAAGACCCCTTTCCCTCCCTTGAATATAAAGTACGAAGGAATAGAAGAAAGTTTAAAGGAGATATGTGCTTACGTATGTTTGGAAAGTCCCAAACCCAAGATTGAGGGACAACGAACAAGTGGAGCAGGTTGCAATCAATTCTTTGCTTCTCATCTACATTTATATATCCAAACTTGTGTATGTACGAAGTAAATATTGGCTTGCAGATACCTATATACAAGGTCAAATCTACTGTGGATGGTATAGAATGGTAATTCGGAACAGTGCGAGTGGAATTTTAGATATCTGCTTGGTACCGCGCAAGTCACCGGGGTAGCTAAGCTCTTGCGAAGCAGCTCACGTCCGCGTGGCTTGTTGGTGAACTCCAAAGCCGGCGTTGCCGCGACAGCGAGAATGGCGAAAAGGGATGCTCGGAGGTCCGTCTAGGTCGACGGGGGGTTGCAGGCACGTCAGACCCTCACCCCTACCCGCCTGAGCAGCTTACTCGTCGCATCTCATGTACATGAGAGCCGTGTCCAACGTTGGACGACGGAAAAGGGTCGATCAAGGGCGCCTGCCGAGTCGCGAAGTAACGGCGATGCAACCGGCAATTATTGAACCTTCAACGTTCAATAAAATCGCATTCGTCCAAATTGAACGAGGCTCTTGTGTGACTCGTGGAAAAAAAAGCAGGAAAAAGTTGCGATCGATCGTGTGACGTGAAAGAGACAGGGGGGAGGAAAGACAGAGGGAGAGAGGGAGGGAGAGAGAGAGAGAGAGAGAGAGAGAGAGAGAGAGAGAGAGAGCTGTGAGAACAAATAATCGAGAGTGAGGAAATGTTTGTGTGGATGCTGGTGGACAATTATATCATCGGAGCAGGTGGTCGAAACAAAACCGGGACTGAAACGAGATAACTTTCTACGAGTTAACGAAATTCCTCTATACCTTTATTTGTATATAACTTGCGGAGCTTCGTCCCCTACAGTTATCACACCCTTATTTTGTTGTGATGGCAAAATAAGCCCATTCGGTCATTAGCTACAGCGTTGGGATGACTGCCTTTCTTTTTCCGTAAGCTCTACTACGATTCTATAGCATTGCGGTGCCAACATTTTGGGACACGTTAATGAGCATTCGAATTAGTGAATTTATGTAGGAACTATAGTTTCCGGTGGCCGTTACAAATTATTTTTCAACCGACCTTTACAAAATTTCATAACTGCTCATACTGAGTTTTTTGGATTGGCAGTGCCGGACATTTTTATCGGGAAAGCTTTTTTCTTTGAAAGAATATTGAGAAGATTATTATATTAAGGGGTTACCCCCACTTGCGATTTTGAAAAAATCGATTTTTTTTTCATTGCATTGTTTTCAAGTATACGTATCTGAGAATATGTCCTGAAAAATTCAAGTCGATCCGAACAAAATTGACTGAGATATGAGCGTTGAAAGAGAAACTTTAAACGCGTTTTTCTCAAAATGGCATTTCTGAAGTTGGTGACCAAGATTACTCGAACACTAATGAACCGATCTTCTTGAAATTTTGCAGGCTTATTTAATACATGAAAATGTAGTCTTTAATCGTTCGATTTTTTTTTTTCGAAAAAAATGGCCGTTTTATAGCCAAAAAACGGCCGTTTTTTTTCGTTGAAATCGAACCATTAGCTTTGACTGTCCGCCATTTTGTGAAAAATGAATATTTTTCAAAATTCTTCGATTAAAGACTAGTTTATACTTATATTTGACTAAATCCATCCGCATTTTTTTATCAGATGATCCACTTCGCCGCAATGTTGGTCACCGCAAACCGTGTATATAAAAACATTATTTCATTGACGGCCATTTGCCACTGAAAATGTAATATTTTTCAATAAAAAAATTACTGAAAGTTCTTCAAAATGTGTTCTTTAAGATGGTATATTGATCGATTAAAAAAGTTTTGTAGTTTTCTTTGAAAAAATTCATGCAAAAGGCCTTTTTTGCGCTACAAGTGGGGGTAACGCCTTAAGGATGTTAAGATATATTACGATACATTGACGTTCAATTATAATGAAAGAGTATTAAGAAGATTATTATATATCGGATATTAAGAGACGGATAAAGAACGATAGGAGGAAGGCTGAATGTGCATGTACAAATTGAGACGCATCTCTTTTGTCTTCCTTCCTCTGGCAGTTAATTCGTTCCTCACCACTGCACCAGTATTTTAACTATATCTCGGCTCACTGCTCATGTCAGCAGCATACATCTTTGAAGCACATTACGCTGCAGGAATTCGTGGTATTGTTAGCTGCCGCAATACTCATCACCCACCCATGGGTCTTTGAGCATTGCTCTTTGAAACGTAGATGAGTGAGAGGAAGAAACTAGGATGTGTTTCTTCTACTACAAAAAAAAGAATATAAATAGGATCTATTTAAATCAAATAGATTTTTTCCTTGTCTGACAGTCTTCTACGATCTTATTTGTTTCAAAGATATTTTCGTATATGTTTCAGCTATTCTTTTTAAATATTAAATATATTCAAATTGAATAAATAGAGATTCAATTCACATAAATATTCTTTTGCTTACAATGTATATGATAAATCTAACTGTACTATATGCATAGGATATTTCATAATATCCAAAATGAAATAAAACAGTTAATTGAGAGTTTCATCACAACGATTTTCTACCGTAATTCGTCATTTCCCTTAGCCTTCTGAAATAATTTTTTTCGAAGAAAATATTTCACCTATGTGGAATCGAACCTGAAACCAACCTACTCATAGCTACGCACGCTTCCCTTATGCTACCGAGTGCCATAACAGCTTGGTCACAGATATGGTGCAAGAGACCAAATGAATTCCTTCAACTATTTGTTGTATCACATAACCTATACAATTAGTTAATATCATTCTGATAATTAAAGACTTTATGGAATAACATGCTATGGATTTTTTAAATATAACCTATATACATATATAATTCCTTTCTTTCCACCCTCTCTACGCTCACTGACTTTACGGAAATTCTATTTAATTTAAATTTAAAAAAATCAAATAGATACATTTAAGGCGTTACCCCCACTTGTAGCGCAAAAAAGGCCTCTTTCATGAATTTCTTTAAAGAAAACTACAAAACTTTTTTAATCGATCAATATACCATCTTAAAGAACACATCTTGAAGAACTTTCAGTATTTTTTTTATTGAAAAATATTACATTGTTTAGTGGCAAATGGCCGTCAATGAAATAATGTTTTTATATACACGGTTTGCGGTGACCAACATTGCGGCGAAGTGGATCATCTGAAAAAAAAATGCGGATGGATTTAGTCAAATATAAGTATAAACTAGTCTTTAATCGAAGGATTTTAAAAAATATTCATTTTTCACAAAATGGCGGACAGTCAAAGTTAATGGTTCGATTTTAACAAAAAAAAAACGGCCGTTTTTTTGCTATAAAACGGCCATTTCTTTTCGAAAAAAAAAATCGAACGATTAAAGACTACATTTTTATGTATTAAATAAGCCTGCAAAATTTCAAGAAGATCGGTTCAGTAGTGTTCGAGTAATCTTGGTCACCGACTTCAGAAATGCCATTTTGAGAAAAACGCGTTTAAAGTTTCTCTTTCAACGCTCTTTCAACGCGGATTCTTCTCTTTCAACGCTCATATCTCAGTCAATTTTATTCGGATCGACTTGAAATTTTCAGGACATATTCTCAGATACTTATACTTCACAAAATGCAATAAAAAAACCGATTTTTTTCAAAATCGCAAGTGGGGGTAAACCCTTAATGGATTCAACTAAATGGTTTTTTGAACAGCTTAAACCGAATCACAGATTTATTAGCATGAATAAAATATTTAGTTATTGGACGGAATTAAATAGATTTTGATTTGAATAAATAAATGTATTTAAAATAAATAATTCCAAAACTGGAATGCAATAGAAAAAATTGGTTTTCACGAAAAATCTAGTTAATTCAAGTTTAAAAAATCAAATAGACGCGGTTAATCAAAATCAATAGAATTTTTCTGCCAGCGTAGAACTCCAGACCACTAATATCGAATGTCGGTCACGCTGGAGAGCTAGGCAGCATCTACTTCTATAAACCGAAAGGACTTTTATGTGACTCCATTCAACTTACGTTGGTGTTGATCGTGTCTAACATGTCCAACATCAGCGATGACGGTTCAGCCACCTTTCCAATTATGACGTAGGCTAAAAAAGAAGAGTCCGCACAGCGTGGGCGCAGGTTGGGACTCGTTTAGCAGTTTTTTCTTCGGACTAACCATCCTCTTCTGTTGGCCATACTTGAAAGGTTTTGCAAATAACAGCGACGTTCGTGCGGAAGAGCAGAGGAGTAAAAATCCATTTAACTTTGGTCCTCGTCGACGCGTTTGGTCTACTACGGTTTGACACTCCTGTCACGTCCCTAATTGCCGTTTTCTACGTGGCTTTGCCACCCTGCATCAACGCATGTTAGCCACCTCTAATTCGTCCTTCTTTATTTTCTTTCATGGCACATTGGCATTCCACTCTTATGTTAAAATACCTCGGATACGTTGGCGAGCAAGTTGGAATTCTGATTTCGGTTGATGAGACTTCAGACTCGTTGAAGGAATAATGGAAACTTTGGAGGTCGGTAGCGGAGGCTCATTTCTCGTTCGTTCGGTGTTTAACTTTTCAGTTGAGGGCGAGAGGCTCGAGAGAGAGAGAGTTCAACAGTTGCGAATGTATTCGAACGATAGATCAGCTGGATACAATCTTCATTGTTGCAATTCCAACATTTCGAGCCCAAAATCCTAGGGCAATTACACCAAACTTACCAATGGATTTTATTTTCATCCGAGAACGGGACCATTTCCCATGCCAAAATATTTCCACGCCCTCACAAAGTCGTTGATGGAAATAGCAGTGAATCCGGAAAAGCAGAAAAGCCTGATGGATCGCATTAGAACTGGCGTGGGCGGATTGCCGGTATGGCCACTGACGTAAATCTTTATACCCAGTTCTCTTTAATATTCCGCGATAAAGGAGAACAAGAAACAAAGCGCGTCGGTGTACCTACTTGACCCAGGACGGCGGTGAGGAACCCGGTGGGCATAAAAGTAGTAAATGAGAGAGCGGGACTCCGGATGGAAGCAAAAAACGAGAGCTGCAATGGGGAGAGGAAACTTTGCAGCAAAGTTTTCTCCGAGGCTCTGATAAATATGGAAATTAGAAAACTCCATTAATGGCAAACTTGGGACAAGCAGAACAGGAGCAGTAGCCTGCAGCATCGCGGATTACTACACCAAGAACCTCGGTAGTTAAAATACCAGTGACGATGCAACAAAAAAGAAACGAAAAGTCAGTATCGTGCCCATTTTTTTGCCTCGTCGAGCAGATCGCGAGAAGTTTTCAAAATAGATGTTTTTAATGCTCGTGCAACCTGGTCCGATGCTAGCTAGTTTGGACGTTAATTAGTTACCCGCGCGAAAAAAAGAGAAATATGTAAATGCAATAAATAGAATGCGCGGATAAACTGCGACGTTTGTGCGAGCCGACGAGTGCATGTACCGGAAATTCAATTGGTTACATCGTGGACAAGTGGCGTTTTGAACTCGCTTTTGTCTAATTAGACGTCCGTTTAATTAACGGCAGTGTCAACGAACCGATTGAAATCCGAACGAACCAGCGGCGACGTGGGTTGGGTGTAACAATTGCAGTCGAGTGTTTTATCGATTATTTTTCATGCTCGTCGTACACGTCGTATAATGAGGAAATTTAACGAGCTTTAAGGATTACTTTGAACTATGGAATAACCCTCGGCAGCGTGCTCGGAGGTTCTGATTTTCTTTTTTTTCGTCAAACTTCTCCGTTTCCCGTTCATTATCGTTGTCAATCCGCATTGCGGTCTCAGTGCCTCGGAGGCAGCGAGCAAGAGAGTGCGAACGAATCACGACGTGGATTTTTCATTATGCTCTGAATTGCAAGCGATATCTATGAGCAGACGTTTCGTATCTAGCGGGCAAGTTCGGGGATCAGGTCGTGCTTCAAGTACACATGATCATGCTTGCCGGATATTATACTCCCTCGGAAGTTGGCAGAGCACTCGAAGAAGTCCCATGCCCCTGAGATATCGCAGGATGGTCTTGATGGTCATTTTCGATTCCGCTGCGGCTTAGGTTCGAACATACACTACCGGCGAAAAGTTTCCGGACAAAAAATCAAAAAAGTTCTGGAACTATTTTTTAGGTCATTTCGCCGGTAGTTTACATAAATGAATTTGATAAAAGGTATTTTGAAGGGGAGGAATTCACCTTCATTCCGTTTTTTTTACTATTTTTTTTACGACTAGTACCCTTTTTCGAAAATTACCATTTTTCGCCTTTTTTTGTTCCTCTTCTGGTGGATCCCGTTTACAGACGAAACTTTTTTTATGCATTTTTTTACCGGAATTATAAAGGGGGAAGCTCAAGCTTCAATTTTTTTTTAAGCTTCGTAAGATCTTTTAAAAAGATATTTTGATTTAACCAAATAGAGACAATTTGAAAAATCACGTGTAACGCAAAAACAACAGGGATTTCAAGGAAAACCTCAAGATAGTAAAAAGTTGAATCGGTTTTCGTCGAGTTCGCGAGAATTTTTTTTAGATGTTTTTTTCGAATTTTTTTTTCACCTAATTTTGGTAAAAAATCAGATCATTTAATTACCGTAACTTGAGAACTAAGGGATTTGTGGTAAACTTTCGAAAGAGGAAAAAATTGTATTTTCATATTTTCAACGCAATAGAACTTTTTCAGATGTTTTTCAACATTTTTCTCCCCGTTAAATTTGTTATAGTTTTCTAGTCACGTTGAACGATTAATTTCAACCGATCTTATTGCGTTGAAAATAGAAAAACAAAACAATTTTTTCCTCTCTTGAAATTTTACGACAATCCCCTTAGTTCTCGAGTTACGTATATTAAATCATCTGATTTTCAACCGAAAATAGCAGAATTTTTTTTTTCGGAAAAAAAACCAAAAAAAATTCTCGCGATCTCAACGAAAACCGATTCAACTCTTTGCTATTTTGAGGTTTACCTTGAATCCTTGTCGTTTTCGCGTTACACGTAATTGTTCAAATGGAGTATTTTTAAAAATCCAAACATTTTTAGAAAAAAAAATCGTACGGAGCTTTGAAAAAAAAAAATTGAAGCTTGAGCTTCCCTCTTTATGATTCCGGTCAAAGAAATGCATTCAAAATATTTTGTCTGTAAACAGGGTCGACCATAAAAGGAACAAAAACGGCGAAAAATGGTCGTTTGCAAAAAAGGGTACTCATCGTTAAAAAAATAGTAAAACATTTAAAAAAATACAATGTAGGTGGATTCCTCTCCTTCAGAATGCCGTTTATTAAATTCATGCATGTCAACTATCGGCGAAATGGCATAACGAATCGTTCCGGAACTGATTTGAATTTTTGTCCGGAACCTTTTCGCCGGTAGTGTATAGGTCCTCGTTTGCATTATCAACCGTTTTTGTTCTTCGGGTAAGTAGACATGACATTGAAGTTTTAATCGTAGGAATGCAACGAAAGTTCTTTTTTTATCATTTTTATTACAATGTAAAATTTTTTGCAGATTAAGATCGTAGATCTTCTCCGAAGAAGATCCACGATCTTAATCTACAAAAAAATCGTTTATCACTTCAACGATTTTTCCTTATCCTCAGGGATAAGGAAAAATCGTTTAAGTAATATTCGTACCCTAAATCGGTGAAAGAAATTTGAGCAATAGAAGAAAAATTAACTTTTATTGCGTTCCAACGATGCAAACTTCAATATCATAAAATGACTGACACACGACAGATTGGTTGATTGATCGATTTCAAATGGGCTTCCATCCACTATAGCTCAAAATTCCATATCGAGATACTGATGAATTCCAACTCTCTCGTAAAATTCGCTATGGCAATGATTCGAATGCAGATTTCGTTTGCTAATTAACGCCGTTTTCCGATCTACACATTATCCGTATACGATTGGCACGAGCGATTCGCGTCGATTTCGTAAACGTCTGCGCTTATACTCTGTTATCGATTATCGCGTATTGCCATGACAATTTTTTTCTTGATACGATCGTATTTCCAATTTTACGATGGGCGCGTCCTGGCTAGGTGGCTCGGCCGAATATTTTTATTATTGACGAATTTAATCTGGACAGAGTTATATGATTCGTATGTTGGTAATGATTAAAACCCAACAAATTCGCGTTGTTTATTTACAATCCATTCTCAATATACTGAAGTCATGAATAATTGAGTAGAATACACTAATTGAGAAAATTCATATTAAGGCCTTAGGCCACTCTAGAGGCCGAAAAAATAGGCTTTTTGGGGATTTTTTCACAAAAACTACAAAATAAATCGAGATTACAAAAAAGGGTGTTTATCATACATATCAGTGACTGTAACAATAATTTTTTTGAAGCGATCAATTTCAAAACTGCATTTTTTAAGTTTGCCGGAACAATGATCTGACGATTTTTTAGGCAAATTTTTCACTTTTCAAAAATTTGCTTAAAAAATCGTCAGATAATTGTTAATAACAAATGAACTATGCAATATAAAAAAAAATCCTACGTAATTCCATAGACAATGTATTTTTCAATATATATTCAACATTTCAAGTGAATCGGTTGAAAATTGTCTGAGTTATGTTTCCGGCCAACTTAAAAAACGTAGTTTTAAGATAAACGCTGCACAGCCGCCATTTTGAAATTAATCGCTTCGAAAAAATGATTATATACAGTCACTGATATGTATGATAAACACCCTTTTTTGTAACCTCGATATACTTTGTAGGTTTTCTAAAAAAAAATCCCCAAAAAGCCTATTTTTTCGGCCTCTAGAGTGGCCTAGCCCCTTAATGCGTACGCGTTACTCCTTCAACATGATAAATTGATATAGATATTGTTAGATTTTTATTATTATCATTATCTTCAATAATGGAAGTTTGCATCGTTGGAAGGCAACGAAAGATAATTTTTCTTCTATTGCGCATGTTATTTCAACCCAAACAAACAGTTGTTTCTTATCCTCTTAAGAGATCTACGATCGTAATGTGCAAAAAATTATAGGACGTAATAAAGATGAAAAAAAAAATTATCGGAACTTTTGTTGCATTCCAACGATGCAAACTTCAACGCCATTATCTTTATTATTCTTACCATGAACATCACCTTTTTTTATAATATATTTAAATGCTTCGGGCACCGCACTTCGTCAGTTTGTTTGGGCACCATTCACCTGTCCTCGGGGCCCATGTAGGTTTCGCCAATCGAACCGTAACGGCCAATACTTGGACCAATGTTGGCGGGGCGATGATCGATTACCCAATTGTACGCCAATGCTCGGCTGAGTATTGACTAGCCAACATTGGTTTGCCAATACGAGGCCAATGTTCGGCTAAATATAGACTCGCTAATCATTGGCTTGTCGATACGAGGCCGATGTTTGGCGAAGTATAGACTCGCCAATCATTGGGTTGCCGATACGCGGCCAATGTTCGGCCAAACATAGACTTGCTAATCATTGGCTTGTCGATAGGAGGCCGATGTTTGACGAAGTGTAGACTGGCCAATCATTGGTTTGCCAATACGAGGCCAATGTTCGGCCAAGTATAGACTCGTACATTATTGGGTAATCGATATGAGGCCGATGTTTGACGAAGTATAGACTCGCCAATCATTGGTTTGCCGATACGAGGCCAATGTTCGGCCAAATATAGGCTCTCTAATCATTGGCTTGTCGATACGAGGTCGAGGTTTGGCGAAGTATAGACTCGCCAATCATGTTTTTGCCGATACGAGGCCAATGTTCGGCCGAGTAACGCATGATCAAACCGCAATTCGTATATTGACGATTCATTGTTTCGCGTCGAAGTCATTGAGAGACGAGACGAATACTTTTTACGAGTTCATTGGACATTATTCTTAGCAACCATACTACCAAATCAATGCACTCATTGTTGGCTGATTCTCGAACGAGCTCATACGCGATACTCTGCCCATTTTTATGACCCATCCTACAGAAAAATTCTATTAATATTAACTAACCGCGTCTATTTATTTATTCTTTATTTGAATTAACTAGATTTTTTGTGAAATCAAATTTTTCCTATTGCATTCTATTATTGGAATTATTCATTTTAAATGTGTTTATTTATTCAAATTAAACTTGAACTAATGAACAAATGGTCTGTCTTTATTGGAACACACATATTAAAGGGTTGTGGGGGTAGAGAGGGTGGAGCGAGAGGAATTATATATATATATATATATATATATATATATAGGTTAGGTTTGGAAATTCTCCAACATGTCAGTCGATAACACTCTCTAATTATCACGATGATATTAACTAATTGGTATAGTTTATGCGATACTAATAATGATGAGAATCCATTTGGTCTCTTATGGCATATCTGCGATTCAAATGTTACGAGCACTCGGTAGCATAGGGGCAGCGTGCTTGGCTATGAGTAGGTAGGTTCAAGGTTCGAGTCCCATATAGGTGAAATATTTTCTTCGAACTAATCGTTTCGAAAGACCAGGTAATGACAAATTACAATACAAAAAGAATCAATTTTTTTTTGGCAGTGCAGGACCAATTTTGGTGATCTATATCGGGTCACAATTATCCGCCAAGACTCGGTCGATAATCGGGCCAAGCTCGAGTGCCAATGATGGCAATCTTGACGGGGACTGATTGTTGGCCGATTCTCGAATGAACTCCTACGCGATGCTCGGCCGATTCTCATAAGCCATTCTAGGGCCAATATTGATTGCGAATATCGGGCCGCTCTTATCATCCGAGGCTCGGTCGATGATCGGGCCAAGCTCGAGTGCCAATGTTGGCAGGCTCGGCGTCGCGCATCGGCCAATCGTTGGCCACTACCGATCACCCTACATGGGGGGTTAGGCTCGATCTTAATCTAGACGGGAACAGTAATGCTGGGTGGCACTCAAGGACTCCGACACCACCTCGGGTGTGACCCAGTAAAAAAACGCGATAAAGAAGTCTTAATTATCTTACTATCTTTATTACTATCTAATTATTGTTATCACCATCATTACTAGGATTATTACAAATGTTATTATTATTGTTACTTTTTTTTGAATGTTATTTGCTGAGTTCCAACGTACACTTTTGCGAGTTTTTACGTATTGCCCTTCACATTTGAACCCTTTCCCACCACTACCTACCAGTTCTTCGCTAATTAAACCTAACTTCCGTTGCGTCCATATTCGTCTGATTGTCTGGTGCCTAAGCTTTTACACGAGTATCGACATCAAGGTCGCTACACCATCTGAACCCAGGTCTCAGAAGTATTGGCCCTCTGCTCACTGGTTGACGCACCAGCTGGTGCACGGCTGAGCGGTCACCGCTCCGAGTATCCTCCATGCCCAACGCTGCTACTCTCGGAGTACCGGCGAAGCCGAGCCCCTGTCCATATACCCGTGTCGGTTTATTATCGTTACTGTTATTATTATCATTATCATTCCTATTATAGAATGATGATTTGCCTCAAATTCATTTATTTCCTATAATAATGTTCCTCAACTCGTCCCGTGAAACGGAGTTGAATTGACATTAAGGGTAAAGTTGACAGTTTTCGGGGCTACTTTAACAGAGCGCCAAAATACGGTTTTGACTAATTATTTTTTAACTTCTATCTATTGTTGCTCAAATTTGTCGTTCGAGTTTACTATGATATTGCTAAAGGTAATTGTAATGTTACTCAAGTTGATTTTGATCTCAATGATAATTATAAGACTGATAAAGTGCCTATAATAGTACCCTAGGTACTTGATATTTTTATGTAAAATGTTTCCTTAAGGCCTTAGGCCACAGTAACGGGTATAAAATCACGTGCGAATTTAACAATTTTTTTTCGTATGATAAAGTGATTCACTCATAAAATTAATTACACATCTACTTAGTATGAATATCAAGCTGTTAGAAAATATATATAGTTTTTTTTCGATGTACTAAATGGCCGACTACTGATATTTTCTTGCGTCATCTTTTTTTTAGGCGCTCCGCGGCGTGCCATTTAGCATCCACAATTTTTTACCTAGAACAAAAAACAAAAATTCTCGTCAATCTACATTAGAATACCTAGAGAAGTACGTACGGATTTTTAAAAATATTGTTTTATTCAAAAGTTGTAGGTATTTGAACGTAAGAAATGAATTTTCAGTGAAAAATTTCCTTATAACTGCTCATAAACTGCTCATAAAATGAAAAGTTTTCGATTAATCAGAAATTCCGTATGCACTTCTCTGCGAAATGCAATTAGGAACATAACTTTTAAATTTGAAGTAAATCGAGTAAAAATTGTTGAAGTTATTTGTCACGCCAATTGGAAAAAAGCTGTTTCGAGAAGTTTCGAGTAGTCGGCCATTTTGTACATCGAAAAAAAATATATATATTTTCGAACAGCTTGATATTCATTCTAAATAGATGTATAATTAATTTTATGAGTGAATCACTTTTTCATACGAAAAAAATGGTTAAATTCGCACATGATTTTATACCCGTTACTGTGGCTTAAGGCCTTTATAAAGATGACAACTTGGTTGTAAAAAATCGTTGTTTTTCATTTAAGGCGTTACCCCCACTTGTAGCGCAAAAAAGGCCTTTTTCATGAATTTTTTAAAAGAAAACTACAAAACTTTTTTAATCCAACAATATACCATCTTAAAAAATACATCTTGAAGAACTTTCAGTAATTTTTTTATTGAAAAATATTACATTGTTTAGTGGCAAATGGCCGTCAATGAAATAATGTTTTTATATACACGGTTTGCGGTGACCAACATTGCGGCGAAGTGGATCATCTGAAAACAAAATGCGGATGGATTTAGTCAAATATGAGTATAAACTAGTCTTTAATCGAAGGATTTTAAAAAAGATTCATTTTTCACAAAATGGCGGACAGTCAAAGTTAATGGTTCGATTTTAACGAAAAAAAAACCGCCGTTTTTTGGCTATAAAACGGCCATTTTTTTTTCGAAAAAAAAATCGAACGATTAAAGACTACATTTTTATGTATTAAATAAGCCTGCAAAATTTCAAGAAGATCGGTTTATTAGTGTTCGAGTGATCTTGGTCACCGACTTCAGAAATGCCATTTTGAGAAAAACGCGTTTAAAGTTTCTCTTTCAACGCTCTTTCAACGCGGATTCTTCTCTTTTAACGCTCATATCTCAGTCAATTTTGTTCGGATCGACTTGAAATTTTCAGGACATATTCTCAGATACTTATACTTAAAAAAAAATGCAATAAAAAAAAATCGATTTTTCCAAAATCGCAAGTGGGGGTAACCCCTTAAATCCATGTATAATGCATAAAATATTCATTTTTTAAATCAAAATGATGTCAAAGTAATGCCTAATCTTTGCCATAAGTTGCATTTCAATGCCTTGTCAAAGAAGCCCCACATACGAGAATATTTTGACACATAAAAAAATACATATATAATTGTGGGCGAGTGGTGGGGCTTGACTCTCTTATACATTTGATAGCCAAACGACACATTGTCATATTGGAGCAAAAAAGTTGGAATTTAGGATGTTGAAAAAAAAGTTACCCATAAAAAACTTCCAAAACCTGTCCAAAGTAACCCCATTTTACGGTAATTGATCTAGAGATAACGTTTGCTGGTCACCAGTTCTTTTTTTCGCGTCTCTGTGTCGATCGCGGTATCGGAAACCACCCACGGTGACCTTTCAAATGTAACTTCTCATCCGTAAGCCTAATAGCATCACTTGCTTACTTTGCCTAACAAGTTAATCTGCGCGTCCGTCCGAGGAGCCTTGGCAACATGCTTCTCTGGCAGAGCTATCAAAATCGCCTAAGAGCTTTATGGTTCAGCGCAGCCTGCATATACACATACGGGGCCGCGTGTAAACGATGTGTATACGATGTGCACACGATGCACATCTCGGCCTCTACCAAAATTCCGCGTTCATCGGAGAACGTTACCGGGTAAATTCCTAAAGCCGACCTCTCGAACTCCTCGAATCCCAGAGGACGATCCACGTGATGTTGTGAGCTAAACTTAATAGAAGATCGTGCATCCGAGTTGTTTCTGCTCCCATGATGCTCCCAACCAAATAATGGATGATCAAAAAATAGAAGAATATGACAGCCGAACGGAAAAGCAAAATGACGATGATAACAATATCTATAATGATACTGATAATAACGCCTACAGATTTTGGACTTTTGGATGTTCCTTCGAGCGCGGCAGCTGTACGAAAGACATTGAAAATTTACATGGCACTCTCGCAGTTCTGTCTATCGCTAGGAATACTGTTTCGGTTGAAAGTTTTTGAACCCAAACTTTTGGCATTTATGAATTGATAACACTCTATGAGCTTCTCTTGTTTTCGTGAGAACATTATTTTCAGTCTAATGGAGTTTCTAATTACAGCTGTATCGCAACATATTTGCAATTACTTCGATAGTAGATTTACCCCGGGCAATACAGTTTAATGAAATTTACTCTGTACTTATTGCGCGCGGATATTCGTCAGGATTTGTATTTGCTAATTTGAAACAAATTTCGTGATACTGCAGTGGCTCGGACGAATAAGGATAAAAAGAGCGCCGTCAGACACGTTCTGTTTCGAATGAGAAAAAAAGAGCGTTTGGTCAGACACGCCCCGTCTCGAGTACAAACGTGTTGCGATACACGAAAGGAATTTAAACCCATACGAAAGTTGCTAGGGTAATTCCGGGTGAGTTGGCCATAAGGGAGAGACGACCAATAGAAATGTTTCACAGAACCGCGCACTAGATTTCACCTGTTACTGCTTAATTCGCTTCGCGTCGTGCACAGGTGTAAGTATACGGGAAAAAGTTTGGCAAAAAATTTTTTAAGTAAGTATAATCCCTTTTAATTATTCTGTCTACTGCTAATTTTTTTGAAGGTTTCATGTTTTACATTGTCGTGATGTTATTTTGTGAAAGTAATGGTTACTTTTGTATTTCTTGAATAGTCCACGAACAGTGCTTTGTTATAACCTCAAGATTTCGAAGTATTGTTTCTACTGGTTTACATTTTAGATGAGGCTATCTCTTCCGGGAGATTAGGAGAGATGGCCACGTATAGTCGGTGTATGATGGCCATTATATTATACAATACAAGTAATTCATTTATTCTACATTTATTTTAGATGCCTGATAACCCCCATGGAAATTCATATACGCAAAAATATACTGCAAATTTATTTGATTAATAATTGTAATATATGTGAAATGTATGCCATATATTGAAAATATATGTTGCATATATGTGCCAAATTCTAATTTTCGTAACGTTTTTATATATGAGATGTATATGCGTGGTATTACTGTATATCAATGTATCATATATCAATGATATATGTAGCATTTACCCTGCATATATACCACATATATTTAGCATATATGTTGCATACACACTGCGTACATACCTCATATATACTGCATAAATGGTACATATATGCCACATATATACTTAAATATGCTACGCATATCTGTATATGGTGTTTATATGTAATAGCGTACTTTAACTGTAAGTTAAGTTTTTTTAAGTTTAAGTTTTAAGCTTTATTAAGTTCAACTGTAATAGTGTTTATACACAGCATATATTTTTTGTCAGGAATATGTATCAAAAATGTATGCGTCATATATGACACATAAATGACACATATATGAGTCATATATGACGCATATATTTTTGATATATTTTTCTGACAAAAAAATAGACTGAAAATATATCGAAAATATATGCGTCGCATATGCCTCATATATGCATCATATATAGTGTTTATACGTAGCATATATGTTTTGGTCAGAAAAATATATCGAAAATATATGGGTCATATATGCGTCATATATTTGGTGCATATATATTGAATATATACGTATTATTCTATTTTTCGTCACTATATATGCGACCGATATATATATATATATATGTAGCATATATTTTCTGCATATATTTTACATACATAAGTTTCCATGGGGGAAGTAGAAGAGAAAAGCAATTGCTCTCCGAGGGAACGGGACTAAAAAACCATTAAAAGCAGCTATAAGGACTGTAAAAAATGATCAATTGTCGGTTCGTGCGGCCGCCAAGACCTACGAAATACCTAGGTAGACCTTAGAAAGACGATATAAGAACAATGACGAAAAATGCTGCCGAAAAAATTATTATGAAACTCGTCTCATCGAAGACTGGCTTCAGTGGATAGTTTGCCAACTGTGGGTACTAAAAAATTATACTGATATCGATTATATGTGTTCTAGGTGTGGCCAAAAAAAATTAAGAATCATGACATAAAACCAAAGAGAAAACCGAGAGCATAATGCTGGGTAACTGGCCATCTCCATCCATGCGGGGGAGATAACCAATCGTGATTTGAAAAAATAGTCATTTTAAGGTTAATCTGGTAGGAGTTTGTTTTAATTTCGTAAATTATCTTAAAAGTAAATGTTCAAAGTTTAATTATAAATAAAGATAAGTTAAGAAACATTTGTAGTTTTATTTTAAGGGGTCCTTGGAAAAACTGTGGCCAACTACCTCGGACTTACCCTATACAACAAGTGAGTTAACGGGTTATGCCTCGTAACTCTCGAAAACGGTTCATTTTTGGAATTTTTTTCGACACCCGTGCCGATAAATTTCTACCAAAATTAGGTATTTGAAAAAGTATCATCCGAAGAAAACTCTAATTTTTTTTGAGTAAAAATATTTCATTATAATAGATTTACAGCTCGTGTCCGGAAAGCACCTTTCGAAAACGTCTTTTGCGGTGGACAATGCCCTTTTGAGCCAGTTTATCTAAACTCAAAAATCAAATTAATTCCGTCAGTATATTAGTTTCTCCTATTCTTAATCAAATAAATTTGCGAAATATCGAATTAAAAAAAAGCGCGTGTTCAAAGTAAAAGTCTTGATTTTACAAAAAGTTGGCAGATTCGAATGCAGATTTCGTTTGCTAATTAAGGAGATACACCAGCTTCATACAATGCTGCCATGCTAAACCATGGTAAAATTTCGAAATGTTGATAGATCAATAAAATTTGGTGAATATATTCTTTAGTATTATATATGACAATACAATTTTTTTCAGATTTTTTCATTGTGCCGTTATCGAGTAATTGAACATTGAAGTTCACGTGTATAAGCATAGCGTTTTTATAGATATAGGTATATATTCCGGGTATAAGAATAAACGCTTGTGAATTATTTGTAAGAAAACGGCACAACCAAAAAATCTGAAGAAATTTCTATCTACATGAATAATACTAAAGAATATATTCACCAAATTTTATTGATCTATCACCATTTTGCTGAAGCTAGTGTACCTCCTTAACGCCGTTTTCCGATCCACACATTATCCGTATACGATTGGCACGAGCGATTCGCGTCGATCTCGTAGATGTCTGCGTTTATATTCTGTTATCGATTATCGCGTATTGCCTTGACAAATTTTTTTTTGATACGATCGTATTTCCAATTTTACGATGGGCGCGTCCTGGCTAGGTGGCTCGGCCGAATATTTTTATTATTGATGAATTTAATCTGGACAGAGTTATATGATTCGTATGTTGGTAATGATTAAAACCCAACAAATTCGCGTTGTTTATTTACAATCCATTCTCAATATACTGAAGTCATGAATAATTGAGTAGAATACACTAATTGAGAAAATTCATATTAAGGCCTTAGGCCACTCTAGAGGCCGAAAAAATAGGCTTTTTGGGGATTTTTTTCACAAAATCTACAAAATAAATCGAGATTACAAAAAAGGGTGTTTATCATACATATCAGTGACTGTAACAATAATTTTTTTCAAGCGATTAATTTCAAAATGGCGGCTGTGCAGCGTTTATCTCAAAACTGCATTTTTTAAGTTGGCCGGAACAATGATCTGACGATTTTTTAGGCAAATTTTTCACTTTTCAAAAATTTGCTTAAAAAATCGTCAGATAATTGTCAGATAAGAAAACTCTAATTTTGTTTGAGTAAAAATATTTCATTATAATCGATTTACTGCTCGTGTCCGGAAAGCACCTTTCGAAAACGTCTTTTGCGGTGGACAATGCCCTTTTGAGCCAGTTTATCTAAACTCAAAAATCATATTAATTTCGTTAGTATATTAGTTTCTCCTATTCTTAATCAAATAAATTTGCGAAATATCGAATTTAAAAAAAAAGCGCGTGTTCAAAGTAAAAGTCTTGATTTTACGAAAAGTTGGCATTTTTCGTTCATCAAGTCGAAAGTACAAATCGGAACAAAAATCCTTCGATCAAATACTATTTTTTCGCATCTAGAACAAGCCGTACACATTTTAGAAAGTATGATGCAGTAGTTTTCGAGAGGTTTTGCTCACCGACTTTGAAAACGTACTTTCGAGAACAATGCGTTTGAAGTTTCGAACGACGCTCCGAGCGTTCTGTCAACCGTCAACATGACAGCCGATAACTTTGTCAACTTTGATCCGATCACCTTGAAATTTTCAGGGAACATGTATAAGATGGTAAACTCTCAAAATATATTAGTTTTGAAAAAAAGTATTTTTTTTTACTTTCACAACTAGGTTCCTGCAATAAATCCGACGAATAATCAACTCGTAATGTAATAAGGTACCTGCGCGTAATAAGGCCTACCTAAGCGAGATTTGCGATAAAATGAAAAATATTTAAGTTAATCGAAAGGGTTTTTAATGATTATCGAACTTTTGTACCAGTGATTATAAAATATAAATAAAAATGGCAACTTCCGCCATAAACAAAACAGAACGAAATGTTTTAAAAACCTCGCCAATAGGCCTTATTTTACTATGATAGGGTAATAAGACCTACGGCTTTAACACACTTCAATAATTAATCTGGATGTTATACATTTGGTATTTCCGATCAACAATCATAGAAATGCACAAATTACATTTCAGAAACGCATATAGACTATACATTTGCACATTCAACCCCCATCAGGGCACTTAAAATCAGCCATATCTTCAAGCGAAAATCCGATGCGTTCTTCATGGTACCACTTTCCGCATTTTGTGCACTGTATCATGTCAGCTGTCCTGTCCTCTTCACAGCCATGACAGTACCAACTCGCTTGCTTCTGTGAACCACGGTTTCCTTTGGTGGTGGAGGTCTTTTTATTTTTTTTTCTTATCTTCATGATTCTTATTGAACGGAGCTCTTGTGACCGGAGTTTCTCTGCAATTTATGGCTTTTCGCCTAACCGTAGGTTTTTTTTCTGTAACTTGTACTGGTGAGGGCATAAGTTGACGAAATGCCGCTCTGAGCCGAGTGATCGGCACATTGTCTTCATCGTCGTCCGAACTCGAATTACCGTGAACCATACGGTAAAAGCTTCCCGTAGGCACTAAAAATGAAGATTAATCAATCAGGAACCAAATTCACGACGTATTTACATTTGTAGCATTTTCAAAGTAATGAAAGATCCATTAAAAACAACCCACCTTGTTACAAGAAGAGAGAGGGTAATAAGGCCTATGGTGAAATTTGGTAGGCCTTAATACTACTAGTAGTATTAATAAATACTACTAGTTTTTATTAATACTAATAAATTAATTAATATATTGACATTATAAGCTAATTTTAAGGACATTATAAATTAATTTTAAATACCCCTAACTTGACGCACCTATTTTATTTTCCTTGACACGTCACTGCCTAAAGGATCTTTCTCCCCGATTCGCAGTGCAGGGACTCTAATAAGCTTCAGGAAATTAATACACCACTCAGTTCCTCTCGAACTTTCTGTGACCACACATCTCAACATGTAACGGAAAAATGTAAATTTCGAGTTTTTGCTTATTTTGGAAGCGAAAACAAATTCTTAAGAACTGAACTCAATGGGTAGTCATTATAGTCTTTCGATTTTTCACTAAAATTTCTTTCAAATCAATCATTTACATTAAATATTCACTAATAAAACACAAAACTTTTTAATAATTATTTATCCATTACAGATGAGAAAAATCGCTGAAAAACGATAAAATCTCTATCTATTGATTATTTTCCAACAAAACATTATTTATTTCCATAAATATTGTTTTTTCGAAATAACCTTCCGAATATACGCGAAAATCCTGAAATATCAACAACATCGAGGTTAGTTATTTCTCATATTTCATCTCTTTATAATTCCATAATATAATAACCCTCTTTCTCACACATCACACATTTCAAACACCTATACATAAAAATAATTAGCGGCAATATAAGAAATTATTCATATCATATTAATATAGCTATAACCAAAACAGAATTAACATAATTGTTATACAAAATGACACAACACTTATATAACTGAATCATAACATAAAACGCTCATGTATGTAACTCTTTCAAACGTGGTTGGTAAAATTTGTGTATCATAATTTATACAGAAAAATATAATTTCTGAAGAGGACCCGAAACAGAGGGCGAAAACGTAAAGAAAAGAAAAACATGTTTTATTTTCATCGCCGACCTTGGAAAATCCCCTATTGGCCGGACCGAAGCCGAATCTCCAACGCAACTTAATACTCGTCGACTACATCTGTAAAAAAAATCAAAATGAAAAATATTCAGACCACAATAGCTCATTCGAGTATTTAATATTATAGAAACACGAAATAATAGATAAATGGACGGCAAATTTTTATCGCTATGTGTAATATTCCAAGAAATACTTACGATAGATCCGGAACGATTTTTATTATTCGCGCCACGTGGTGGTCCCTCGCAATGTATGATGCAACACTGGTGGCGGGGATCGAGTTATCGCGCATGCGCCAGCTTGTGGTGACATCGGTCGTGTTCGTTGGGTTTCATCATTTTGATACGAACAAGTGCGCATGCGCATAATGATGCGCGACGCGCAACTGCGCAATGAAACGAGTCATGCGCAAAACGTACGTCTCGTTTCATTGCGCAGTTGCGCATCATTACGCGCATGCGCACTTGTTCGTATCAAAATGACGAGACCCAACGAACACGACCATCTTCGTGCGTTATGCTCCTGCGTATGTAGTCTTGAGCGAAAGCGCTGATTCGAAATACGATTTTCGTTCGATTGGCCTTATTAGCCGACAGGCCTCATTACCCGCAGGTACTTTATGGTAAGAAAATAGACGATGGAAGAAGGAACAAGTACTCCACAGAATATTGATGTTTGTTCCAATAGAATCGTTGATAATTTTTTAATTTCTATGAAAACGTCACAGTCCGTTTACGATGTTTCGAGTATCGTTTTTAGCGATGTTTTTATAGAATAATTTCGTTAGATATTTTGTTTTATAAGAACGACTGTTCGCTCTTATACTCAGGATTCGAGTGAAAACTGGCATAGTTCAGTTCGGTTAGCATTATGTCAATGGCACGAAGACCCCGGAAAAACTGCAGCACTTCGAGACTACCCCATAGGCATGGAGTCAGAAAGTAGAAAGTTGGCGCCAAACGGTCGCATATAGCAGTCGGACCTAACGTTGTTCGGTTAATTGCTCGCGCCCTCTACTGTCAACGGTGCCAAGTTTTCTGACGCCTTTCATCAGAGGAGGAGTAGAGTGGGTCAGCCTGACTTCGTCGAGTAGTTACGTCATATACAGAGCGCTTCAACGGTAGTTCGGCCAGCCAATTTTTCGTGGTTGTTGAAATGTTTTTTTTTTCGTCAGAACGATCGATCGCTGCGCCTAACGAGTTCGTTCCAAAGAAGGTCATCGTTTAATCTCGTTGGCTCGTTGGCGTTTGAAAACTTTTCCGAGCTCGACCTCTCCAATGTCAGGAGAGCGAACGTCTTTTAGGAAGTTATGAAATAGAAAGTCGAGAATATCGAGGCCGGGACGACTGCATTATATCGTAAATGAGAAGAAAAAGAAAACAAAAAGTCGAGATTACGGTAGTGGACAAACTTTTCGTCGACGAGGCGAATGAAGCTAGATAATCCTGGCGTTAAGGCCGTATGCACCTTTCGATGGTCCAAGAACGATTTTTTAAATATATTTTTACAAGCACTGATAAAGCAATCGAAATGGGGTTTGGAGGCATTACTTTACAAATCTGCAGGTACTCAGATCAATTTTCCAAAATAATACAAAATGGCAGCCCAGTGGCCGGTGTAAAGAAAACGCCTTTTTGAGCCCTCCACGGGCGGGCTCGTTGCAAATGCCTATGAGTACTTGAGCGGCCCAAATTTGAACTCTATTTTGTTGTCTTTTCTCTCACCATCCAATTATCTTCTTTGAAGAAAAAAAACATTGTCGCGAAATCTGCGAGCGGTCAAAAAATATTTAGAGGTCGCTCAAGCCACCCCAAAATTCAAATTTTCATTAAAGAATCGATTTTTTTTTCGTTCACCCATGAATTTTACGCTTTATGATTTTTAAATTAACCTCGCGAAATCTCTAGCTGGTCGATAAATATTTAGTGGTGGCTCAAGAGCTTCGAAATTTCCAATTTTCTCCAATTAAAAAAAAATCATCTTACTCATAAATTTGACGCTTTGTTAAATTTTCAAAACAATTAACCGTTTTCCTTTAGAAACAGATTTTTCAAAGTTACTTCACACTACTAACCCAATAATTATAATCTTTGTTCTCATACAATAATTCTTGTCCATCAACAAAATTATAGGTCCCCGTTTTATCGGGTTAGAAGTGTGAGGTAAATTTAAAAACTCCGTTTCTGAAGAAAAAAAGGATTAATTGTTTCGAAAATTTACAAAGTGTTAAATTTATGAGTGAGAAGAGAACAAAAATTCACGACAATTGGAAGTTTCGAAGATCTTGAGCGACCACTAAATATTCATTAGCCGGCTTAGAGGTTTCGCGAGCTTAATTTAAAAATTATAAAGCGTAAAATTCACGGGCGAAAAATGAACGAAGAAAAAAATCGATTTTTTAAATGAAAACTTGAATTTTTGGGAGGCGTGAGCGACCTCTAAATATTTTTTGACCGCTCGCAGATTTCGCGACAATGTTATTTTTCGTTAAAGAAGATAATTGGGCGATGAGAAAAAGGAAAAAAATAGAGCTCAAATTTGGGCTACCCTAATAAGCACCTATAACAAAAACTAACATTTTTTCGTAATCTACATAAGTTTTGCTAGCGAAGTGCTAACGATAATTACGAAATATTGATTATGGCAAATTTTGCATCTTTTGAAAAAAAAGTTGCACTTCGGATTTAAAAAAGGCCTTACCCCATCTAGAGATTGACCGTTGGGCCTGAGACGGGCCTTCACAGTTAGCCTTTCTAGAATATTGGGCCGTGAGTATTTACCAATGAGCTGCCTTTGTAGAAATGATAAGAACGGCCCGATATCGGCCAACAGAGCCAACAATTATTGGGCCAATGATTTAATTGATTGTAGCGCCAATGTTGGTGATTGCACTTGGCCCTATGTGGTCCCTCTTAAAGGTCCTATGGAGAAATTGACCACTGGCTCTATGATGGGCCTTCACAGTTGGTCTACCTAGAAGTTAGTCTATCTAGAATATTGGGCCGTGAATTTGTTTGGGTTTGTTTGGGTGCGTGATAAATATTCAACCTATATCGGGCCAAGTTTGGCCCGAGATTGGTCCTTATGGATATTAATTTCATGGAATAACCTTGAAATAAATTGTGATTTGCGTATATGTCAGGTTTCAAAATTGGCATATTTGACTTACTTATGTTGGTTATTTACAAATGCCAATAATAGGCCGAAACTTGATTACAAAAACTGAACTACAAAATATAGACGATTAATATATGACGTGCCAGTTATTTGCCTATTCGGGCACAATATACAGATAATGAATAATCCAAGGCTTAAATAAAATAAAAGCAGGTATGGCCTGACCCACTTAGTCAATAAAGGGTTTAGATTAATTAAATGTAATTTCCAGTATTTTAGCTTTTCCAGTTTTAAAATTGGTAAATTTCGATGAACTATCACGGCTGTTTATTGGTTTTAACAGATGGGCCAGGACAGGCTTTAGGGATGGGCCGATAGTGTGCCAGTTTTGAGTTTAGAGCGGAACAGTAATGGGCCAATATTATTTCTCTTTTGTTGGCTTATACGATGGTCCCAATATTGGCCTGATCCTAACATTGGGCAACTCATGGCAACCTATACATGGGACGTTGTTTATAAAAACCGTACATGTTATTCTTTCGTAAAAATCGTGCATACTTCGCCAGAAAATCGACCTAAGAAACAACAGTTGATAATTGAATCTACGGTTTTCTTTTCGCTTCTGCGCTGGATTGAACAAATTGTTATCGCGGCTTAAAAAAATACAAAAATAAGGCATCACAATTTATTAACGAAGCCAGAAAAAAATGAAGCTACAAGAGATTCTGAAATTTTCGTTCTACGCAGTCAACGTCGAATTGCACGAAAGAAAAATCCTGCACCGCGGTATTCATCGGTTTCAAGAGTCTCGGGGAAATTCATACGCGTGCAGCAGTTGCCAAGCCAGAAATTTTAATAAAGCTCGAACATCATCCGACGAAAGCACAAGCTGTTCATTCATCCTTTCGTCTCGAGATACATTCTCCCGTGTGCATACACACAGTGTACATCGTGTTCGGTGGCTCTCATATATCCTTCCTTCCCGCTCGGTTCTCATTTTCGTTTGTACAACGCACGTATCAGCGCTCTGCCGCTATTCTGACTCCGTAAACTTTATTTCCTCCGATCGTTCGAAGACGCTGCTTTGACAAAAAGCTGATTGAAAAAAGGAGACGAGTGATGAGAATACTGGCGGGACACAGCCTCGGGGCGCTTTTTGACGGTCCAGAAAGAAAGAATAAAACAACAAGAGCAGTTTGCAGTGGAAGATGCAAGTTCCGTTTTAAAGGAGACAAATCGTTTGTAAGATCGTTTTTATAAAAGACACGACGGAGTACAAAGAAACGAGGAGGAGAAAACCCGTCACGCTCATAATAAAAATGGAATGGGAATTTGAGAAACCTTCCAATTAATGGATTTGAACAGCACTGCTTGGAAAACTAATTTACTCCGAAGTAGAAATTTCAATATATATGTTACAGGGTATTGAGATTGTTTTTTCTTTCAAAACAATTTAAGGCGGTATATACATTTAGACGAGAAAAAATTAAGCATTTCTTGGGTTTTTTTAAACTAAGAAATAATTACTCTATATTTATCAGACTGTAGGCACACTTTATTAGTATATTTAAGTATACAGAACAACTTTTTTAAATTCATTTATTATCGAAATGGCGGAGCTGTGGCAGAGTGTTGCAGCAAGGTAGCCGCGGGGGTTGCGAATCGGCGTGCAGTTTAGCTTCCCGCAGACTTTGGTTTGCAAAAAAATCCGACAATGTTTTCAATTCAAACATGTATAGTTTGTATTTGACAGTAATTAAGGGGAGGGTAGGGGTTTCAGCGTGAAAAAATAAACACTTTTTTGCGAATTTTTTTCATCTATATGGATAGAGTAAATTTATTGAAACCTTTTGTACATTGTCAAGTGTCATTCCACGAACATTCCGTGAAATTTGTACGCGTAAATATTCACAAACAAGCCGGTGACAAAGCTTTTCCAAGAACGCCTTTGGAAAAACACGATTTGCGGTGTTCGCTGTATCTTAGCTAGAAATTATCTGAAATCAAGTACCATTAAAATTTAGTCAAAGTATCATCAAATTCTCCCCCCAACGGTCTTTGATAATTTTTTTTTTCATTTCTAAATTTTTGGTGGTCGTGTAAAGTGAAAAGTGCTATTTTTCACGAAAAATTCCGCCATTTTGGAGGTGGAAAACCCCCTCAATGTAACAAAAAAATCTCAAACTAACCTTTGGGGGGAGGTATTTTATATGTAGAAAGTGTGTACTAAGTTTGAAATAAATCGGTCATGTAGTTTTCAAATGGCAGTGAACACGGACTTTGAAAAAGTGGTTTCGAGAAAAACGCGTTTGAAGTTTTAGCTGTCGGAGCTACAATGTTAGAGGAGCGGGACTAAATAGTCAATAACTTCGAGAGTTTTGCTCTGATTGACTTGAAATTTTGGGATTATATTCTTGAAATGTTGAACTACAACAAAAGACAAATAAAAATTGATTTTTCAAAAGTGCAAACCCCTACCCTCCCCTTAAAATGAAGAAAATGCGAATTTAAGAGAATGGCAGGCATTTACACAAAAAAAAACATTTCACGTAAAATTCCTCTACAATTTGGATTAAGGTAGTACGAGCGCGCGCTCTTGACTTCTATAGATTTTGTTCGAATTGTAACCAGACATTGTTCATATCATTATACATGTTTGAGTGAAATTTCAGAACAGTCGACTATTTAGATTGGGAGATAATGGGTTTTAAAATTGCAACTGTTAACACTGCAGGGTCTGCATCGAAATTTAGACAGCATAATTTTCCGTAAAAAATATTTTTCCCCTATAGTAAGAAGACATATGGCAACACCACATCGTTTCACGTATCCAATCACGGGAGTTTGCGCGGCATATTTAGAATAATACTGCAACACAAATTTTTATTTGGGAGTAATTTTTAATCGTACCAAGTTTTTAATTAGTTATGAATGAACCAACACTTTTATTTGTTAATGAGGATAACATAAACAATATAAAATTTTAATATTTATAATGCAAATATTTTTCTCATGATAGAAGTTTTTAACTTTAGGAACACGATAATTATTGTTTTCTCGAAATATTGAACAATGAAGTTCTGCGGTGTTGCCATATGTCTTCTTATTATAGGGGACAAATATTTTTCACGAAGAAACATTCTGTCTTTACCGAACGTTTTTAGCAATACTGAAGAGTAAAGGCAATTCAAACTTTTTTCACTCTTCCCTTAACTAGTTTGCTATCTAAACATGATTTTTATTCAAAATTTATAAACACACTAGAATGCCACAACGAATTATGCGACCTGACTTTCGGTCAATGCAGACCTCGCATTGTTAAAAGTTGCAATTTTAAAACCCATTATCTCCTAATCTAAATAGTCTACTGTTCTAAAATTTTACTCAAACATGCATAATGATATGAGCAATGTTTGGTTAAAAATTGAACAAAATCTATAGAAATCAAGAGCGCGCGCTCGTTCTACCATAAGTGTCATTTTTAAAAAAAATTCAAAAACAATTCTCATCAAGTAGAAGGTAGCAACATTATCAATATTTCTACCAAGTTTCAATTCAATCGACTTAATAGTTTTTGAGTAACCTTGCACGCCAATTTAAAAAATGCAGTTACATAGAATTTGAATGAAATTGCACTAGTTACTTGTGGTAACTAATTACTTAAGTCATCTATTACAAAGTAATTAAATTATAAGTCACCGTAATAATTGTAATTGTTAGTTGTTTATTTAATTACTTTTTGCCCATTTCCTGCTCCTCTGCGTTCTCGATTCCACCTGCGGCGCGCGCTCCGAATCCGAGCAATGAGGCACAGCGTTGACTGTAACGTGTGCGTGGACTGTAACGTTTGAAGTTTTTTGAATTTCGCCTCGATACTTTGGGAAAATATTCTACATATATAGTTATATTATTTTAAGAAAAACCGAAATCGATATTTTTATCTTTGTAAATGTATATCGCGCCTTAAGGGCTTACACCACTGTAAACATCTAAAATTAAGTGATCTTTCGCGTTTTTTTTGGTGGATGAACAGGTAAAAGGATAATAATATCCAAGGATGTTATTAGTCATATCTTCAACTGAACACAAAAAAATGTGTATTAAACAATTATACAAAATGGCGACGCTGGAGCCATTGTCGTGAGGTATTTTGAATTTGAGATGCTCTGCGGAGGCAGTATTACTGAGGCAAATTTGAATTGGGAAAAAAAATTCTATTAATTTACATGAGTATAGCTAGAGAAATACGAATTTCTTTTGAAAATTTGAATTTTTCTCTAATCGGCAAGCATTTAAAGTAAAAACTCAATTTTCGAAAGAAAAACGGACAATCATTTGGTAATAACTAATGTTATAATTATAACTCATGGAACTCATTGTCAACTCATGAAAAATCCCGTACGTATTTCTCTTCAGAATCTTCTTTTAAAGTGAGAAAATTGTGTTCCGAGAGAAACGGGCGACGTCTCGCACACGGGCCAGCCATTGCCACCGCGGACGCAAACGGGCCTGCGGACCTTTGTTTTACAGGTACCAAACTTCCCCCCCCCCCCTTATTCTAGATAGTTCAAAGCATCTTTTAAGCCGATTTGAAAGCGAAAAAATCGAAAATTCTTCTGTGCTGTTACCCCTTAAAGGAGGACACCTCTGTGACGGACCGAAAAAAAGTAGTTTTTTCTGATTTTTTTGTCTTCTAAATTCTTCGTTTGGTATTTGGAACGAAGGTGTGATATCAAGCATACATTAAACTTATTCCACGTAAATTTTCATCCGAAGAAAAAAAAATTAACAACATTATTGAGGAAAAATAGAGCCTCTGTATGAAAAGTGTAGTTTAAAGGCCAGATCGAAAACTTGACAATGGTTGGTCTGAAAAATAAAATTGAATAATCTATATAAATATCGTTTATGTTGCATATAGTCGTTTTTTCGAAAAAAAATCCACGAAATGACGCATGTTAAATAAGTGTAATTTTGGGGAAATTTTGAAAAATTTTTGAAAAATAATGCATTTCAAATAAACAAACAACACGTCTACGTACAACGACAGCTACTACAGTAAAGGAAATGTTGGGTTTTTTTTTCAAATTGAAAATTGCACAATTATAGCTAGAGTTATGATTCCGATTAGGTCAAGAGAAGTCGTTTCGAGAAAAACGCGATTGAATGTTTTAGTATACGTAAATCATTGCGCTACCTGCTCTCACTAAATCTACTGTAACTTGGTCAATTTTCAATATTTTAACTTGGCATTTTTTTGAATATTTATACTTTGAGGCGTTACCCCCACTTGTAGCGCAAAAAAGGCCTTTTTCGTGAATTTTTTAAAAGAAAACTACAAAACTTTTTTGATCGATCAATATACCATCTTAAAGAACACATTTTGAAGAACTTTCAGTAATTTTTTTATTGAAAAATATTACATTGTTTAGTCGCAAACGGCCGTCAATGAAATAATGTTTTTATATACACGGTTTGCGGTGACCAACATTGCGGCGAAGTGGATCATCTGGAAAAAAAATGCGGATGGATTTAGTCAAATATGAGTATAAACTAGTCTTTAATCGAAGGATTTTAAAAAATATTCATTTTTCACAAAATGGCGGACAGTCAAAGTTAATGGTTCGATTTTAACGAAAAAAAAGATCGGTTCATTAGTGTTCGAGTAATCTTGGTCACCGACTTCAGAAATGCCATTTTGAGAAAAACGCGTTTAAAGTTTCTCTTTCAACGCTCTTTCAACGCGGATTGTTCTCTATCAACGCTCATATCTCAGTCAATTTTGTTCGGATCGACTTGAAATTTTCAGGACATATTCTCAGATACTTATACTTCAAAAAAAATGCAAAAATCGATTTTTTCAAAATCGCAAGTGGGGGTAACCCCTTAATAAAATGCAAAAAATGGGTTTTTTCACCTGTCACAGTGTATGTCCCCTCCTTAATAAACCCATTGCTTGATATCGTAACGTATTTTGACTCGTCCAAAATATTCTGAACTAAAAAACTTGTTAGCGATAGTAGAATGGAGGAAAAGTATACCACAATTTCCGTGAAGCTCTTTATTTTATTAGTTTTCAATTCTGCATAATCGAAAAATTCTTACTTTACATAAATAAGATTTTTCAATTATGCAACATTTCAAAACTAATGCAGCAGGGCCTAAATACTCCGATAAAAGTTTTAGATGACGTTTCTTAGAGGTTCTAGCTTATAAATCGAGACGCACAAATACTAGAATTTTATTTTGCAATCGGCGATGCTTGCCTACTTACAATAATTGATCGAAAAAAACGAGAAATTTTGAAATCCAGAAAAATCTGTTTTGGGCTGATTGGGCGATGGCTTCGATAACAAAAAAGTCAAGATTCTCAACGCATATATTTACACCCTCGAGATTCTGCGATCGGAATATCGCACTTTTCCCCTCGTAGAATCCGTGCACGAGTCAATCCTCGTTAGAGAACGACAGTTACGAGGATCGTAAAGTATCCCATGCCGATTTTTATTACGGAAAGTTGTCGTTCGCAAGTGCTCGTCATCGTCCCCGTCATTGGAAACGCACATGCGAGTGTTCGAGGTGCTCTGAGGAACGACGAAGGACATTTTGTTTGACAAGCCGAAGGAATAAAAAAAAGGGAGAATTCGAAGGGGTAATCTGGCGTACGCTCTTGTTTTTTGTCCTCTCCCTATAGAATAAGATACACGGATACTCGAGGGAAATTCGAAGCGTTACGACCACAAGAATAATGTCATCAAGTCGTCAGCCTTTTTCGACAGAAAATATCGTGAGCTTTTTAGACGGATGGGTAAAAAATGTATAAAATCTATCTTAAGGGGCCAGTCCACTTTGGAGCCATGAAAAAAGGCTATTTTCGCGATTTTTTTTGAGGATTTTATAAAAGATATGAATATATAAGTTGTTGGGCTTGATGAATAAAGTCTTGAAATACATTTTAAAAAAGTTTAATTAATTTTTATTCATTTTTAAGTACAGAAACTATAGTTTAATTTCTTCGATAGTTTTTTTTCGCAAAAAAGAAGAGTAAAAATCAAAATTTTAAAACCATCGAGGGTCATCTTCTTGTGAATCATATTTACAATGTGTGGTTCAAATTTCAAGAGAATCGGTTTATTAGTTTTAGAAATACGATGGAGCTAGATTTTGAAAACGTTGTTTCGAGAAAAACGCGTTTGAAGTTTATACTATGAAAAACTCTTACCTAATTTCAATCGGCGCTTCCTGCACCGTACAAAATCCCTTCTGATTGCTCATCATCGTCGTTTTCTTCAAGTCTTGCTTGCTTTCGATTTTTTGAAATTTTCAAAGTGGACTGGCCTCTTAAGGGGGGATTGTCTTTTTTTTCGCAAAATTTACCGCTTTTTGGGAATTTTTTTGTGAAGAAAGCATACAACGGAAAACTTGTGAAACTTGGCATATAGTTTTATTGATCTGTTTACTACATACAAAATTTTTTTAAAACAATTTCATCAAAAGATCCGCCTCCCACCCCCCTCGACGCGCGATGGTCCTTTTTTGATGGTGTGCACGATTACAGCCTTGACGTTCATCCTGAAAAACCCAAAAAGCATTTTACTTTAGACACATATAGCTATCGTTCGATGAAGGGAAAAAAATTGACGATTTGGTGACGTTTTGAACTTGAAGTATCGATTTTTCGAAAAAAATTGATCGATTTTTTGTTATAAATAAAAAACTATTAAACGTATTGCTTTTTTGCTTCATCAAACGATAAAAGGATGTCAGCTGAGCATTCTGTCCAAATTTGAAGGCAATCGGTTGAATAGTTTTTGAGAAATCGTGCACACCATCAAAAAAGGACCATCGCGCGTCGAGGGGGGTGGGAGGCGGATTTTTTGATGAAATTGTTTAAAAATTTTTTTGTATGTAGTAAACAGATCAATAAAACTATATGCCAAGTTTCACAAGTTTTCCGTTGTATACTTTCTTCACAAAAAAATTCCCAAAAAGCGGTAAATTTTGCGAAAAAAAAGACAATCCCCCCTTAAGTAGGGCAGGCTGGGGTCAATTGGAACGTTTTTTTTAGAAAATCGGTTAGTGTAACTTAGTTTTATACCCTATCTGTTTGGTAATAGGCTTTGATTATATCTAGATTATCTGGCTATCCGAGAGCATTATTGATTTCGCTTCTTAGATGCCCTTAACTTAGGTAGAAGCTATTTAGAAACCATCGAAAAACGTTTCATTTGACCCTGTGTCGGGGCCAATCAAAACAGTGCCTGGGGTTAGTTGAAATAGGTATTGTCAGCTGATTGAACTAATGTTTCTACTGAGCCCAGGTACTGTTAATGATGTGTATGAAGTGATAAAGTATGTTTGTGTGAATAAAATATACTTTTAATGAAAATAATAATTTTTATGGCTTTTCATTCCAGTTTGAGTATCACTGAAGGTATATTAAGGTTCTTTAATATTATTTTACTCTTTGGACGATTGCTTGGCATCTAAAAAATAAAACAAGATTTGGAAAACTTGCTTGCGTATGAAATGTTTGTTCAGGGTCAATAGAAACACGTTTCAATTGACTTGCTGAATTGAATTGAATTGCTTCAAATAATTTAATTGCTTCAAGCAATTTATCAAACAGCAAAAACAGCTAAATGTTGTAGGTAGGTACTGACCACAATAAACTCAACTAGGATATTCTTAGTAATGATGAATATTAACAACGCTAAAGAAGAAACAATACTTTTGGAGCAGTACGCGGGATACTAATAATTTAAAAATCCTACTTTTTATGTCGAAAAAGCGATGCACCCACATAAAAATATCCAACGCGCTCGGGGGCGACGCGCATTGAGCGACAGGTTCCGATACGCAAAGCAGTCCATCCCCCCCTCCCGCCCCCGGGGCCGAGCTACTGTCACTAACTGTCTTCGAGTTATTCAACTTGCTTCGTTTGACCCGTGTTTCCATCGACCTACTGCGCTTTTCTTTATCGACTTTCCACTCTTCCTAAGCGTTTATTAATCTGTCGCAAAAAATGTTTTAAAAAACGCGCCAATATTTTTTCAATTAACTTTACCAATGGTCACTTGCAAGGAACATCGCTTTGGTTTAGCTTTCGAGTTTGTTGAAACTCATGTCGGGCATTGAAAACTATTAGATACGTTTTTTTTACGGTCGAAAAAAAAACTATTTTACTGGGTGAAACCACCCCCTAGAGTGAACCACGTTAAGGGCTGATTTTGCAGTTTTACCCTTTATCCCCATAAATACACATTTAGCAGTTAAAATTAATAGGATATTCATATTAAGGAGGTAAAAGTACATTGACATGAACGTATAAAAATGTAATAGATAAAAAAATTTGCAAAAAGTTGGTGGTTTCATTGAATTGCCCGTCATTCATTTTTCGTTTCGATTTGCAACTCCGCTCTGTGCTCATTTTTTTCGTAATTGTATATTTATGCAAATGTCGTTTGATTCATCGAGCTCCGATTATTTTTCGACTTTTGGCAGAACTTTAAAGACGAATAATTGATTTTCGCAAATACTCTACTTGCCTCCTTTACGATTATTTTTTAAGTGAACTTTCCGGGAAAACCAATCGCGATGTCGCGATGAATCAGCGGCATTTTCTGTCTGCTAAATCCCCCCCTATAACTCTTCGTCACTCAAATAAGACCGACGCCACGGTCGTTTGAAATTTTGGGAAAATTTTGATATTTCTGAAAAAGAGGCCAAAGAGTCCAAAATTTATGTTTTCCACTTTTACTAGAGTGAGATGCTTAGTTATTGGCACTTTAAGGATCACTGTGTAGGTAGAAGAGAAGTGTCAATAATTTGTGGGGTGACAAAATAAGGTCACTTTACCCTAAGAGCCTATGCCATGTCAAATTTATCACCGATTACGAGTCAAGCGGTTTTGTCAAAAACTCGAAATTGCGTCGGTTAAATGCGAAAAACTTTTTTCTATGAATTTTTTACGATTTTTAATGAAAATTGAGTGTCTCGAGGGAATTTAATGGTGAATACGTAGTCAAGGGGTGAATCCACATACATCGCTATGGACTAATAAAAAAATATTCGAACTCCAACATTTTTTCGCATTCCGGTGAAAAATAAGTGTCTTTACTCAATTGCCGCTCATGCTTCTCCGTTTCGATTTGAAAACCCGATTTGCGCGTATTTCCTACGCAATCGATTGCTCTAAAACCTGCCGTTTCATTCGTCGAGCTACGATTATTTTCCAAATTTTGGCAGAATTTCAAAATTGGACCACCGTTTTTCGCAAATGTTCTCATGTTCCAAAGATTAATTCAGAGTTTGTAGAAATATCCTGAGTTAGCCGACATATTGAAAATACAGAAAAAAACAACTGCCATAAGGAGTCTCCAGTAGAGGGTTGCCTACCCCCTTAAGCTTGCCATCTGGGAAAAAAGTACGCAGACTTTAATTTCCTCTCTTCAAAGTTCCCCTTTGACATGACGGCCCTTGACATGCCTCACTCTAAGGGGTAGTTACACCCCTCAGAACCGTTTTTAACCGATAAAAAAACTACGTATCTAATATTTTTTAGTGCTGTTCCATATACATGAAATCTAACTACATGGAAGGTGGGCACCAATGTGATGTTATTTGTCAGTTTCGTATTCGTTCTTTTCGATGTTTTTCGTATGCCCTCCATCCGAGAAATTGAGATAAAAAATTGATTTCCACACATTTGGACTTGCCATCAATATAGAATAATTCGGATTCTATTGATCGTATAAAAAATCCTGATATTTGTTGAAATTGCGTAACATCGGAATCACAAAAATGCGTCAAGAATGGCAAGAATCCCAATTACTCCTGAAAATTGATTCAATTGATAACCTGCATGCATAAATCGAGTTAAAAAATTCGCCACACCCCAGGTAGGGCATCAAAAGGCTGACGATGGAAACAACCTTGTGCGAGCCTTGTTTCACCGAGCCTGAGTGAGACAGACCTGGGCCAGGTTTCATTGCATCGTTTGGAGCAGCCTGGAACCAAGACTGGCTGCTTAGCCTAAACTCAGGGTTATTTCAAGCTTTATTCAGCCAGTGAATTTTAAGGTTAAAAAATCAAGCCTGGATGTAGGCTTGTTTCAGGTTGTGATAAAATAAAATACTCTTTAAATAATATTTTTTTCTGTACTTGTATGAAAAAAAAATTAGCAATAAATTTGTCGGGTGCGAAAGCACGAAAAACGAAAGCGAAGGAGGCAGCTCAGAACATTTAAACACATTCTCTTATCGATATTTATGAGGTACACAAAAATTTTTTTTTCTCGTCACACACAGATTTCGTATATACTCACTCTCTGGAGTTTGCGAACACTCTGTGTATTACGTGTCCCATAAACAATAAATAAAATACAGTATTGTGTTTAAAATATTTTTTATATATATTTTATAACAAATAATATAATGAATAATAAATATATATAATAAATAAAATGAATTCTTGACAAATTTATTAAATTTACACCAATGTAGAATATAGAAAACTAAAAACACGCCTCATATAGCCCCGAGAAGAGTTTGGGATAAGCCTGGTCACAAATGCTCGTGAAGACTTTATTAAGGCTCGTTTTGAACCTTGTTGTTTCGTCGTTTCAGGCTTAGTACAGGCTTTTCTACCAGCCTTTGGTCAAGCCTGTGTGCAAGAGCCTGAAACCGCGTTATCATTCAGAGGTTCAGCGAGGCCTGAAATCAGGCTGGTGCTCAGCCTGAATTAAAAAATGTGAGCCTTGTTTCAGAGCTTGGCGAGCCCTTTTTTCATCGTCAATACCTACCTGGGACTGCCGATTGAAACTATCAAATTTATTGAAATCCATCAAATTGTCATTGGGGTACTCTTGTTTAATTAAGGGGTCTTCTCACTTTAGACGCTAAACAGGCCATTTTCATGATTTTTTTACAGGTTTATATTATCGATATTGATATAAAAGTTGTTACACACTTGTAACACAGTTGTTACACAGTTGTAATACACTTTCGAAATACATTTTCAAAAACGTATGTATTTAACCCTTGTTACACACTTGTTCTACAGTTGTTACACAGTTGTAATACACTTTCGAAATACATTTTTTTGATAAATGTATGTATGTAACCCAAACAAACTTTAAAAGCGTTTTTCTCGAAACAACATTTTTTGACGGCTCGTTGATAAAATCTTCGCAACAACTGAACCGATCCTCATGAAATTTCAACCACATATTCTTGACAACTATAGCTATAGTGGCTGTCAAAGATTTTTAAAAAATGTTAATAGTTACTATTTTTTTACCAAAAATGGTAAAAAAAAACGTTTTCTTTTGTTTTGGCGAAAAATGTCCGCCATGTTGTTATTTTTGCATATATAAAAAATCGTATGATATGCGTTATAGCCTTTGATTTTTTGTTTCGGATGATTCATCTCCGAGATTTCATCAACAGCGCAGACCTACAATTTTTTTAGAACGTTTTTTTAACTACAATTTTCGTCTATAAGTAGTGACTTAAATAAATAATTTTATTTTTAAAATGAATTTCGAAAGTGTATTTATTAAGTGTCAAAACTTTTGCATCAATATCTATAATGTAAACCTATAAAAAAAATCATAAATATAGTCTTTTTTTGCGTCTAAAGTGAGAAAACCCCTTAATAGCCCATAAATGCAACAAATAAACCCAGACACGTCACTGACTGATCTTGCAATATTCACGATCCGAGACAGACCAATTACTCGTCGTCGCTAGACGGATTGCGATTCAGACGAAAAAAAAAACCGATACCGATATCGGAGTTTCCGATAAAAACTATTATTCCCTATGGTGATCCAAGTGCTCACGGTAATTTCCTCGTAAAACCAATTGATCGTTTTTTTTTAAAGTAGGTCGTGCGGAACAACGCAAGGATCAGTCATAGTTGACACTGTCTTGAATACACGAACGAATTCTGATCCGACATTGACAAAAGAAAAATAAAAAGAGCATCTGGCCGTTATGCATAAATGTAACGTACGTTGGGTTGAGCTTTGTTGGATAACGCGATTTTCGCTTACTTACGGTTCACTGGAATTGCCGAGATTCCCTCGTGCGTATCATATCGGATCGGTGCACCGTACTATATGTATAAACGCAGAGCGCAAACGTTTCACTTCCAGCAAACCTGGCAAACTTTTTCTCTATCTCCCTCCCTCCACCCTTGCCACCAGCAACCCCATGCGCTATCGGTGACGTATGTCACGGTCTTTTGCACTTTCCACGTAGAAACCACGGTTGCCAGGCGTATACGGCTACGATCGAATCTTCGACGTATTCCCGAGAACGTACATCCTTCTCCGCGTGTCACCTGGGGAATTTATACTTTGTAATCTCTCGTACCACTGAGCGCAAATAATATTCACTTCGGTATAATCGTGTGACGTAAGAGGGTGTGATTTTTAAATTTCAATTTGAAGCGCAACGTCCGAAAAGTTTTTCTATTTACGAAATAATTATTTTGGTCCCGGGTCCCATTTTGATCGATTAATTATGTATGGATAGTAGGGTGGCACAAATTTGAGCTCTATTTTTTGTCCTTTTTCTCACTATGCAATTATGGACTTTAAAGAAAAAACAAAATTGTTGCGGAAGCTGCGAGCGGTCAAACAATATTTAGAGGTCGTTCAAGCCTACCAAAAATTCAAATTTTCATAAAAAATCGTTTTTTTTTTCGTTCACTTCTCACCCATGAATTTTAGGCTTTATAATTTTTAAATTAAACTCGCGAAAGTTTAGTGGGCCAAAGAATATTTAGTCGTCGCTCAAGAGTTTCGAAATGACCAATTGGCGCGATTTTTTTCGCTTTTGACTTATGAATTTAACACTTTGTCAAATTTTCAATACAATCAATCCTTATTTTTTTTAGAATTGGATTTTTTAAATTTACCTCACAGTCCTAATCCGATAAAACCTATAATTTTGTTTACGGACAAGAGTTTTTAATAATTATTTTATGAGAACAAAGATTATAATTCTTGGGCTAGTACCGTGAGGTAAATTTGATAAATCTGTTTCTAAAGAAAAACGATGAATTGTTTTGAAAATTTTACAAAGCGTCAAATTTATGAGTGAAAAGAGTAAACAAAATGTTGACCATTGACCGGCTAGAGCTTTCGCGAGGTTAATTGAAAAATTATTAAACGTAAAATTCGTGGGTGAGAAGTGAACTAAAACAATCTATTTTTCATTGAAAATTTGAATTTTCGGAGGCTGGAGTGACCTCTAAATATTTTTTGACCGCTCGCAGCTTTCGCGACAATTTTTTTTTTCTTTAAAGTAGATAATTGGATGGTGAGAATGAGAAAAAAAATAGAGCTCAAATTTGTGCCACTCTAATGTATAGTCGTGGATGAACATTTATGGCATATTAATTAAGACCATCATTAGAATATTCAAAAAAAACCCGTAGGCCGTAAGCCATTGGGTGACGAATGTGATCTGGCGAATTAAAGGCCAAATTAATGAAGGCCATGATCAAAGAAAGAAATAATGAAGAAAGAAAGGATGTTTGCATCGTTGGACCGCAACGAACAACCGTTTCTTTTCCGTATCATCAGTTTCTTAATAAACCAAAATCTTTTTCTGCAAATTTGGGCCGTAAATCTCTTTTTTAAATCTTGAAAAACCTTTAAGTGCGTAGCCTAAATTTTACAAAATCATGTGGCCTATAAAACATTCGTTTGGTTCCAACGATGCAAACTTCAGTATTATGGAGCGCATCAGTGCAACCGGTTGTTCATGATGACGACAGCCCCCGAAAATATTCCTGGATCTGACATTCTCCGCTTACTGACCTACCAAACTTTATGTTGATTAATATCATCACCTCAATAGTTTTCCGCTATCAAATAACTCAGTTATGCTTTATGCAAAACTGAACCATTTTCGAGATATTATTATTATTTCAAGTGAAAGATAGGAAAATTTAATGATTAAACGAACTTACCTGTAAGTGAAGTTCTATCATAATTGTATGTAGCGCCTCTTCCGAAGAGATCATTATGTAGTACCCCCTACTTCACGCCAGTTACCACATGTTGACAGTCAACTGAAACTTTTTTGTCTGGCTTGTTGACTGTGTTGCTAAGAGAGCTCATTACTTCAAAGAACTTGCCGAAATATTTTGGGTACATCATTATTTATAGAGATGGGTGATATTTTGGGTGGGACTGATCTCTTCGGAAGAGGCGCTACATACAATTATGATAGAACTTCACTTACAGGTAAGTTCGTTTAATCATTAAATTGTATTTCGCGCCTCTTCCTCGAGATCATTATGTAGATGTTTAAAGCATCATTTCGGCAAGGAGCATTGTTCTTTATTTGCACAACGGGTAAATAACTTCTTATAGGAATAGTAACCCAATGGGTTAGAAATTCAATTAACAATGGAATAGATTAATTATTCAATATTGCTTTGGCAAAGGCATCTTCATCATTTCCAATAGGTAAGTCGTAAAACTTAGCGAATGTGTGGGAGTTAGCAGTCCAGCCCGCGGCCTTTCTTATATTATCTATATTGACCCCTTTATTTTTTGCCGCTGATGTTGAGGCATGGCGCGTACTATGAGCAGAAAAAATTTGAGTGTTCACGCCACTTTTGGTTAACATATTTTTAACCCAACGACTCAACGTTTGAGAAGTGACGGCCTTGTGTGGTTTTTTAAGAGCGATAAAGAGCGATTCATCAGCTGTTTCGCGAAAATCCTGAGTCCGCTTTATATATATTTCTAACGTTGTTGCTGCGCAAATTCTTGTATCACTTTTATAAACTGGTACGTTTAATACCGGTTGTTTCCTGTTGATTCGTGACGTTTTGATCGTATCCGAAATCTTAATTTGCACGGAGCCTTCAAGCCTTACAATATTTGGTAATTTGATCAGTGAAAGTGTCTGCATCCGTTGTCCCGTTACAAGTGCAAGTAACGTTACAAGCTTCATTGATAGCGTCTCAAGGGGAATCTCCTCGTTTGGTATTAAAGTTGCCGCGTAGTCTGTCACAAGCTTTGGGTCCCAAGTATAATTGTATTTTGGCCGGGAGGGACGAGATTCTGATACTCCCTTGAAATACCTTTTTATCATGTGATTTTGGCCTATTTTTGGACCGACGACTAGGGAAATTGCGGAACGTAAACAGTTCAATGAACCGTAGGAGGCTCCCTTTCCATATTCCCTTGAGAGTAATGCTAGGACATTTTCAACCGAGTCATTGAATGGACTTAATTCCATCTCGATGCAAAAATTCCACCACTTCTTCAGTGCCCCATCATATTGTTTGAGCGATGATTTACGAAGTGAAGAAATCATCATCTCGATGGCTTCCTTCGGAACCTTGTTAATTTCGAAGGATTTCCGGATAAAACACCGGCAACCAGGGTATTGTTTCTCCAGAGCGGATGAGGTTCCTTCTCTGACGAAGTCAACAGGTACCTATTCGGTTTAAAAATAATCGGGTCAGTGATCAGGAGAGTCTTGAAAAGTGGATACCAGGCTTGGGCCGGCCATTGCGGGACAACAAGAATGCCCATTGAACTTTCATCTCGTATTTTTCGTAGAATTCGCGGAATTACAATAAACGGCGGGAAGGCGTAGAAAAAGAAATTCTCCCAGGATATAGTAAAAGCATCAACTGCTATGCTGCCTGGATCACGAAGCCACGAAACATATTTTTGGCACTTCGTATTGACGCGTGTAGCGAAAAGGTCGATGTCGGGAGTTCCGAAGGAATGAACGATCTTTCTGAACGCTGATTTTGATAATTCATATTCAGTCTCTGTTTCGAGTTTGCGTGATTCAAAATCTGCTTCCGTGTTCTCTTTGGAGCTAATAAATGATGCGAAAACCCAAATATTCCTCTCTTCGCACCAGTCCCATATCGCTCTAGCCAACTTATTGAGTTCTTCAAACCGAACTCCTCCCATTCTATTGATGTAAGATATGGCTGTGGTGTTATCGATTCGTAATAACACGTCGCAATTGCGTAGGTTGTTAGCGAAACATTTGAGTCCAAATAAGGCAGTCGTGAGTTCTAGTACATTGATGTGTTTCTTCCTTTCCTTTTGACTCCAAAACCCATGCGATCGTTCAGTCTCGCAGAAGACTCCCCAACCTGATAATGAAGCGTCCGTGAAGATTTCACGATGATATCTTGGAGTTTCAATCGAATTTTCTGCCGAAGATATAACTCTGTCCCACCAGGTGAATTCGGGTTGAAGATTTGTAGGCAGTGACATAATGTTGTCGTAACAGCCGTTATTCTCTTTTAGCGCTAAGTATCGAGCTCTTTCGAAAAGCTTTGTATGACCGAATCCATACTTCACTGCAGGACAGTACGCAACCATAGTTCCCAAGAATTCGGCGAAATTTCGAATTTTGCAACGCTTAATCGCGCGATACCTGGCAATTAATTTTTTAACTTTTTCTTTTTTCTCGCGTGGAAGTTCGATGGACATCTTTATCGAATTAAACCAGAACCCCAGGTATTTACACCTCTGCGATGGAACTAAATTACATTTTTTATAATTGATTATGAACCCTAATTGTCGTAACATTGAGAGACTAGCATCAACGTTTTCCTTGCATTCTGCAAAGCTCGGTCCGATAAGTAATAAGTCATCTAGGTAGATTACCGAAAGGTATCCTTGACTTCTCAATTTAGACACGACTGGTTTTAATAACTTGGTAAAAACGTAAGGTGCTGTAGCGAGACCGAAAGGTAGACAAGTAAATTCGTAAAATTTTTGGTCGAATTGGAATCTCAAAAACCTTCTGTCTGACTCTATTATCGAGACTGCGTAATAGGCGTCTTTCAAATCTATTGTTGCCATAAAACAACGTTCATTTATTAGATTGATCGCGGTTTTTCGGTCCTCTAGTTTGAAGTGGTTAGTTGTGATAAACTCGTTCAATTTTTTGAGGTTTAAGATCAATCGATTGCTACCGTCTGTTTTAGGGACCAGGAATATATCCGAAATAAATTGACCCTCAATCGGTTCGCACGGCACGATAGCTCCTTTTTCAAGAATCTCCCCGATTAATTTGGCCGTTTCCGCTTTCTCTTTCTGAGATTCGCAAGCCTTTTTAGAAAAACTAGCCTGAAAGGGCAGTGAATCGAATGGTATTTTGTAGCCTTTTATCCAAGATAGAAGTAACGGGTTAGAGGTTATCACTTCCCAGCTGCGTATAAACGACCTAAGTCTTCCCGCGATAGGACTTACAGGTTCTAATACTTCCGACGATAGTTCCGTTCCTGCTTCCTGGTCTCGTGCTTGTTGTCTCGACGGTGTGTCGTAAATCCATGCTCTCGTTCTTTCCTCCCGCCGAACGTCGATGGATATTGTTTTTGATTGTTCAGTGGTCGACGAGGCGGGGGTTTCGAGTTTTTTGCCGGTTTGCTCGCTTGAGCCTTTGGAGTTGGTTTTAACTCTCTTCGTGAGTTCTCTAGAGCTTTCGCCGACTTCAGTTTTTCTTCCAGCTGTTTTCCGAATAGCCACTCATCGGCAGTCGTAGCGCTTAGAACATTCTTAAGCGACGCATTCAGATTAGTCAGAATCAAACTTTTCCTAATGGTGGATTCGCCGTGTTGCAGGTCTGCCAATATTCGACTGACATCACTTAGAAGTTCAAGTGTGCTTAGTTTCTCGTCTTTATTTGCGACGATGTCGGAGAATGCTTTTCCAACGGCCGAGAGGCAGGCAGTAATCTTTGCTTGCTTTGCTAAGATTCGTTCGTCGCGTTTGACGACAGTTTCCTGCAATGATGCCTGAACTTCGGGATTAATTCTCGGCGGGTCAATAATCATGCAGTTGGACGGAGGTGGGTATTTATTTATTAGAGCCGTCCTGTCGTCTTCTGGCAGTCCTTTCATTAAAATGTCTTCCCATCGAATAGCCATATCTTTAGGGATAGCCGCAGCGAGTATTCGTTCCTCTAAGGACCGTTTACCCATAATTCCCAGGATCTTTGGATCTAGAGGGATTTCGCTGTAATTTGCTTGATCGATCTGTTGTGGATTCTCGGATCCACATCGCGGAACTCCCGTCTGAGGGGTTAGTATATTTTCAGATCCACTAACTGCGTTAGTGGTCTGTAAAGTCACTATGTGTGAGGGCGGTTGATTTGTAGAAAAATCAGTAGATTCCGGTCGTATATATGTAGGAATCTGATGGTCTTTTTCTTGTCGTGCGTAATTTTCTGTAGGGAAGGTCGTGGCTTCGACGCTTGTTTGAGAACTTCGCGAAGATCCAGATCGTCGATGGTGTCCTGAGAAAAAGACGATAACGTGTCCTCGAGTGAATCCATTATTTTGTTTTTCCTCTATGAGGTCTCTCCTATAGGTTAGAGCCTATATGAGAGGTTTGGAACAGCATGCCCGAGTATAACTCTCACGTGTGGGTAAGAGCCCACACGTGTGGCTTCTGCAGATTCTTTTTCGGTCAAAGCAATAGCTAACTTGAGCAGGTTAGAGCCTGAACAAGCGACCATCAGGTATATTCCTGATAATAATTTCCCACGTCCAAAGGGTAATCATCTCCCGACGATCGTGCTTCTGTAACACGATAAATGCAACGATAATTCAGTACTTACGACGTCTCCTCTTTTGACGTTTCTTTTCTCCCCGACGGAGAATTACATCCTCCAATCGCTTGAGACGTTTCTCTAGACGATTTTCCTGGTTTGTATCATCGAAAGATGAACTTCGGCCTCGTTTTCCGTCCATAATCGTTGATATCTCGCACAAGGATTAAATAAACATGTGGTTCTTCTTGGCACAAAGAAGAAGAATGAGCTCTCTTAGCAACACAGTCAACAAGCCAGACAAAAAAGTTTCAGTTGACTGTCAACATGTGGTAACTGGCGTGAAGTAGGGGGTACTACATAATGATCTCGAGGAAGAGGCGCGAAATACAATTAAAATATCAATTTGAAAAACGGTGGTATGGAATTATAAATACTTGGTTATTATTTGTAGTTTGAATACACAGTGACAAATAATTATGAGCAATAAAATAAGAATAATCTGCAAACATTTTCGAACTAGGGGTCCAAAACTGTTTTTCTTATTTTGTTATATATAATTAATAATTCTTACGTCACAGTTGATAATTCTTTGTAACCGTGTCCTCAAACGACAAATAATAAAGAAACTTGACGTCATACAACAGTTTCTTTAAATTGATTTTCAAAGTTGCCTACCCCTCACTTGAAAAAAATAATAATATCTCGAAAATGGTTTACTTTTGCATAAAGCATTACGGATTTGTTCGACAGCGGAACGCATATCCTACAACCTTTTTACGGGACCGTAACTAATAACTAGTAACTGATTGATAATTTTTTGAAGTTGATCATTTTGAATTTCCTTCTTCTCTTTAAATATCAATCAGCATTGATTCCGAACATAACGTTGAAGTGTCGATGATAATTAACGGCATTGCCTATTCGTATTATGCAAATGAACATTTGTACCAAGCTTTGTCGCGCAATGACGTGATTGCATCGAGATATTGGCGATAATCGAATTCGCCTATTTGACATAGTCTGCGAATCTAGAATTTATAGATGAGATCGGCGATGTGAGTGGAGGAAACGTGCGACCGAGATTGCTCCTGAATCAGGAAACTGCTGAATAGTCATTTACCGTGCCTATGTGTGTAAACATGTCTCTGTTGATATATGTAGATTCTGAGTGCATAAACATACATACATACGCACACCCCCACGTCATGTAGCATCGTGGCTTGATGCGGTACGATGGATCAGGATTTGTCAAGAATTACGAATATTTGAACGTTGCAAATAGTAATTATGAAAAGAGTTGTATACCTGTCGGGCAGAATGTCGTTAGTTTCGCGAGGATAGTCTTTAGCATGGGCGGAAAGTCCTAATTAAATATGAGGAGTCCTTTGCGGTAGGAATGTTTTGTGAATGATGATATAGGATTTTGCTTCCGGACGGAAAGCAGCAATGGTAGGGAGCTTTCCGAAAGAATTATGGTCGTCGTCGACGTTGAACCTGCGGTGAGATTAATTCGAGAACGGAGCGCGCTGTACTATGATCTGTGTCAACGATTTTCCGCCGTAAACGGATGTACGTCATACTTGGCGTTGTCGAGTTTTGTGCTTGCAACCCCGTTAGAATGTCCCGCAATTTTCAACCGGTTCACGTCGACACGAAAATATAGGTCTACGGAATTTCTTAATTCGAAAAGGCCGCCAAGATTCTTCGGAGCTCCGACCAATGAAATGGAGGATTTTTTTCTTCTTCAACAACTTTGAGATCAAACACGCACGAGATATTTATTCAATGATTCGTCGAGTTCAGGAAGGATACGATGCGCTGAAAAGATCTAAATAAAAAATTTGACATTTACAATTAATAGTACTAATTTTTCGGGAAAAATCTTCATACGCTCATTGTCACGCGGGTAGTTTGAACGAGCACCAATAACGATTAGATGCAATTGAGGTAATTGCCGAAATTGTACATATGAAGCCGGCAACATTTGCTCTGTTAATTACGTTATTAACGAGTCTGTAACATTCTGCCAAACCCTTTTGGCAATGCACGTTCTGTATTGCCAAAATTATACTTTGTCGACACGAGAGCATGCAGGCGGCAACGCACGCATACGCAGCACAATGGAAAACGATTATGGCGCGTTAGAAGACTGTACAAACGTAATAGTCGGTGCGCGTTCACTGCGCCATACGAAAAAAGGATGTTTATTGTTTTACAGATAAGCTCACTGACTCGTAACGCCCGAGGGTCGACGAGCCGTGATTGAAATTCAACCGGCTTTCCTGAATCACAAATTCCTCAACCAGCTGGTGGACCACGGATTTTGAGGAGTAGTTGAGTCTGCTGGTGACTTGTGTCATAAAAACGACAACGCCGATGACGTATGCTTCGCCGAACCTCTACGAAACGAGGCACATCAATTGCAACGACAAAAAGTGACATGCAAATTCACAACCTATGAAAGGCTGAACCGCAACAAAGAAGAGCACACGAATTTCTAAATTCTATCTTCTTCGCGAGTTCATCAACTGTTCGTTGATGTAGTAAAAATAAATTGCTCTAAAGTGGCTTGGAGGACATATGTAAATGGCATCAAATTGTCGATAATGATTACAGAAGTATATACTACCTAAGAGGCTCAATTGTTCAAGGAAAAAAGTCATCGGTGGCTGGCGATAAAATAAAGAAAAAAATCAAAAATTAACTCGGTTCTGAGTAATTCGCGAAACTGACCAAACCGCCATCATTCGCCCTTAGCGATAAATCAAACTTACGACATTAAAATTGCTGTTCGTAAATATACGGGACTACTTTTATATCCAATTTCGGACGTATTTTGACGAGTAACGAATTCCAGATCGCCAAGCAGTGCAAATTCAAAATACGGAAAGAAGGAGCAAAGGCAAATAGGACGAAGAAAGAAGAGAAGAATAAGTGCATACATTACGAGATGTTGAGTTCAAACAGTACGGCGGAAATCCGCATCTAGAAAGCATTAATCTTGGCGCTCACGAAGTTGATAGTAAGGGTGAGTTGTTTACAAAGCGAGGGAATCTTCTATTCTACGCGAGAAGTATGGCAGCGAGTTTGCGGGAAAGCCCCGTGATCCCTATTCATTGAGCAAACTTTGAAGACCGAAAAAGACGGCGATCGGGATTCGGGGACGCCGAGGTGGACTTCTGGGGTAGCGAACGGTGAGGGGATTCGATGAATGAGATCGGAGAAAGCTCGAGAAATTTCGAGCGATTGTGAAGGATTAAATCTTCAGCGTAAAAGAGGCGAATATATTTGGCAGTCTCCTTTAAGTGTGCGACTAAAAGAAGAAGTATTATCAAAGTAACACCGGGCAATCCATAGACGTCGAACGTCTTGATGAAAAAGTGAGCGAAAAGTAGAGCGTCAGTAGGCAAACAACGTATCTCGAATCTACGTTGGTGAACAACGCTTATGTAGTCGTATAAAGGGTTTTTGCTCTGTAGTGTGTTGCAATTCGCCACGGTGTGTGGTCTGGGTCGAATCCTCGGCTACATCGGCGGAAGGCCGTCGGTGGGTGCCGCAATGTCGCAGTCCGGCTCTGGTAGGCCCAAGGGGCCTCAAACCCAGGCCCAAGATCAAGATCAACAACAGCGTTCCGCTGATCACCAAAGTGACTCTGTACAGCAGAGCGAGGGATCAACATCGCAGGCTGCCGGCCAGAACGGTCGTACGGATCCGATGAAGACGGCCGACAACACTAAACCCGATATGTCGAACGGCTTCGAGAACCGGACCATCGATTACGACAGATTCAGTGTTCACGAGCGAAATCAAAGTAGCATAGGTACCTTTCAACAAGCTCAACAATCCAGAGCTCCTTTACAGTATTCTACAAACTTGAGTGATTTACCGCCGGAGTATTCGAGTGCCCCACAACAAACTGTCCAGTACCCGACACTGAGACGTCCATCAGCCGCTGGTCAACCGGAAGATCGACATCCGATCATTGCCCAATTACCGCCACCACAATATCAACCAGAGAAATCGTCGAACGAAAGGGTGCAGCACGTATCACAGACGAGCACACAAACCCTACCGGTTCAATCACAGCCCCACTTTGTAACCGAATACTTGACCGACCAGGTGCCGCAATATGCGCAGATTCGGGCTGGTCAGTTCGAGGTAAGATCTCAGATTTATTCTCAGCAGCAACCACAACAGCAACAGCAGCAGCAACAGCAAGTCAGAGACTATGGAGATCGGGCTGGTTACGTAACAAGGGACGTCACGTATCGAGAGCAGGCTGGAGCCACCCTTTACGCGCATCCCCCAAGTACCGGAAATCCAGTTTTCTCCGGGAGTGGTCCCTACGTTACCGTTCAACACGCTGGCTCACAACTCCACTCACAGTCAACGAGTCCGCAGCCCCCTTACTTCACCGGGGTGGTCCTACCTAGCCAGCCACCCCCGGGTTACGCACAATTCGCACCGGGCCAGCCCCAATATTCATACAGTCAATATCCTCAGACAGTGATGAACCCCATTCCTTACAATACTCACGGAGCAATCTACCAGCCGCAACAGTTTACCCAACAGTCGCCAAATTCACAGAGATTCTCGCAAGACCTGTCGCAGTATCAAGCGCAACCGATTATTCAGCCGATCGCTCAAAGCGTAATGGCAGGATCGGAAAAAAGTGGTGCACGCGGACCAAAACCCATGGTACCGCCTAGGGGAAACTCGAAGATTACAACCCACGGTGATCCGAATCACAGAAAGCCAGGGACGGCTGATATACCCGGGCAAAAGACAACAGCCTCGCTACCGCCAAAGTATGAACCTCCGATTGCTCAAAATCCTCAAGTGTCTCAGGAACCGGTAATACGAGGTGAAGCGACGCTTTTGATAGCTGGCAGTCAAGTCGGTCCCGATGGACAGGAACGGCGATTTCTGTCACCCATCAATCAGAATCCGAGGACGAGACAGGATGGTCTGTACGTCGATTTGAACGGTGAACAAGTGACGCGAGAAAAGGCTGTAGACGCAGTTGCGTCGGAATGCGGTTTTTACGTTTCAAGATCCGAGCACAGGAAGTCGGTTTCAGTGGACGTTACAACGAGCTTTCAGAGACGCAATGACACGATAACTTTCACTTTTCCGGGTGATAATATGCAGCAGGACGCAATTGCCGCTCGTAAAACGGCTTCTCTTGGAGATCGCAAGCGACAGGATAGTACCCAGGTGCTCCCGGTGGAACCTAGGCGAGTCGAACCTGTTCTGCGAGTGTCACCGATGAATTTCGATCCTCGACAGGAGAATCGAAAAAGCATTGCGCCCGAAAGAAAACCCGAATGGGGCAACGTTAGCCCGAATCAACGTGGAGGAACAATATCGGCCCAGGAGAATAGACGGTCGGATTACTTCGAGGAACATAGACGATCGCCAATGAATGTTGAAGCCAAGAGAATGGAGGACGTTCGGAGATCACCTATGCCATTCGTACCGATCAGGGATCCGTCCAGCGATCGTGCAGCCCAGAAAAGTCCGTCCTTTGGCAATCAAAACTTTGAGAAAACGAGACAAGAATTAGCAATATGGGCAGAACAGCGACAACGTCAAGAATTAGAAAGAGGCATGTATACGGGCCAAATATTCTCAACAAGCCCACGCTCACGAAATCCATCTGAGGAACGACGCGATCCAAGAACAATTTTACCAATAGATGAGCCGCGAAAGGATCCCCGGTTGCCGCAAACCGCTTTTCAACCAATATCCAACATAACTCAAAGCAGTATAATGGAGCAACGAAGACATTTGCGTCACGTTAGTGCTGATCTCACCAAGCACATGGAACTTTCCAGAAAGGATTTCGATGATCAACCAATCACAGGATCAGTGGCAAATTTGGTTCCAGTCATAGGCAGTTCTATAAACTCACAGAGAGCAAGCCCAAATATTTGCCATCAGTATCCCGCTCTGAGCGAGGCGAAGCTAGACACAAAGACATTACAGTTGACGGTAGTTACGGATTTTGGCGATAATCACGCATCGAAATCCAACGTGGAACACACAGATCACATAATTCACAGTCATCGGAAGAGTCATAATGTTTCGTCGAGCTTAACTCACAGCAAGAGTCAGGCCGACAATCTGCAGTCTCAAACGGAAGCGCAGAACGACAAAATCGATGCACTCCAAGCCCAACAGCAGCAGCATCATCAGCAGCATCAACAGCAGCAAACTCAGCAAATGCAGAACCAGCAGAGTCTTGATATGATATCGGAAAAACTAAGTCAATTCGAACGACAACAGAGTGACCTCCAAGCTAAATTGCAATGCCTACAGAATCAAAATCAGATTCTCGATAAGGTGGCGTTATTTCAACAACATCAGACGGATCTGCACGTGCGATTTCAGTATCTCCAGGAGAGACAGCCAGGAGAAAAAAGTATGCGGCAAACAACGGAATATCAGCCACAAACTTCAGTTGGTGATATGCATCAGATAAAGATGACTACGTTGCCGGATCATCTCTTAGAAGTCGCCGAAAAGGTGACGCCCATACCGAATCAACAGCAACAACCTCAGACTTCCCATCGCCAGTCCCTTCATGTCGTTCCAAATTACGTATCGGCTCAGAGTTTGCAAAATCAAACTTGTCAATCCTTGGGCTGTGATCGCCTCTCGCCTCGCTTGCCGCTTGTTGACTCTGCCGATTCCACCACGGGCATTGTGCAATTAACTTTACCGAGCAGCACCGAATTTGACCGGAGCGAGGGTGTTCGTAGCTCGTTGCAATATCGATTGTCCTGCGCGTCTGACGTTCCCGACAACGTTACGATCGTGGCATCCGCGTCGGGTACATCGAACGCGGCAACGGTTTCGGGATCTGGCAATATTACCGGCACCTTGAAGAAGGTACCACCCGAAAAACCACCGAGAACATCGCTCATAGTTCAATCGCCAGAATCTGAGGTAAATTAATCGATGTTGTCTGATAGTCGATGTCGTGTTAAATCGTCGAATAGAAGTATTTTTGTTCATCTTCCATTCATTCCTCTTTTCCATTTTGCTATAAGCACATGACATTTTTCGTAATTTGTTAGACATTTTCCTATACTTGACCGACAGGTATTCCATAATTTGTATTCCTTTATCTTTCTACAGCCACTCGATCTGTAATGACTTTTCAAATGTGCTGGGAAAGCGAAAAAGTTCGATCCCGACTATCCTAGTTATACGGTAATGAGAGTTTTTCCTAGTCGGGCACAGCTTTCCCAATCCTTGAGAACTCGTTACAGGGTATATTGGGTCGGATGGGCTTCCTGGAAACTCGCTTCCGTATTTTGTGGTGCAACTCTACCTCTGCTTATACGGAAATATTTAAATTCGCAGTACATGAACCCGCGAGTAAAAGGAGCTGTTGGCCTATGTACCGAAACTCTTCCCTTACGCATTCAAAGCATGAATATTCCTTAGGATAAATACGATTTTTCGTCTACTGCTTTGTGTCAATTCGTTAAGATTCTCAGTGCTACGAGATAAGCCAGGCAATGATCCAAGGTGGTCAGCACCTCGAAAGACAAGCTTTGCATTGAACCAACTATGTCATCCTCTGAGAGTGTCTTTGACACATTACACCACCGTGTATACCATGTACTGGCTGAGCGAGAGCTACCACGTTGAGATAGTAACGGATGTCGCCGGATGGGCAAGCAAAAACATGACAAATCTGTGGTCTTGAATACACTTTGTCGAACAGGGCTATCTACGCCTTTATCCCTTTGTTGAAGTTAACTTATAAAACACCGAATCAGGTATAACTAATTGATGACGCGACCTCGTCTACGAATACAGTGGCAGACCTCAAATGCAACGAGGAGCTGTTGGGGAGATCCGAAGTGGGGGTCCTCCAGTCCCCCACTCACGTACGCGCGACAAGGGGCGTTACTAGCATCAATTCGCACACGCAATTGGCTCACTTGTCCCCACCTCACCTACTGTCGCTTCTGCTGAGTTCACAGAGAGTTTCAACTGTTTGTGTACTTTTATATATATATATATATATATATATATATATATATATATATATATATATATATATATATATATATATATATATATATATATATATATATATGCCATGTATCCACTTGCTATTAGAGAGGATTAGCGGATTATTACGTGGTAATTACTACCGGACATACCCGCTCTTCACATTTAATTTTTCTGCCGTTCCTTCAAGCAGTATTTTTCTCCTTTTATCCCAACTTAAAAAACACTTTATCTCAGTATTGCCCTCAGTGCTCGTTTTGTTTTGTACTTTTTCTATCTTCTCTACATCATCTACTCAAGAGACGGAAAGATTTATAGATTTATGCGGGATTTGTATTTGTTCACACGTAATTACAAATCTTCAAAGGCCGAATAATCCAATGAACGGTAAAGGGCAGGGTTTCCCAACCTGGGGTCGACGTGCACGTGCGAGCGGGCGTTCTAAGGGTCCGCCGTTAAAAAAGGTTGGGAGCGGCTGGTATAGGGGAGCCTAAAAATACGTTCGCAAAAAGTCCTCCATAATCTTCACGGTTTTTAAGATCTTCAGACAGATCCATTTGCTTGATCCGATAAGTACGCTTTTCTAGAACTCTTAGCCCGCCGGTATTACCAGCAAAATACGTATAATCTTATCAACCTTTACACGCCGACGCTTCATGGGTAAATGAAGGCGCGCAGCTTCATGCAAACTCTTCCTCTCTCCACGTCATTCACTCTCTTTCAAGTAAACCTCACTCCTTTTAAGACCTTCCCCGATGCACTGTTCTAGCCTGTGGTGAACACCGTCGCCACTTGAACGGCTCAATTACGGGCTCCTTTCTTCAAAGCTTCTTGAATGCGTACGAGATACTCGGGTTCTTTTGAAACATGAGCCTACAGCCGCAAGGCTCGTACCATTATTCGATGTAAGTATGTTTACGGTCGTCATTATCTTGGCTTCCTTCCTCGGAGTACCAAACTACGTGAGGTTTACCATAATAGCTCACTTGCATTTGGTGAAAAATGTTATATATATGCTGAGCATTTATGCCGTTTGAATAGTTGAAACAATCAGCCATGTGTGGATGATTTGCTGGAATAACTTCCTCTAATACGTGAGAAAGAGAGATTTTAAAAAGGAACTAATGCAAGCTATACTTTGATATTTCACTAGCGAGCATGAACGTCACTTAACTTCGTAGAGTTAATGGGTTATTAAGTTTACATTTGCTATGACAATGCGACTTAATAATATTAATTTAATTGCACAGGGGGCCCGAGAAGTGACGTAAAAAAAATCGAGATGCCTCGTATCAATACTCATCTGAATCACCGCCATGGATATTGTTACGATCTTTTTTAGTTTTCGATTTTAACAAAACATTTAAACATTTATTTGGAGAATTTTCCTATTGCGTAGATTTTTTCCACTTTGTGTATGTACTTTCTTCGCGATTATTTATTGCTGAATAGAGCACTTTATAACGATAACACGAGTAAAACAATTGCGAGGAAAGTGCATATAGAGAATAGTAAAAAGAAATGAAAATCTATGTTACGGGAAAACTTGAAAAAATATTTAAAAATGCCTTTTTCTCGAAACCTAAAAAGTACGATACGAAGTATTCCTTTTGGACGTCACTTTTTGGGCCACCCAATAGAAAAATAATATATTAACGGGTTACATCTACCTCATGGTCAGAAAAAAAGGAATTTTTGCCGGGAAATCGTGTGCAGATTAACAAATAACAGTATACTATTAAGTATCTTTTACAATTTACTATTGAAAATTATTTAGAAATATAGTGCTTGGACGAAGAGTTTAATAAAACATCGATCTTTGAAAAAAGTGTTTCAGTCTAAAGTAAAAGTATCGATTTTCGGTGAAAAATTCGTGGAACCTACCTGTAAACGCCCATAACTTTCTCAACTTTAAAGGGACCGACTTGACATTTTCAGAGAATATTTTTGAAATGTTATCTTATGGGAATGTGGCAAAAAGAAAAATCGGCACTTTAAAAAAATGTCAACTATAGGTATAAGCCCGTAAACTCTGAATAGAGAATTTGTAACGTTCAGCCTTCAAGTTGGTTTCAAATATCCAAATCTAATTACTTCTAGTATCCGATGCTCGAGTGAGGGCTGAATTTTCCCATACATGATGCTTTAAACGAAACATGTGCTCATATTTCCGTTGAGCACAACATATACACAATATTTTCTCATCTCCATCTGGTATAATTTAATCAGGAGATATGGGAGCTGGCACTCGAGAAGATCGTTGGCCGTAAAAAAAAAACCCAAGTTAATCATAGTGAAAAAACAGTTGTTAAAGAGACAGAGCGAGAGAGAGAGAGAGAGAGAGAGAGAGAGAGAGAGAGAGAGAGAGAGAGATTTGCTCGGTCCGTGATGCTGCACGATAGAAGCGACGAATTGTCCGAATTACACGGGTTCAAATATTACGCATCCCGAGATTTAATTTCCACGAACAACTGCACCTATCGAGATGAATTAAGGGTGGAACTACAAAGCGGATGAAGAATAATACGAGGATTTACATGAATTTATGGGGTTGAAGGTTTCATCGTTGGAATACAACGAAAATTCTTTTCAAATTCTGGTTCCATCATCATCCAGAATCATATTTTGCAAATTTGTTGTAGATCGTTAAATAATAATCCTAAAAAATGTTTGCGTAATTTTCGTAGCTCAAATCTGCTCAACGAAATTTGGGAAATTAAGGCGTTACCCCCACTTGTAGCGCAAAAAAAGGCCTTTTTCATGAATTTTTTAAAAGAAAACTACAAAACTTTTTTAATCGATCAATATACCATCTTAAAGAACACATCTTGAAGAACTTTCAGTAATTTTTTTATTGAAAAATATTACATTGTTTCGTGGCAAATGGCCGTCAATGAAATAATGTTTTTATATACACGGTTTGCGGTGACCAACATGGCGGCGAAGTGGATCATTTGAAAAAAAAATGCGGATGGATTTAGTCAAATATAAGTATAAACTAGTCTTTAATCGAAGGATTTTAAAAAATATTCATTTTTCACAAAATGGCGGACACTCAAAGTTAATGGTTCGATTTTAACGAAAAAAAGGGCCGTTTTTTGGCTATAAAACGGCCATTTTTTTCGAAAAAAAAATCGAACGATTAAAGACTACATTTTTATGTAATAAATAAGCCTGCAAAATTTCAAGAAGATCGGTTCATTAGTGTTCGAGTAATCTTGGTCACCGACTTCAGAAATGCCATTCTGAGAAAGACGCGTTTAAAGTTTCTCTTTCAACGCTCTTTCAACGCGGATTCTTCTCTTTCAACGCTCATATCTCAGTCAATTTTGTTCGGATCGACTTGAAATTTTCAGGACATATTCTCAGATACTTATACTTCAAAAAAATGCAATAAAAAAATCGATTTTTTCAAAATCGCAAGTGGGGGTAACCCCTTAAAAGAAAATCATTTTCGTTACATTGCAACGATGGAAACTTCAACGTCGTAAGAATTCTGCTGAAGGGATCTGAATTGCTAAAAAGGCAAAATATGTGTTACGCTGTCGAACTCTCTTACCGCACATACATAAAACTCGTCTAATTTCATGCAAACAACAAATCAAACGAGAGTGAGGGAAAATAACTTTCTATCACTATAAAATTTCTATGACTATTGAAAGTCTTTTTTGTAAATTGAGTTTGTAAATTTCTGATAAGATTTTTTTTAACCTTTGATTGTTTTCTACAGCCTCAGTCGGCCAGAAAAAAATTAAGCAATTGAAAATAATTATTTTTCGTTGCGTTCCAACGAGGCAAAGTTCAACGTCAAACTTCAATTCAGGAAACTCGCGTTTCCTGAAATCTCGAGAGCAGTATACGGAGAACCGTGTCTTCCTGTGACGAGTAACTGAAGCACGCTGGTATTGCTCTCGTATTTCACATTTTACCTTTATGCAATGACGGACGAATGTGTTCTCTCGACTTATAATATTCGTGGGAGTCTCGTGCGAAAGGAGTACGTTATAATGCATAAAATATCTGTACATGCTTTGTGCATGTATCTGTTTGCCGACGTTCCCGGAAGCATCGCAAAATGTTGCAAATAAAAGTAATAAGAAATTACACGAGTGGATTTCGCGTCGGAGCTGATATTAATAATAATTGCGAAAATGATGAAAACGTGGTGCATCGTGAATAAATGATCAGATATTCTTCAGAATATCATTTATCTATTCGAAGCATTATTCACTAATACTGCGACATTTTTCTGATCATTTTTTTTCTACGAATTCGCAAAAAACTCAAAATCGGAATTCTTCTACCAATTTGCACAACATTTTATCCGTATATACCTTATATAGTCCTTCATTACTGTACCAAAATTTAGATCGACATGCAAAATAATAGCGAAAGTTATTGTGCAAAGAGACACCTTTGCAAAATTTGAAGTTGAAATCCGTTTACCGATTTTCACGGAATTACATTTGGTCATATGTTCCATGTGAAAATGTGTACACATATTGTGGTAACTTTCAACTGTATTTTAAGATTTTTCATTTATAAAAATAACTATTTTGAAAGCTGCTATATCTGATTTCCGGGAGAACCGCTAAAAAAACGTCTTGCGGTAAGCACAATATCTCTGGACTGGATCATCCAAAATGACAAAACCAAAAATATTTCGTTAATATAATGGATTATCTTATAATCGATCGAAGAGATAAGCAAAATTATAATTTTTGACAAAATGGCGGCTTCTCAAAAAAAAAATCTATTTTCGACAAAAATGTAGGCCTTAAATTGTTTATAAAATGAAAAATAATTATCGGTGAAAAAAAACCATTCGATTAATTACTGAGAAATATACTTGAAAACATTGTGTTAAAATTTGAGACTGATCGGTTCAGCCGTTTCCGAGAAATCTTGCTCGCCGACTTTAAAAACACAGTTTTGAGAATACGCGTTTAAAATTTCAGAAGCACTTTCGAACGCTCTGACACGTCATTAAAAATGTGCGTGTAACTTCGAGAATATTCGCCGGGTCGACAAGAAATTTTCTGTGTGTGTACTTAAATTATATGTACATAACAAAAAAAAATATAAAAAATTCGATTTTTCGAGAATTTAACTGTATATAACCCCTTAAGGGCTTACATCCATCTGAGACGGCTAAAAGTAAGGTTATGTTTAAGATTTTTTTTTGCATAAAACTGAATTTTATTGAACATCCATGATATAGATTTTAAAGTATGACATTTTATCTACATTGTGTGAAAATTTGGTTAAAAAATTTCAAACGGTAAAAATTTTACAATCGTTTTCCTGGGACGTGTTTTTGTTGACAGCGTTTGCGGTACCAGACGTGCCTCTGCCATTTTTTATCTGAAAAAAAATATTTGTTTCTTAAAGTAGATAGAGAAAACTAGTACTTATCGAGCCGGAATTCAAGAATTGATTTTTTTCGGTACATGGCAGTCGCTGGAATAAAACAGGCGATTTTTTGCCTCAAAATAGTTCAGTACTTATGATAAAAAAAAAAAAAAATTATGCCAGAGATCGAAAAAACGGCTTGACAAGATTATCGGGTGAAGCATAACTGTGCAAAATTTGATCCCGATCGGTCCAGTAGTTGCGGAGATATTTCTGGAACCGATTTTGAACGCACTATTTCGAGTGAAACGCGTTTAAAGTTTGCTCGGGCCGTTAGTCGTTGCTCACTCGGTCAGTTACAAAATGCTATAACTTCGTCATTACACTGAGAAAAAGAAATCGTTGAATGTGCAAAATGCATTTTGTTGTTTCGAAATTTTGTTGTTTTAACAGTTGCTCAGACATGCTAAATAAGCTACAGCTCACACCACTAAAACTATCAGTTAGATTAACTGATCAAGTTGCCAAAAGGAATCAAAAATCAAGTTGAACGTATTTAAAGATACATTTTGTTAGACCTATTAAATTTTGGTTGGATGAACGAATTTTTTTTTTTCAGTGTACTGCGATTTTCCTTATGAAATTTTCAGAGTACACACTCAACGGATAGTACTTTCGATTATTTCTAAGCACCTTTTGAAAAAATCGATATTTTTTACCTACCCAGGTGTATGTGAGCTCTTAACGCGGTCCTCTAGTTTCTCGGCTGTTTTTTACGGCTTTTTCAATCATTTTTTACGGGCAAAGCATCGAAATAATCAATCTCATTGTTTTTGCATAATCTTTATTAACACTTAAATAAGCTTTACAAATTTTTTGAAGTAAAAATATATAATAGAATAAAGGTTATAGTGGCCGACAGGAAGACATCAAGTAAAAGAGGTGCTTGACGGTGAACAAGATTGCGGCTGTTCTGCTTATCTGAAATAAAAAAACCAAACGGCATTTTAATCTTCATATTTAAGACTAGCGATTGAACTAGAGTGAATTCAAAATTACAAAAATTGACTTTTTTATACACTTTTGAAAATGACATTCTATTTTTTACTCATTTTTCTTAAGTTTTTTCGCTCGTACAAAAAAAAACTATCGAAGCAATCATGATAATCCTAGTTCAATCGCTGGCTTATAACATATTAAAGACGCTGTATAAATTTGAACAAGATCGGTGCAGTAGTTTCTGAAATATCGTGGTCACCGTTTCGAAAAATGGTGTTTCGAGAAAAACGCGTTTGAAAGGTCGCGCATGTGATTTATACTAAAAATTTCATCTCACCGTCAATCTGCTATGCCTGGACCATACAATAGGCCTTCCTCTTCTTCTTGGAAGTCACGCAGAGCTGCTCCGTCTTCCCTTCTCGCGATTCGGGCCTGTTTTACAACATCACTCGTGCGCCTTCCTGAACGGTCGATCCGAGAGCTATCACGCTGTTGAACACATCCTTTAGCTTGTGGGCCGATTTTCACTCCCATGGTTCCCGAGGTCTTCAGGATAGATTTGAATCCTTCGTTGAAGATTATGACAGCGAGAAACGTGGCGATTTCAACCACTTTTGGCCCAGAATGGAGGTGCTTCGGAGCAAAAATTCAGATTAACGAATTGAGCGACTCGTTATTATTTTGAGTTTCCGCTCCCAGGCATCTGCTTAACAATTCTTCTTTGGATAAATCCTCATAAATTGGCTTTATAACTTTTTGAACTGCTTCAGAAAGAGGCGGTTTATTGTGTTTGAATTGCTTAGCCTCTCCGAGAAGCTCATACCTGCTCCGTTCCAGGGCCGTAACTTGTGAACCACTTCGAATATCGAAAAATCCTTTGGCACACATTTTCTACACATGTTGTAGATGTGATTTATGAAGAAAAAAAAATCGATTTTTTCGACCCGAGAAACTAGAGGACTGCCTTAATGTGGTAACGCATCTATTAGCCAGCTTAAAATTTAGTGCATGTCATTTCGCCGAAGTGTAAACAACTTTTTCTTCGTAGTGTTGAAGATGCCAAATTTCGTGCCAAAAAAGAGTAGTTGCGGAGAATTTTACTGCACTACTGTATTTTAAAAGAATCTGCAGCTGAAGCACACAGAATCATTATTGAGACTCATGGTGACCATGCTCTGTCGGAAACAACATGCAGAGATTGGTTTAAACGCTTCAAAAATAATTATTTTAATGTGTTGATTCGGAGGCTTTCTTCATGAAGACTCATGTCAGACGCTAGCTGAACGTGCAGAGTCATTAGGAGTTGATCAGTCTACAGTTACGAAACATTTAAAAGCATTAGGAATGATTAAAAAAAAATAAAACATTAATTTTCACGAAAAAGAGCAAGAACTTATTCAACATCCCACTAATTCCCTGAAATTCAGAGGATTCTTCACGTGTACAATGATTTCTTTACGAGGAATAGAAAAAAATATGAAAGCCGGAAGTAGAGCCATCCGTGAAAATTTGTTTGTGAAGAAACGAGTCAAAGTATGCTCGGATCCCTTAGCTGACGCGAGTATAACTAGTCGTATTAGCTCGCACTGATCGATGTTGGCAAAATGGAGGGAGCCGGTAGCGACGATGAGAAAACAGAGAGGAAAAAGAAGAGAAATGGAAACAGGCGCTTCATAAATGAGGTAACCACAGGAATCGTACAAGCCTGAGCGATCATGTACGCCAGTGAAATGTCAGTGTGAAATATGGGAAAAAATACATTCGTACCGCAACCAATTCCGTCAACATTTTTGCTGCTGGCATTTTTTTCCTTTCAAATCACATTTATAGCTGTATTGGAGCTTAACCCATCAGGCTATGGCGATTGCTTCAACGAAAGCAGCCATTCATTTTGCTTCATTCCATTATTCTCATTGTCGTATAGTAACATATGTAAACGCCTTCTCTATGGGTGTACATGTGCGTGCGTGTGTAATGAATGGAGCAGCATGCCATTCGAGCTGAATGGCTGAATGCCTGAAGGAAATAAATGTAGAGTCCAGCAGATTAAGCATTTTATTTTTTTGTATAATTATATATGTTAGGATTACGCTTTCGTTCAAAGTAGAATGTCCATTCATAATCCCGGCGGAGCACCAGAATGCGCTCGTCCGGATGCATAGCTTTTCTTGTTCCCAGACCTTATGAGCTATTATTTTACCTTCTTCAACGTGTATGACCGAGGTGAATATCCACCCTTATCTTGTTTCTAAAATCGTCCCTACAAAGATGAAAGAACTTACGGGTTTACGTCCGGTTGTAAAAGTCGAAAAGTCACTTTTTTCAAAACCAACTTATTTTGACAGTACATCATCTTAAAAATGTTCCCAGGAAATTTTAAGGGGGCTGGAGAAAAATTTTCAGATTTATAGGCTGTTATGGTGACGCCCGTTGGAACGATCGGAGTGTCGTTCGAAACTTTAAACGCTTTTTTCTCGAAAGTACGGTTCCAAAGTCGGTGAGCAGAATATCTCAAAAACGAATGCATCCATATTTCTGAATTTTCGAGGGTTTTGTCTAGACATAGAAAAACAATATTAGATCGAAGGAAAGTTTTTTTTCCGATACTATACTTTCGATTTGACGAACGAAAAAAACCCATTTTTTTCGCAAAAATCAAGACTCACTTTGAATACGCGTCGTTTAGTTTTAAGTAGACATTTCGAAAATTCGTTCAATTAATCATAGGATAAGCTGATATACTAACGAAATCTGTTTGATTTTTTGAGTTCGGATAGCCTGGTTCAGAAGGGCTCACCACAAAAGACGTTTTCGATAATAGTGAAATATTTTTACATAAAAAAATTGCAGAGTGTTCTTCAGATGCCTTATTTTTGAAGATAATTATCATTAAGATTTTCTGAGAAAATAAATCCCCCAAATGAGCTGTTTTCGACGGTTACAACTAGGCATAACCCGTTAATAGTACATCATTTTATTCATTTTTTGATGCCATCACGATCTCATTGGTTTTACCCTACAACTGCACTGGAACTGCAGTTTCACCCTACAACTGTACTGTAACTGCAACTCATCTGTAACTGCACTATCTTCAATTCTCGCCCACATGAAAATAAAAAATAAATCGAAAAATATATAAAACATGTATTAAATATAATTGGTTCCAAAAGTTGGATATCCCAATTATATTTTTGGGTAAGAGTAAATCCTATGCCATTTATAAATATAAATTCATTTAAGATACATCTTAAATATATCAAACATACAAACTGAAAGTATGTTTTATATATTTTGAATATGGTTGGTTAAGCAACTTGAGTAACAGATGACGTTGCGAATGAAAAACATCTTCAAGTCGGTATCTCGCGATGACCTAGCCGCACTAGCCGGAATAAATGATTGGATAAAAAAATTGAAGGTTATGTAATTCCATGCGATTATCGCTCTCTATGCGAACGCAATTAAATAATTGAGCCGATAATGTTAGTTACTCTTGTTAATCCACACATTTCTCAATAAACTAACATTGTGTATTGTACGATATGCAGACGATACGAAAGTTCAACAATTTAACAAGTAGAACTACCTGAGTGGACAACGTCCCAGCTCATCACTCAGAGGTCCCGGGTTCGAAACCACCTTAAGGCGTGTAAGCGTCTGATATAATTTCAATTTGAACCATTGATATATTTGAAGCGCAAACACCATAATCGTAATTAATGACAACGAAAAATATCGTAAAAGGGTGCAATGATGTAAATAACGTCGTAACAAAAATTTTAAGCATATTTCAAGTATAGTTTGAATATATTTCAATAATATTTTAAATGTAGTATGAACATATTTCAAGTATACTTGAAACGGACTATGAACATATATCGTGTACATTTTAGATGTAGTTTAAATACATTTAAAGTATATTTCAATTATAATACGAATACATTTAAAATACATTTGTAGTTTATTTTTAGGGTAATTTGAGTACATTGTAAGTATATTTTCAATATAGTTTGAATATATGTAACCGCCTATCCAACATATATTTTTATATACATTCTGAAGATCTATTTTGGCCCAAAAGTTTGATTACGCGAATATATTTTTAATGCATTTCTCGTATATATTGCATATATCTAATCGATATCTAAGATGGATAATATATATCTGAAATATATTTCACATCCATTTTTAATATATCGAAAAATATATTTTTACATATATTTTATTCCCGTGTGGGCGAAGAGACTCCCTCCCTGAGTATCGCCTACATCCATTCTTTTCTCACGCACTACGATACCGCAAACGGACGAGGATGCAGAGAAACTGCGGAAAAACCTGCGTCGATGCGCTCAGCTATATTCGACTGAATTTCGATTTTATAAACAATTACTGGCACAGCCCAATGCAGCTCAAGATACGGAATCACTGGAGCCGCACGCCGATCACGCGCTTTGCCATATTCGGGTTCATCTGATGAAAAATCCATTCGAAGGTCGCAGAAAATCAGTAAATCACTTTTCAACGATCGCGTAGGATCGAAATTTCATCGCGATCATACGTTTCAGCGTTGATTTTTTGCCCAACCGTATTTATTTATACCTACCCAAGTTAAATTGAGTTCTCAGGTTGAAATACATTCGGGCATGGTTCGATCGTAAAATATTTTTCGTGCACGCGACAGAATTCGACTCCGAAAGTTTTAAATGCTTTTTACGTCTGGCGTAAAGGACAGCGACTACATACGAGCGAGCGGTGCGATTACTTTTTTCGCCACAGAAATTTGCGCGTATTATTCGTACGGGTATACGTATCGGAATTTCGATTAAACGAGGATTTATGATTTTATCGAATGTGACAGAATGCACGTACCTGTATTGCAACATATCGTTATCAGGGTGCGACAATTTTCTGTCCGCGAAATTTTTCACCGGCTTCTGCCCCCCCCCCCCCTCTTGTTCCGGTTCTCGGCGGTGAGTTCGTTTATTAACGGTATGACAAAACTGCGTCACGATGTCACGGTGGTCACTCCACACGGGGTACATCGAAAAACGTTAATTACAATCCGGGGACCGTACACAGGTACTTTCTGACAGCTACGAAACAAAAGGGCGCGAGCCGAATCATTCAACGCCGAAGGTGACACGGGCTACGCCATTTCATCATTGATGGTCGCGATGTATAGTCGCGTTTATACGTGCACTCAGCTCCCGTATATCGTGTGCAATTACGCGACCGAATTACCTCGTGAAATTCGCATCGGGATCAGCGTCGAATTCAAATTTACGGTTTTGTTTTGTAGTTCGACAAAGCCCTCGGGGGGGAAAAAAAACGGGAGTGTACGGCAGCGCGGGGTCGACAAAGCGAGCGGACTGAAGAATAATTAGGTGCCTATCGATTTCTCGGCGAGGAGGTGAACGGGAGGACGGGAGGGCGACCTTCGAGTCCTCTCACTGTCAATTCTGCAGTATACGCGCACTGCTCTATATTCCACATCCTATTTTTCCATCCGACATTTTTTTCATGTCTCTTTTTATGATTCCGCGCCATCGGATTTTCCACGGGACAACCGCGGCCGGCCGATTCACGGAATATTGATGGAATTTTTTAATTTGATTGTTAATCAATGGAAACCTCGCGCATGTTTATGATGCGCCGCACCGATTGATTTTTAAACGAGCCCTGGTGCGGCGAAAGACAAAATGTGCCCTGAATATGTTAATTTCCGGTTGAACTTCTTTATTTCACCTAGGCACGTAATGACGTTGAAGTTTGCATCGTTGGCACGCAACGAAAGTTGGTCTTCTTTTCGTTCATTCCTTCATTTTTATTATAATCCATAATTTTTTTTACGGATTAAGATGGTCGATCTGTGAGGATAAGAAAAACCGCGTGTGTGAATTTCGTGCTTTGAATCGACGACAAAAATGCGAGCAGTGGAAGAAAAATTAACTTTCGTTGCAATCCAACGATGCAAACTCCAACATTGTAGCACGTGTATGTGCATAAAAAATGTGCCCACGCAATTTGGGCAATGCATGGCACGTCGATATGATATCCGTGGTGTGAGCGGACATATTGGTTTTTCAATCGGAAAGCGACAGATTGAAATTCAAACTCGTCAAATTGATGTAATATTCATTGGTTAATTTGGAAATTAATTGCGACAGTTTCGTGCAATTTGAAATCAACTTGTGTTGTATTTATATTTAAAGCATACCTAAATTTTCGGTGCCGATATACCTCGACTCGCGGGACATACGAAAAATCCTGGTTAGTTTGTATTCAACTTTTGCAGTCAATCGAGCAAACAAATAGAGCGTGCAATAGTTTTTGTGCCACGGATTTTTTTTATCCATGCCTGGATAAAAAAGTGTCATCGTAGTGCACTGGGAAAATACGATTCCCGTAGAAGCTGAAAATCATTACTTCAAGGGGCCAGTCCACTTTGAAAATTTCAAAAAATCGACAGCAAGCAAGGCTCGAAGAAGTCGACGATGATGAGCAATCAGAAGGGATTTTGTACGGTGCAGGAATTGCCGATTGAGTTTAGGTAAGAGTTTTTCATAGTATAAACTTCAAATGCGTTTTTCTCGAAACAACGTTTTGAAAATCTAGCTCCATCGTATCTCTGAACTAATAAACCGATTCTCTTGAAATTTGAACCACATATTGTAAACATGATTCGCAACAAGATGACCCTCGATGGTTTTAAAATTTTGATTTTTACTCTTTTTGCGAAAAACTGCGAAAAAAACACGCGTTTTTTTTACTTTTTTCGTTTTTCATTTGCCATTTTTTTTATTTTTTGATAAAACTTTATATCCGAGAGTCATTTTGTAGCTGGTGTCATACTGAATCTAATGGACTTTGATTTTTTTGTTTCAGATAAGCCGTTGCCGAGTTGTGATGGAGTTATCTAGCCCACCTATTTTTAAGGCGTTACGTTAAACTATAGTTTTTGTACTTAAAAATGAATAAAAATGAATAAATTTTTTTTTAATGTATTTCAAGACTTCATTTATCAAGCCCAACAACTTTTATATTCATATCTTTTAAAAAATCCTAAAAAAAAATCGCGAAAAAAAAACATCAAAAAAACCTCAAAAAAAAAATCTCGTGTATGTTACAAAGCATTGAAAACTATTGAACATGTATTTTTTTTATCGGCGAAAAACGGCTATAAGGGTGGAAACCACCCCTCAAAGAAAGGCGTTTCACCCCTTTATTTACGTTTTTCCGATACATCTAGTATCGGAAAGTAAATTAAAAAGTATCGGATAGTAAATTTTCCATCGCTTTACATGAGAAGAATTTTGGTTTTTGTTTCATTGAGATCGGTATGCTGCCTGTGGGTGAAATTGCAAAATCACCGCTAGAAACACCTTTCTTTGATGGATGGTTTTCCCCCTTGACACCGTTTTTCCGCCGATAAAAGAAATGTGTCTAACAGTTCCCAATACTTCGTCATACACATCACTTTCAACAGAATCGGAGGCGGGCACTTAAGGCCTTATAGAGGTCCTTATAGAGGTTCCGACCTTTGGATGGTGGGAAAGCAAGGCTTTTTGGGGATTATTTTTTCGAAAATACTGTTAAAGCAGCCAAAATGAAATTTGAAGGGTTAATTTCACATATCTACAGGTACTCGAAGCAATTATTTATTTTTCACCAAAATACAAAATGGTGACCCCGTGACTGGTAGAAAGAGCACGCCGTTTTTGAGGTCCTCTTTCTACCACGGGCGGACCCGTTGGAGACGCACACGAGCACCTAGAACGGAAAACTTTTTTTTCTTCGTAATGTACATGAGTTTTGCTAGCGGAGTACACACGATTATAACATAATATTGATGTTTGTAAATTCGGCACCTATTTGGAAAAAAAGTCGTATTTTCGATCGAAAAAACAGCCTTAATTTGTTTATTAAAAACGTAATTCTTGATCGACCGTAAAAATCCCGTGGACTTCGTGAGGACGTTTATTTAAAAAGCTACAGTTAAAATTTGAAGTCAATCGCTCAAAAATTGCAGTAGCTACGAGTTCGCCCGATTTTGAAAACATTATTTGAAGAAAAACGCGTTCAAAGTTTTCAAACCATTCGTCTTCGGACCGTAATGTTTTTGGGATATTTATAGATATCAACCATATCATTCTTTGGATGTTTATACATCATTTAAGCCAATAAAAAAAGATTTCTTTTTTTATCAAAGGTATATGAGGCCTTAAGTGATGTTCCTTTTAAGTTTTTTTATATGTGTTATAAAAAAAGAACATTACGCCGCCTTGTCTAAAAAAGTACTTAGTATTTATTCATCTATATATATTCGGCGATCCACGCCATTTCATCTAACCCGTGATCCCGACTATTTTTGGTTTTCCTTTTTTTTTTGTAAAATTCTACCCCGTGAACGGAATATCCACACTAATTATTAGATTTATATCTCTTCTCTTTTAGAAGTTATAATTTTCCGAAAAATGTCGAGTTCGGAAGTTTTGGAAACGTTTAAACGCTGATAACTCCTGAACTAATTGAGATATCGACAAATGATACGATATATTTTTTTCCATTTTGAAGCTACTTTCGTTACAAAATTATCAATTATTAATGTCAACGTTTTTTTTATACTAAATTGAAAACTATTTTTTTTTTCAAGATTGCCTTTATTGTTTTTTTTTAATTCTCTAAAACAGAGTGACCCATTCTATGATTTTTGAGACTAGTGTCATCGTTTTCCCATTTTCCTTCTATTTTTTTTCGAATTAATCATGTTTTTTTTAGAAGATTTTTATAATTATGAACTCTAATGCTATTAATAATTTTGTAATTTCCAATTCGGCTTCGTCAAGCCTTAAACGGTTTATATTTTATTTGTGCAGAATTTAATGAAAAAATTATTTTAAATAAAAAATCTTTTTTTTTCGTTAAATTCAGCACAAATTGCGATCAAGTGCGGCTTTCCTTTTGGACATTGTGAAAACGTTGAATTAATCTCTGTGATACTCAAGTACGTAAGTAACATCATCTGATCACGAAAACAGGAACTGTGAACTCGACGTGTTGATCGTAGCGCGTGGTGGACGGCGCTAGCTCGCGCATATTTTCGCGGTTGAAATTTTCTTTCAGGTAGTCTGACATTTTTGTTCGACATTTTTGTTGACTGCTCAGACCCCCAATAACCTATCGCGATTGTACGTAGCCTATAGCCTACATGGAAAAATACACCAGACACTGGTGAAAACCGCATGAAGGTCGGACCATTGGTTTGGAAGTTTATCGCGGACAGACAGAAAACGGACTTTCATTTATAGGTATAGAGAAGAGAAGAGAAGAGAAGAGAAGAGAAGAGAAGAGAAGAGAAGAGAAGAGAAGAGAATAGAAGAGAAGAGAAGAGAAGAGAAGAGAAGAGAAGAGAAGAGTAGAGAAGAGAAGAGAAGAGAAGAGAAGATAAGAGAAGATATACAGGGTGGACTATTTAACGTGACCACGCCAAATATCTCCGTTGCCTTTAGAGTGACGAAAAAAATGTCACGAGGTAATTTGATTGATTTCGAAGAACTGATACAGTGGTGGAAAATTCATTTTCGTCAAGGTCATAGTTTTTGCGTTCTCAAGCTCATTAATGGTTTTTCAAATGGGAACATGGTTTTTTTATTAAGACGTTGTAGCTGATATTCAGACGAATCCAACGATCTACGAGATCATGACCTTGAAATGATTTTTCACCAAAATATTTTGATGAAAAATCATTTCAAGTTTATGATATCATAGGTCGTTCGATTAGTATGAATATCAGCTACAACGTCTTAATAAAAAAAAACATGTTCCCATTTGACAATCCATTGATCCGTCCTCCGTTGGATAACCTGCGCCGCTATCACACCAGAAACTATTCGAAGGTCGAGAAAATCATTCATCCGACGTCTTTAAAAATGTATCGAAGTTAATAGCCATTACTTCGAACATTTGTTACAATCAATTTTCCGCACAAAAATTAAATTACATTATTCGGATATTCTTATTGTGAACACCATCACGATTTCCCGTTTCTACACGTATATTTTGGTGAAAAATAATTCCAAGGTCATGATATCATAGGTCGTTGGATTCGTCTGAATATCAGCTACAACGTCTTAACTTTAAAAAAACATGTTCCCATTTGAAAAACCATTGATGACCTTGCGAACGCAAAAAACTATGACCCTGACAAAAATGAATTTTTCACCACCTTCGAAATCAATCAAATTACCTCCTGACATTTTTTTCGTCACTCGAAAGGCAACGGAGATACTTGGGGTGGGTTATTAATAATCATCTCACGATTTTATGGGCAAATTTTTGGTAAGTGATAAATTGCGTCAGATAATTGTTGATAACAAATGAACTGTGCAATATAGCAAAAAAAACCTACGTACTTCCATAGAAAATGTATTTTTCAAGATATATTCAACATTTCAAGTGAATCGGTTGAAAATTGTCTGATTTATGTTTCCGGCCAACTTAAAAAATGCAGTTGTGAGATAAACGCTGCACAGCCGCCATTTTGAAATTAAATTGAAAAAAAATTAATGCATACAGTGACTGATATGTATGATAAACACCCTTTTTTGTAAACGCGATATTCTTTACTTTTTCTGAAAAAAAAATCCCCAAAAGCCTATTTTTTCTGCCTCTAGAGTGGCCTAACCCCTTAAATGGTCCACCCTGTATATATTCATTACAAATATATATCTTTATTGATTCTTCTGGATTCCATGGCTTATTGCCAACATTAACGGAAATGCAGTTAGCGTTAACTTTTATCGAGTTTCAGTATACGCGATATGCTCTCCCCCATTCAATGTACCTCCCACCTTTCCACGGTAAGCCTTGTTATTGTTCACTGACTATTTTTCTTAACGACCCTTTTAATCACACGACCATTTCTCCTTTTTACCATAACGATCCTGAGCTCCGGAAGATACCTAATATAAATATACACCTACATGTGCATCCTTTAAGCTTCCTTTCGTTTCATACGAACGCGGCAACTAACTCCCCCCCGCCCCTATTTTTACCTCGATATTATTTCCATCCAAAGTATCGTACAAGTATTGTTATTACTTCGGCACCAGGGAGAGAAAACATGCCCACGGATGAACGGTGATGAAAATTCATGTTCACTTTTCACGAATTAAGGTTGTAATGGGGTTTAGCCGTCGGGGGTGAAGTACGAGGGAAGCGCCCTATGCTTATGCACGGAGCCGATTAACTGTTACCAACTGTTAGCTTCCAAATAATCGTCATATTAAACGTGCGTTTTCGAACTATTTTTCTACATCTATTTGTAAAAATATGCATCTTTGAACATTTGGTGATTACATCAAGTGTTTTCATTACTTTGTATAATTATTTTCTATAACTTTTTCTCGCTCAATTAACGCAAAACGAATGCATATGCGCCCCGTTCGTAACCTCAATATCGGCCTAAGGAGTTGTCAAAAATGAATATCGGTCCGAGTAAAAAAAACTCCGCTCGAAAGAAAAAGTGTGTACTAAAGATGTCTATAATCTCGAAGAAATCAAAAACTTTAATAAGGTTTTAGAAATCTATAATTTCTGAACATAGTTATCAAATTAATATTAAGTAATTATTACTAATTAGAGAATAAGTAACAATAATATTCGTTGTTGATTATCCTGATCGAGTAGTTTGAGGTTCCCGGGCATAATTACCGAATACCGATAAGATAGGTAGCATTTGTGCCGTTTACGACGTTGCCATGATTGCACAGTCTAATATTTTGTGTGCTTGATTTTCGCACAAATTCCCTATCAAAAACCTTAATAATTTTAGAATGGTACTGTGAATCCTCATTTTCACGGTACCAAGGGTTGGTTTGGTGATTAGTCGAACCGTACCTATTTTTCCAGCTCCGTGGTGACATTCACTTAGGGGGCGTACACAATTTACGTAACGCAAAATATCCCAATTTTTTACACCCCCCCTCCTTACGTAATGGGATCGTAACGCTTGGCCAGACCCCCCCCCCCCCCTCTGTTCTGTTACGTTACGGGTACTTTGTCGTCAATAATTGCAATTTTTTCATAGACATAACTAATTATGAAAGGATCGGGTTTATACTCATTTTGTGAAGTATATATTCATCTAGTTTTATACCAATTTTTATGAGAAAATCTTGAAAATTAACCAAGATATATGCCTTAATTTGACGACGAAAAAAATGTCTCTTCATTGTCCCATCAATATCGTTATGATAGGTGATCTGTAAATCCAAAGTCAACAATTTATCGACATCTATACAAACGTAGCAATTGTTATGCGTAAGCGTTTTTTTTTTACAAGATGCCGACAGTTTGGACCTTTTTTTTCTATTTTCAAGGCCCTTTTTCTGCATTCAAGCAGTCTTTAAAAATAGTCATCATCATATATTTAAAAAAAGTTTTTTAAAAAATTGAAAATCGGTTGATAAGTTTTCAAGTATTCGTTCTGACAAGGTCGAAAAAACTAGTTTCGAGAAAAACGCGTTCAAATTTTTCGTTCCGTGTTTCTTGATATAAAGTTATGTTTTCTCTAGAAAATTGATACTTACATTGAAGTATCTAGTCGCGGGCGATATGACGGGGTTCTTCATCTTCATGAGAGTTCACAAAATAATAAGAGCCTGCACTTTATCTATTGTGAATGATGCCACACCCGTAGGGACTGAGGGCACAGCCGGTCGCGCGACCTGTTCTCACTAAAGTGACTATAACTCCGTCAATTTTCGGACTTGTGAATAAAAATGTTGTCAACATATTTTTCAATACATGTACTTTCAAGAATTATAAAAAAAAAAATTCCTTCAAATTTTGCTTGGGGGATGTGGGAAAGCTACTGTGTAAGTTCTTGCACAGTGACTTTCCCCCCTAACTGACATTGCGTATAGAAAGCTGTAAATTGTCGATGGTAAAATTGCACGCGCGGTTTAAATTTAAAAACTTGAACATGCAGAAGTTTTGCTATTTCTGGCAGTTTTAAAATCGTGACGTAACGCAAACCTTGACCCCCCCCACGTACGTAGACCGTAACGCCTGGCCGACCCCGCTCAATTGCGTTACGTAATTTGTTTTCCATAAGCGTAATGTAATTAGCCCACGAAATACAACGAGTTGCCAATCTTTTTCTCAAAAAATGGTACTGTTGGTCGTATTCAAACTGCACAGGACGATCAGCAAAGAGGTTATAAAGGTCCAGAAAAAATTTCAGCTCGGTGGTAACATGTTCACTTAACCCCATAACAACCTTAACTTATCGCAGATCCACAAATTCGAAAAATCCCTCGAAGTTCGTGTATTCGCAATTGTTGGTAACTTTAGCTTACGTACCGTTGACGATATAGAATCCAACGGGATGTCGTTAGACGATGAATTGGCTTGCGTTACACAGCAGAATAGAAACGACTGCAAGTACATTTGGATTCGCGGTGGTTTCTACATCGAAATATTTACCGAATCATGCCCGGAAGAATAGAGGGCGAATTCCCGCTGCGAGAACTTCAAGAGTCTTCTTTTTGCGTTGACGTGAGAGCCGAACGAAGATCGAACGATTGCAAACACGAGAGCATGTATACGTATAATATAAGTATTTCCGAAGCTCGGGGGGATCTCTCGAAACTCGCTGCTTTACCGATTCAATCCTGATATACGTGAGTTACGTGCATATATATTCGTATATGATCGATCTTCGTTGTCTCTCTATCCGCTGGTGACCTATACCCTACCTATATACACCTACGTTTTCATGGAAATGGACCACCGCCGGATGAATTCTCCGGCAAAGCTCTTTTTAATGGATACATATGTAAAGCGATCTTTCCCCTCTGGCATTCCATAATTTTTTTTTTCGCTCTCATACAAGCCCACTCTCATGCTGCATGTAAAAAAAATTGAATAAATTTATTGTGTTCACGACAGCTCCGCGAATAAATCGCTCGCCTCTTGCTCTTCTTCCTTCAGCCCTTTTTCCCGTCTCTTCATCTTCTGCAAAGCTTCCCACCCCATTTTTTCGAAGTCTATGAACATACGGCTCGGGATCTTTTCCCTCGAATGAAAAATAAGTTTCACCGGTCAACTTTCACGCGATACCTACGTCTGCGACGTGGTGATGAACTTGCTCACTCATTCTCGCATTCTGAATTCATTTCGTTCTCGATCGACTGCCCGAGTCGACTCGGTTTGTTTTTATACAATAATTGCACTGATATCAGATCCCTTCCGTACTCGCTCCTATATGCTACGAAAGGCACAGACGAAATAACGTAATTGCTCATCGGCGAAGGATTTGCGAAAATGATGATCGTGAAATTCAAATCAAGTAGAATTTACGGTGCGTGTATTTTAATTGGGATTCATACGCGGTTCGATGGGGCAGGGATGGGAGATTCGTTGCTCGATGGGCTCGATACATTTTGCCTAGGAATGCATACCAATATGCACGTATATTACGGTATATATTTGTATCTGGGCGCATCTATTATTTCAGCCCACACACACACACACACACACATATATATATATGGGACATTTCACGCCCTTCGCCCACGCCGACGCCATATATATATATATATATATATATATATATATATGGGGCATTCCATACCAATTCGACCTGGGTCTGACCCTCGACCCCTTAAATCTGGTTCCCGATTTTTCCTATCATTACTCTTACTCCATCAAGCAATTTCAATTTTTTTTCAGATTTTTCAAAATGGATTTGAGCGCGTCATGAATTTTTGAATTTTTTTTTAACACCTCGATTGCCGTAATCGAAAAATCTGAAAAAAATCCCAACAATACAGTGTCAGAAATAAAAAATGTTGGTGTAAAATTCATAATTTCTGGGCTTTTGTTTCAACCCGTTTTTTTAGTTTTTTGAGCAAAAAAAATGAAAAAAATAAGAAGCAGAGGTCAATTTACTGTAGACTGTTTCTCGAAATTTTGTATGCATAATACCAGATTATTTAAAAAATTTCTCCGATTTTTCTAAAGTGTATTTTGTAATTTTCGGTTTTTTTTATCATGGTTGACGAAAACCCTAATTAGGGGTTGAAGCAAAAGCCCAGACATTATGAATTTTACACTAACATTTTTTATATCTGACACTATATTTTTGGGAATTTTTTCAGATTTTACGATTACGGCCATCGAGGTGTTCAAAAAAAGAATACAAAAATTCATGACGCGCTCAAATATATTTTGAAAAATCTGAAAAAAATTGTAATTGCTTGATAGAGTGAGAGTAATTATAGGAAAAATCGGGAACCAGATTTGAGGGGTCGAGGGTCAGACCGAGGGAATGCACCATATATATATATGGGATATTCCACGCCTTTCCACCTAGCCCGTGACCCCGACCATTTTCTGTTCTCCTGATTTTGTTTTGTAAAATTGTACCCCATGAACGGAATATCCACAGCAATTTTTAGATTTTTATCTCTTCTCTTTTAGGGGTTATCAGAAAAATCACGAAAACCAAAAACCGTCGGGGTCACGGGCTAGGTGAAAAGGCGCGGAATGTCCCAAATAGACAGGGTGTTTGGCCCATGGACCGACACATTTTTGGGGGGATTGGGGGAGTCATTTCCTAATATGTTCACCCTTAAACTCTATGTCCTAAGTGTCACGGTAATTGAGTTATGATTTTCTTTTTTTTTTCATCCGAAAGGTTGCCTTCAAATCGTCATAACTTTTTTATTTGTGGTTGTAATAGTACGAAAAAAGTTTTGTATTCTGCAATGTAAGATTATTATAAATAAATTATTATATGATACAATTGGTTTTAAGAAAATTACTCTTGCGCTTCCAGTCTTAAATAAGTGTAAATGTATGAAAAATTTCTACTCCTAAATTCATTATAAAAAAAAATTATTCTCTTTATTTTGACCGCATATTGAATGATTTCTATGACATGTAGCATACCGTTGGGAAGGGTATAAACTTTTTTTTAAAGAGAACTTTTTAAAACAAAGCGAAGTTCAAAATAGCTTTTTTGTTTTTTTCTAATGAATTTAGAAATTGACATTTTACATACATTTACGGCAGTTTCAAGACTTTGGAAGCTCAGGAGACACATTCTTGAAACCAATTGCATCAAATAATTATTTATTTATAATAAACATACATTGCAGAATGCAACTAAAGTTATCTTGTGCTATTACAACCACAAATAAAAACCGCCAAACACCCTGTTTATACAGGGTGTCCCTCTTATCTTTGCCACCCGAAATAAGTCGGTAATTATCGACGTCACAAAAAAATGTTCCAGGCACAAGTTGTACGGTGTGAAAGGGGCCATCAAATACGACCAATTTTTTGTTATTTCGTTGGAACCGCCGACGCGTAGTGAAAGTCACCTCCACTTTCTTAGATGGAATGGTAGATTTTTTTCAACCACCTTGTGGATCACCTCAAGCCGCATAAAAAACATTAGGGGGTCAAAGTCATTCAAGGTCATTCAAGGTCATTTATTAGAATGAAATACAAATCTAAATATCTCGGATCACCACCAAATATTTGGCAGTGATCCGAGATATTTGGATCTGTATCATCGATACTGACCTTGAATGATCTTGAACGACTTTGACCCCCTAATGTTTTTTATGCGGCTTGAGGTGCTCCACAAGATGGTTGAAAAAATGTACCATGTCATTGGAAAACTTATAGACTTACATTAGTAATTTAGTGTACGCCTAGTATTTGTCGCGCTATGTCCCATGTAGAGGTTGCCATGAGTTGCCCAATGTTACGATCAGGCCAATATTGGGACCATCGTATAAGCCAACAAAAGAGAAATAATATTGGCCCATTACTGTTCCGCTCTCAACTGAAAACTGGCACAATATCGGCCCATCCCTAAAGCCTGTCCTGGCCCATCTTTACAAACTAATAAACAGCCGTGATGGTTAAACTAAATTTGCCAATTTAAAAACTGGGGATACTAAAATACTGACAGTTCCATTGGCCCAATATTGTTCCGTTATAAATTGAAAACCGGCACAATATCGGCCCATCGTTTAACACCAACAAATAGCCGTAATGGTTGAACTATATTTGCCAATTTAAAAACTGGCAATGCTAAAATACAAGCAATTACATTGGCCCATTTTTGTTCCGTTATAAATTGAGAACTGGCACAATATTAGCCCATTACTAGAACCTATCCGGGCCCATCTGTTAAAACTACTAAACAGCCGTGATAGTTCATCGAAATTTGCCAATTTTAAAACTGGCCATGCTAAAATACTGGAAATTACATTTAATTAATCTAAGCCCTTTATTGGCTAAGTGGGTCAGACCATATCTGCTTTTATTTTATTTAAGCCTTGGGTTATTCATTATCTGTATATTGTGCCAGAATAGGCAAATAACTGGCACGTCATATATTAATCGTCTATATTTTGTAGTTCAGTTTTTGTAATCAAGTCTTGGCCTATTATTGGCATTTGTAAATAACCAACATAAGTAAGTAAAATATGCCAATTTTGAAACCTGTCATATACGCAAATCACAATTTATTTCAAGGTTATTCCATGAAATATGTATCCATAAGTACCAATCTCGGGCCAATCTTGGCCCGATATAGGTTGAATATTTAACACGCACTCAAACAAACCCAAACAAACTCACGGCCCAATATTCTAGATAGACTAACTTCTAGATAGCCCAACTGTGAAGGCCCATCATAGAGCCAGCGGTCAATTTCTACATAGGCCCTTTAAAAGGGCCCACATAGGGCCAAGTGCAATCACCAACATTGGCGCTACAATTAATTAAATCATTGGCCCAATAATTGTTGGCTCTATTGGCCGATATCGGGCCGTTCTTATCATTTCTACAAAGGCCTCATTGGTAAATACTCACGGCCCAATATTCTAGAAAGGCTAACTGTAAAGGCCCGTCCCAGGCCCAACGGTCAATCTCTACATGGGGTATATTGTAAAAAAAATTATCATAAATTATTTTTGATGAATTGAATTTTTTCACCAAATATCATTTTAGGCTGAACTTTGACGAATATTTTAAGTTTTTCAGAATAAAAATTTCGACTAAATGTTGAAGTTGCAAAATTTGGAGCTTCCAAGCTTTTATTTTCATCGAAGTAGACAGATGACCGGTGCGCTAGTTGAATTTCATTGTTTTCCGCTAGCATGCTTCCCTAGGAAAATTCCCTAAGAAGCATGCTAAAGACGTTTTAGATGCTGAGGAAGGTCCCACATTGGGCGCAGGGTGCTATCAATTAAGGTTATATCTATGATATTTTATACTAGATACCACGCGGCGATTCGTACTGCTAACTCCAAAGCCGTTTACCCACGGATAGCTTTATTTTTACCTCGTGACACTCCAAACTCATGATCCGAGGTGCCGACCGCTTTCAAATTCTTACAGCATATTCTATTTATCAATACCTATCGCGTGAACCTCGGAAAGTGGAACAATTGATTACTTAACTGTTTGAAATAAATAATTTATTAGTAGAAAATTGATCAAAAAAGTTTAAGACCTCCCATGCCAACATTTTTTGCAATTAGTTTTTATTGCTTCACATCGAAGGGACATCTATTATGTGATCTATACTGATGATAAAGTAGTAAAATCTGCCTGTCTGTTCGTCCTATGTCCTCGCATCACTGAAAAACTACTGAATGAAATATGATTTTCTCTGTTGTATAGCTAAAAATGCCGCAAAGGTAATGTTACATGTTTCATTTAAGGCGTTACCCCCATTTGTAGCGCAAAAAAAGGCCTTTTTCATGAATTTTTTAAAAGAAAACTACAAAACTTTTTAATCGATCAATATACCATGTTAAAGAACACATCTTGAAGAACTTTCAGTAATTTTTTTGTTGAAAAATATTACATTGTTTAGTGGCAAATGGCCGTCAATGAAATAATGTTTTTATATACACGGTTTGCGGTGACCAACATTGCGGCGAAGTGGATCATCTGAAAAAAAAATGCAGATGGATTTAGTCAAATATAAGTATAAACTAGTCTTTAATCGAAGGATTTTAAAAAATATTCATTTTTCACAAAATGGCGGACAGTCAAAGTTAATGGTTCGATTTTAACAAAAAAAACGGCCGTTTTTTTGGCAATGAGACGGCCATTTTTTTCGAAAAAAAAAATCGAACGATTAAAGACTACATTTTTATGTATTAAACAAGCCTGCAAAATTTTAAGAAGATCGGTTCATTAGTGTTCGAGTAATCTTGGTCACCGACTTCAGAAATGCCATTTTGAGAAAAACGCGTTTAAAGTTTCTCTTTCAACGCACTTTCAACGCGGATTCTTCTCTTTCAAGGCTGATATCTCAGTCAATTTTGATCGGATCGACTTGAAATTTTCAGGACATATTCTCAGATACTTATACTTAAAAAAATGCAATAACAAAAAAATCGATTTTTCAAAATCGCAAGTGGCGGTAACCCCTTAAATCGAACGAATATGAGTTGAGCAATTGATTACTTTACAATAAAACGTCATCGGGGGAGAAGTTCTGACGAGGTGAGACGATGTTTATACCGCGAATACCAATTATTCCCAATAACTTTTCATTTCAATTCAAGCGACGGCAGTTCCCCGTAACCGTTTGCTTTGCGATGACGACTAACAAATCGCAAGGGAAAACGCTACGAGCGGCTAGAGTCGACCTACGAACAGCCTGCTTCTCGCACGGTCACCTTTAACCGACGGCGAAGAAAGAAAAACACGCAACGTAGTGTACAATGACATTTTTTAAAAGCGATTCAATTTTAATATTAAGTAAGTAAGTAAGCAGTTTTATTCAGTGTTCTTTTATTTACATTTGGTTACAGCTCGCCTTTGGCTTGTTTTTTTATCAAACATGTGTGCTGAGATCCTCGGTGATTAACAATGATTTGTCCTACGACTATTCGGTGTTGTTTAAATTTTTTATATTTGTGTTTTCGGTTCCGCAATTATTTAAGCCGATAAGGACGATGTGAGTGATGGGGGGTTATTTACAAATGAGTGATAGTATGTCTCTAACGTCTCTGCTCTAATACCGAGTTTTGAGATCTTGGGATCTCGTTATGAATTCCGGTTAGGTTGTTGTCAAGGTCAGTTAATTTTTGCAAGTATGTAGTGAAGTTAGTCGTGGCTCGTTTTAATTTTAATTTTAGCTAACTCATTTCGGAATACAACATATTATCCAAAATTCAAACGTTTCATTTTACTACTTTCTTATTCAGTAAAGTTAAGATCAATGAATGTGATTCCCATGGAAATTTTCGTAAGTAAATACTCAATATATCTATACTTATAAAAACGATGTAAGAGATAAAAATTCAGTATTTATGGAATATAAATTTTAAAAAATAACCAAGGTGAATTATCAAAAAGTGTAGACCAGATGATGTTTAAGTTTGCATCGTTGGAACGCAAAGATTTTTTTTTACTATGTTTCCCAAATTTTATTTGACAGATTTAAGCCATACAAATCGCGCGATCATTTTATAGGCTAAAGAGCCTTTGGCGATCTACAACCCAAATCTACAAAATGTGATTTTCTATACTAATAAAAATAACGAGGCGAAAAAATATCGTTGCATCCCTACCATGCAAACTTCAAGCCCATGTAGACCACGTAGTCAGAATAACTATTTCAACCGGTAAAGCGCGGGCGAAGCCTGGGGCCCTGGCTAGTTATAAATATGACCATTTTTTTTGTTTGAACACTCAGTTCGACGCCGAGGACTTTCATCGTCAACGCGTGCGTCAAGTAAAACTCTATTTACCGGCCAATAACTCAGCTATTTTTTTATATTTCCGTAATTGTTTTTTTTTATTAGGCAGTTCAGAGATTGAATAAATATTGTATTAGGACGTTGAATAAGTTCTCGCTGATTTCCAACAGATGGCGTTACCAGAACTGCGTGCGTGTATGTTGAGATGGTAACGGATTTATAAAAAAGTATTATAAGCACGCTTAACATTCAGCGTATTTTGCTGAAGTGTTAACAATTTTTTTTTCATAGTGTTGCACATGTCAAATTTCGTGCCAATAAAGAGTTATTGCGGGGAATTTTGCTGCACTACTTTATTTGAAAAAATCTGCAGTTGGATCACATAGAATTCTTGTTGAGACTTACAGCGACCATGCTCCGTTGGAAACAACAAGCAGATATTGGTTTAGACGCTTAAAAAATTATGATTCGGATGTGTTGAATTGGAGGCTATGGAGGCTATGGAGGATTACTTCATGAAGACTCATGTCAGACGCTAGCTGAATTTGCAGAATCATTAGGAGTTGATCACACGACAGTTTCGAAACGTTTGAAAGCATTAGGAATGATTTAACAAAAAATAAAGCCTTACTTTTTAGGACAAAACAATGCGAAGTAAGTCAATATCCCAATATATGAAGAAAAAAAATGTACAATACATGCATCACTTTTTCCCGGCTTCTGTAAATGTACCTACGAAAATCGACGAAAGCGCATATACAGGGTTGCAAATAATGCATTACTTTTTGTAATGTATTAGCATTTTCATTACTCATTACATTACATTTTGTAATGCAAACAATTGCCGTTACTTATTACATTGAATTTTATATTGTAAAAACAATTCATTACTCATTACATTGGAATTTAAAATGTAAAAAAAAATTCATTCCTCATTACATTACATTTTGTAATGTGAAATGTTTTCATTACTTATTACAAAGTCCAATGTAACGAGCAATGGAATTTTTCTACATTACAAAATATAATGTAATGAGTAATGGGATATTTTCACATTACTAATGCAATGCAATGTGAAAACTCTCCATTACTCATGACAATGTAATGAGGGTTATTATTCGTTTCCCATTAGGGGCAGCTGCTTCTGCACTGGGTCGATCTGACCCGATGGAAAACGAGTAATAATCGATATTACCTTGTAATGAGTAATGGCGATTTTTTACATTACATTAGTAATGCAAAAAAGTACATTGCATTTTGTAATGAAAATGTTTCATATTACAGAATGTAATGTAATGGGTAATTAAATATTTTTTCATTATCCATTAAAAAAGTAATGAATAATGCATTACTTTTTCATTACAAATTTCGCAACCCTGCGCGTATATAAGTATAGGTCCGGCATTATTTATGAATAGATAAATACCGGGACTATCTTGAGGGCCTTCCATTTTGTGAGATGTGGCTAAGATGGGCAAAATTCGAACATAAAACAATAAATAACAAACAGTCAGATGTACATAATAATTTCACCGTAATTAAAATATGCAAATTAATTTTCTTTCAGCGGTATTCAGCTTTTTCTACATCTGTCATGACTCAGTCTCTAATAAATGATTTCGGGTTTTGACAAGGTTTTTACACAGGATTTTGCTAAACCTAGAGAATTGCTCTGCATTCATGACGATGACTTAATTCTTTGTGTGAGAAAAAAGGTTCTCGTAAATCTAGGAATCGAAAATGCGTTGAGAATCATGGAAATGCCGAAAATTAGGTTTTCCGTCCCCTGTTGCCTTTCCTCGCGACCCCTCGCCACCCCGAGAGAGTACGCGAGGGAAGACAAAAGTACAAGTCAAAGGGTACGCAAGGGCCGGTGAGGCGAAGCAAGGGTCGGCGAGGGCGCGCAAGGAAACGCGAGCGATAGCGAGGGATGTCGAGATAGGGCGGAGGATGGCGAGAGTAGGCGAGAGGGCGGGAAGAGGCAAGAAGACCGCGAGGGATTGCGGGGGGAGGCTTTTATCTTCCAGTCCATATAACTTTCTTATATAGATTTAAATTTTGCATTCAAAATAATTGACTGTCTTCTAGTAGTTATCGACTCATTATTTGATACATAATGTTATGCACACAATGCCTACTTATATTTTAAATCTTATTCAAATGTTCATTTCCGTGCAAGTCTGTTACATTTTCAGCCGTTCTTCCAAACACTTTTGAGGGTTTATCGGTATAGTCCTCATGATAACCCCTGCACAAAATTATAAAATATCAGGACCAGCATCCATTTGTGTCTAACACCTTTGTGTCTAAAAACAATGTGACAATTTTCTCTAAATGTACTGTCAGAGTTAGGAATGGGTCCCGGAAAAAAAACCCCTTCATAAATGAGAAAATAAATATTAATATATATATATATGGGGCATTCCATACCAATTCGACCTGGGTCTGACCCTCGACCCCTCAAATATGGTTCCCGACTTTTCCTATCATTACTCTCACTCTATCAAGCAATTAAAATTTTCTTCAGGTTTGTCAAAATAAATTTGAGCGCGTCATAAATTTTTGATTTTTTTTTGAACACCTCGATGGCCGTCATCGAAAAATCTGAAAAAATTCCCAAAAATACAGTGTCAGATATAAAAAATGTTGGTGTAAAATTCATATTGTCTGGGCTTTTGCTTCAACCCGTTTTTTAGCGTTTTGAGCAAAAAAAATGAATAAAATAAGAAGCAGAGGTCAATTTACTGTAGACTGTTTCTCGAAATTTTGTACGCATAATACCAGATAAAAAAAAAATTTATCCGATTTTGCTAAAGTTTATCTTGTCATTTTCGATTTTTTTTATCATGATTGACAAAAACCCTAATTATGGGTTGAAGCAAAAGCCCAGACATTATGAATTTTACACCAACATTTTTTTACATCTGAAACTGTATTTTTGGGAATTTTTCAGATTTTTCGATTACGGCCATCGAGGTGTTTAAAAAAAAATTCAAAAATTCATGACGCGCTCAAATTTATTTTGAAAATCTGAAAAAATTGTAATTCCTTGATAGAGTGAAAGTAATGATAGGAAAAATCGGGAACCAGATTTGAGGGGTCGAGGGTCAGACCCAAGTCGAATTGGTATGGAATGCCCCATATACACGCAGGAATATGAATGGATAATCCTGCAACTGTCGACAGGTAAGATCATGTCCAACTATATGCTGGAATTTCAGTTTAGTAAAAGTCCTACGGTTATCGAGATAACAATCATCTGCTTTTGGCTTCGTGCATGCCATTTCTACAAATGATAATTTTTTTGACCCGGTATAACCCTTAGTAGTCACTCTTAGCTAGAATCACGGTATAGTCATACTGGGTCCATGGGACCCAGGCGTTTTTAAATTGTTATAAATGATGAAATAATGCATTGAGCGATATGAAAAAATAGTCAGGTATAATTTGAACCTTGTTTAATACAACGATATTGGTTAGAAATAAAAAATTGAATTTTCAATATGCAAAAATATTATGTAAAAAAACGTGAAAAATGTCTTTTTTTTTACAAAAATTGCTGAAAATCTTGTAATTATTGACAAAAAAAATGGTTTTATAATCTGGGAACGATGTACTTTGAAATAGACATAGCGGTTTCTGTGGAGTTTTCAAAAAGTATATTTATTTCATCCAACGGACGTGCGATTTAGAAGGAAAGAATGAAATGCGTACGCATATAAAAAAATGTATGTTTTATTGGAAAAAAAAGTTGTACGGCATCAAAGTAATTTGTTTGGGTCCCGTGGAGCCAGTGTGACTATTAAGGGTTAAAAATATATACTCTTGGTCATATGTTTTATCTAGAATAGTCTTATTTTTAACTTTAAATGTTAAGGAAACTTTATGAAAAAAGATTTTATGCACGATTTTCATACAAACCAATTCGAACATCTGACTTTGATAGCCTGCGTTGTAAAAAAAATGTACCACGCATATCGTGCCAATTACTTTAAAAAGTTGCTCAGTTATTTTCGATTCATATAATTTGTAGAAATGACATACGAAAAACGAAAAGCAGATGATTTTTTTAAAAATAACGCTAAGCCCAATATCTCGAAAATCGTTCGACTTTTACGAAACTAAAATTCCACCATATAGTAGAACATCATGTGTCCTATAGACAATTGCCGGATTATCCATTCATAACAAGACAACCTGTATATATATTTATATACATAGTGTGTGTGAGTGCGTATAGATTCGACTTATGTTAGACAACCGCCTTCATAGTCGCCTATTGTCCTCATACCCAATGCTGAACAAACCCGAATCTTCGAAATTCCCTTCAGTATTTTGATAAATGTATTTTGATAAAAAATGTATTTTGATAAAAAGGTTACTTCAAGGACACTCCTGTCTTCTGAAACAACGACCTGTTATAAAAATGTAAGTATTTTGATAAAAAGGTTACTTCAAGGACACTCCTGTCTTCTGAAACAACGACCTGTTATAAAAAAGATACTAATCGCCTTCAAACCAGCCAGTTGTCTTGAAAGACGACGTTACATAGCAATGGCTTCAACATAACCATGGTCATTGGTGTTCAGGCAGAGTATCTTCCTACACTCTGTTTAAATTAACAGGTCCAACACCAAGTGTTGCCTACGCGCATCCACATATACCCACACACGCGTACGCGATTACAGGGGGGGTATATAAGCCGAGATTGGTCAACTCTAGTTGGCCAAGTATTTAGTATTAATTAGTATAAAGCGTTCTATCGTCAGTCAATGCTCGTGGCCGATAATTGATCTATTGTAATTCCGTGTAATTTCGTACACAGCTCCTTATTCAGTCCGCTGTAACTGTCAAACAGTGACGCGACATATTGATCTCGTGCAACATGAAACTTGGTAGGACGCAATGTTTGATTTGTAATCAATGTAGGCTAAACCGACCAGTGAATGGACGGACAACGACACTGTAGGATTCAAATTAACTGTAAAATGAAAATATTATGAATACAAATTTTTCAATCGCTATAGCTACGAAATGATATTATTCTGATAGTAGAAAAAATATTCGAAGTAATTGCAACAAATAATATTGAAAGAATTAATAATTAAGTGCCGAAATTACTAAATCGCCAGTGAATGGACGATATTACCAGTAAATGGACACTCGACCGCCAGTATGTGGACGTGTAGTGTAGATAAACGCTGGAAAACATAACGATTTATTTATATTAGATGCTAGATGTGCAGATTGCCGTGTTGCGCAAAAATTATGATATTCTCATGCAAATGAGTATTATATTTGTTATTACGATTTCGCAGAAAACACACAAAGCTCTTTTGCATCGTAACGTGGTATTCTCGAAAAAACGATCAAAGTTTGTTCCGAGAGAGAAATAGAAAATTAAATTTTGTCGGAATTTTGAAAACGAATGAAATAATTTTCTGAGAATATTTAATGTAATGTACATGGCCATCTCTTGGAAGTAATTACTTTGGGAACTTTCGCGGATGAGCGAAATTTTTTACTCTTGTTTGAGAATTATCAGAACAGAGCCTATATGTCCCATTCACTGGGAAGAGATTAGGGTACAGCACCAGTAAATAAGCATGTCTAATTCTTATCTATTATTGCGAATTGATTACATTTTTTTGCAAAATATCAGAGAATGATTCTACTTCAAGTAATGAAAATAATCCTTGCCCTCGAAACTTATAAAAACTATAGTTTTTCGCGTTTAGAACAAGTACTGTGCACATCCGTATAGTAACTAACAAGAAAAGGTTGCGAGGTCGATCTATCCGATTTTGATTAAATTTGGCATGCTTGTAGAATGGGTAAAAATAGCCGACACGTATTTTTTTATATCTACGGAACCCGATTTTTAAGTGGTGAAACGCACCCTCGAAAATAGGGGTGTTTTCCGTTTTTAGTCGATAAAATTATCGTTCTCATCTCCAAAGTATAGTACACGAAAAAATAAACATTGTTGTAATTTGAATTTTTTAAATATCTCGTTTCGTTAAAACGTTATGGATGAAAAACGAAAAACACCCCAATTTTCGAGGGTGCGTTTCAACCCTTAAAAATCGGGCGCCGCAGATATAAAAAAATACGTGTCGACTATTTTTACCCATTCTACAAGCATGCCAAATTTCATCGCAATCGGGGAGATGGACCTTGCAACCTTTCTTTGTAAGTTGCGCGGTGTGCAAGTACCGTAAAACGAGCCTAATTTGAACCGATTTTGGAAGTTTTTTGTAGGTAAGGTTTTTTTCAACATCCTAGATACCAACTTTTCTTGCTCCAATAGAACAGTGTGTCCTTTGGCTATCAAATGTATAAGAAAGTCAAGCTCCACAACCTCTTCACAATTTGATGTATACATTTTTCAAGTGTCAAAGTAGCCCCGAGTGTGGGGCTTCTTTGACAGGGCATTGAAATGCAACTTATGTCAAAGATTAAGGGTTACTTTTAAATAATTATGATAAAAAATTTAATATTTTATGCATTATACACGGAATGAAATGAAAAACAACGTTTTTTCATAATCAAATTGTCATCGTTATTAAGGCAGCAGAACTCGAGCAGTTTTCGTCCAATCAATTTGAAATTTTATCTGTAGCTTCTTAGATTGCTTTAACAGTCAAGCACGAGCGCTTTTTTCGATTAATCGAAAATTGTAAAAAATACATCACTTCTGAGATGAAAATTATGGTCGAAAAAACGAACTTTTTATCAAACCCGACTCTATTTATTTTTTAATTATGTTTTAATTCCCCCCGTACTTGACTGCTCAAAATAATATAATTAACGAAAATATTTCACTCTTAGTTCCGGGGCTGAATTTACGACAGTTCTACTGCGTGCCGCGGCGAGGGTTGGAGGAAAAACAGTAGTGCTATAGTGACTCGTGCGCCGCAATTTTGTATACTTTTGACAAATTCTTTTTTTTACATACTTCAATATATTTTATCAAACCTAAAAGCTCTTTTGACCATGTATTTTATTCCATTCTTTAAGGGAGACTTTGTCCTTGGAGTGCCATATTTCAGGTGTTTACATTTTATTTTTTTTTAAAGAAACGAGTAAAGCTTTTTGAGTGCGGTTTTTTTCTTGCTTTTATTCATGATATACAGAACGTTCAAATTTTTCTTTTTAAGAACCAAAATGGCGGCCGTTGCATCTCCGCGAAAACAGGTCCTCAAATCGCGGAAGGTAAACGGCTGACATCACGGCCCCCTCTTTGTTGATCTGAAACACAAATTCAAAGCATATTATCAATCTGTGACCCTTTGGTCATCGAATGACGGATGGGCTTTTCGTTTAGTACAAATTTCGGAAAATGGCGGCAATTAAAAAAAAATCGAATTCTCGCGTTTTTTTTCGTATAAAAAGATAAATAATAAATGCAAAAATGTATCTATCGAAAAAACGATCCGTCATTCCGTGAAGACATATTTTCTGAGTATGTTCTCCAAACTTCAGATCGATATGTTGATTACAGCGGTCAGGAGAATATCAGCCATTTTTAAAAACGTGTTTTCGAGAAAAACGCGTTTAAAGTTTTGTAATGTGTTTACACAAATGTGTTTATAATTACCGCTAATCGGCAATGCCTGGTCCATAGAGGCATCTCTCCTCTTCTTGTAGCTGCTCATGTTGAGCCGCTAACATCTCCCGCCGCATTTCAAGGACAGAGTCTCCCTTAAAAAAATTCAATACAGTGGTGCTCTCCCTTAAGGAAACATTTTACATAAAAATATCAAGTATCTGGGGTGCTATTATAGGCACTTAATGAGTCTTAAAATTGTCATTGAGATCAATGTCAACTTCAGCAACATTACAATAAACTTCAGCAACATTATCATAAACTTGAACAACAAATTGTTGTTCAAGTTTATTCGCCGCACCCGCCACCCGCCACAGGAGGTGAAGCAAGCTCACTTCGCACACATTTAAAACGTATTTTGGCGTTCTGTTAAAGTAGCCCCGAAAACTGTCAAAGTTACCCCGAATGTCAAAGTAGCGCCGTCAAAATTCGATATTATACTGAGAAATTCTGATTCGAGTTTTTATCGACAATTCATATTCTTTACTGATTTTAAACACAAATCAGCTTTCGTTCATTCACTGGTCCCCGTCCATTCACTGTTGGGTTTACCCTAACTCCGATTTACTGTTACGATTGAGGAGACTCCATATTTATGCTAAACAATTTGAGTTAGAGAATATTTTTCTTCAGATTGTTTAAATTGATTTTGCCTCGTTTTTGTATAAACCTGAAGCACGAATTTTGTGTCTTTCGCTCTATAACGCTTACGTAGATTGAATTTTTTCTTCATTTTGACAAAAGAATTGTTTGCCAATTTCGAAATTCCAACCCGGGACCTTGGAATTACATTTCGACCAACATGTCGCGAAACCCACCCCATAGGCTCGTAAATCTTTATGGAGAATGTAACGACGTTCCTACCACTGTATCGTGTTCTCTTTGAAATGTTGCAGAGCAACAGGAGCCAGCCGGCCATCGGGCTCAAGCAAACACCGAAGGCGAGGGTGAGTCATTTGAGAGCATATACAATGATTCGATTACTTTGTAACGAAATAATTATGACTACATATTCATGGCTATTGCAAACATTATCACAAAAGTATAATACTCTCGGTCAGGCGTTATACATCCAAGTGAATGCGTGGCTGTGTTTAAAACCTTATATACCGTTGGATGGTCGGAAAACGAGACTTTTTGGGATTTTTTTTAGAATACTAATAAAGCAATGGAAATAAGGTTTGGAGGATTTACTTTATACATTTGTAGGTATTCAAAGCAATTTTTTGGTTATAAAAAAAATACATCATTTCCGCCCAGTGGCCGGTACAAAGAGAATGCCTTTTTGGAGGCCCTCCACAGGCGGACTCGTTGCAAACGTACATGAGCACCTAGAACAAAAAATAAAAATTTCGTAATCTTCATGAGTTTTGCTAGCAAAGTACACACAAGGGTGGCACAATTTTTAGCTCTGCTTTTTTTCCTTTTTTTTACCATCCAATTATCTTCTTTGAAAAAAAAATCGCGGAAGATCCGAGCGGTCAAAAAATATGTAGAGGTCGCTCAAGCCTCCCGAAATTCAAATTTTCATTAAAAAATCGATTTTTTTCCTCCACTTCTCACTCATGAATTTTACGCTTTATAATTTTTTAATTAATCTCGCGAAAACTCTGACCGACCAATGAATATTTAGGGGTCGCTCAAGGTTTTCGGTATTCAGCGTTTCCGCCAAAAATAAATCTCGCATGCACTCTAATTCTTTGTAACATAAAAACAAAATAAACAGCGAAGTGTTACATTTTCTGAAAAATTTATTATAACAATTTGTAATTAACATCAATTGGACCATATGTGTTATTATGTATTATCACAGAGTACAGCTACGATTGGTCCGCAGTTTGACTAACGAGACTTTCAGTTTTACGAATAAAACGACCTATAATTTTGTTTACGGACAAGAGCTTCAAATAATTATTTTATGAGACCAAAGATTATAATTCTTGGGTTATAAATGTGAGGTAAAATTGGAAAATCTGTTTCTAAAGAAAAAGGGATTAATTGTTTTGAAAGTTTTACAAAGCGTCAAATTTATAAGTGAGAAGAGTATAAATAAATTGCGAAAATTGGAAACTTGCGAAACTCTTGGTTAGTTCGAAGGTTGGTTTAAAAATTGGAAAAACGATTTTCCAATGAAAATTTGCATTTTTGGCAGGCTTGAGCGACCTCTAAATATTTTTTGACGGCTCGCCGCTTCCGTGATTTTGTTTTTTTTTTTCTTTTAAGAACATAATTCGATGGTGAGAAAAAGGAAAAAATTGAGCTCAAAATTGTACTACCCTAGTACACACGATTATTACGAAATATTGATTTTTTCAAATTTAGCACCATTAAAACAAATCGCATTTTCGGCTAAAAACGGCCTTAATTTGTTTATTAAAACCGTCATTGTTAATCGATCGTAAAAATCATGTGTACGTCGCTGTAAAATCTATCCAAGCTACAGTCGAAATTTGAAGTCAATCGGTTGAAAATTGTGGGAGCTACGAGTCCGCTCGACTTTGAAAACATCGTTTCAAGAAAAAGAGGTTTAACGTTTGAAAAACAATTTTTTCTTCGCACCATATCATTTTTGGGATGTTTATACATCACTTAAGTTATTAAAAAGGAACGATAATTTTTTTTCTCCAAAGGTACATAAGCCCTTACCTCTTCAAGCCTTTTCATCATTAGTTGATATATCCGCAACAATGTTTTTTTTAATTTTCGCGCCAACTTTGCTTATTATTTTCTCGAAAAATCGAGACCAACACGACCTGAAAATAGCCCGAAATATTTTCGGCGGCTCGTGAGAGCGGATCTCTGACAAAAATTCGTTTTTATCTGTGTCGCAGCTCCATAACGAGCTCTCCAACTCCATAACCGTACGAAGTTTCATACCAACGAAATTTGTATTTCTATCTCTGCGAAAGCGACTCGAATGAACTACTTTCTTTCATCACTGATAAGAGACAAGAGAGAATTGTGCAGTTTCGCGTTGCATTACCAGGAGGAATGCTGAAACGTTTCATAATGTGCATATTCCCTCATTTGCTAACACCTCATTGTACCGACAGACTCCGTAACTGCCTTGCAGGGTTACTCCCTGTTAATTATCATCACAATAGGTCGGAGCGCGTAATTATAATTTAGAATGAACCTGACGCAACTTCGAGTTTTCCCCGGCTCTGTGGGCTCTCCGTCTTTGCACGAGCTTACGGACCATGTTAAAAGTTGTATGACTCTTAGAACAATGATCACAAGTCCAATGTTATTTTGTCAAATGTACTTTCGCCGCTGCGTTGCGTGAAATTGCAAGCAGTTATTTCGTAATTGCGCGAATAAATTCAACATTCACGAATGCACTTTACATTGTCGAGAGATCGAGACGGAAATAAGTATTCACGGTTCAAGAAAATTACGATACTTCGAGGTCACAGGGTCCTCGTAAAGGGATGAAAAATTGCCGATGATAAAGGGAATGCTACTTCGCTGATCCGATCATTATGTAGCCACCCGGTTTGGCTCTCGAATAAATGGAGTGGCTATATACGAGGACTCGAGTGTATGTGGTGTTAGAGCCGCGTAATCGTCATTGGGTTGTTATCAGCGGCGGTGTGACGGAGGGGATTTCATGACGGCTGCTGCCCTACAAATATGTGGAAAAACGTCTCGGGATAAAGCCGGGAATAGCCCTTGGGTGTCCGGGCGCGGCGGGAACTTCTCTGAAAAATCGATTGGGCCCACCGGTCTATAGCGTGCAGACTGTATACCCGTACTCTCGCTTCGTATCATCAGCTTCGGTGGCTGTTACACTTCAGTACGCTCACACGTTTTTGTGTGAAAGATATGAATTTTTTTCCCGCACACACCTGCATATACGTATTATCGTATATATCATCCCTTTTTTATCATTGAGTGCATGGACATTCGATGATAAAAAAATAAAGGTAAAGATTTTGTTTAAAAAAGGTCCAAAGACACGCGGACGTAACAGCGCAAGCGAAACTATTGGCTCGCGAACAAAAAAAATCGGCAAAGAGTAGAAAAGAGGACTTTTGTAAAAAAAAAAAATCACTGTTTCGGAGTATTTTTTCGACCTTTTACAGATATGACAAAGAAAAAATTGTCGCTATATAGCAGGGTCCCTTTTCTAGATATGTGCAAAAAAATCACATTCAAGAATGAAGACGTAAATGAGGCATTCCACGTCACTTCAGCCAGTAAAAAAAAAATCCACAAATAATTTTGAAAAATCGAGTTACTTTATTGAAAAGTATTCACCGAGTGTCGACATTTAAAAAAAATTCTGACGTTTTTTCTCGTTGATTACCATTTTTTAATATTTTTCCATTCAAATGACTGTATCTTTGGCCGGATTTGACGTATTTACATTCGTAAAAAATGAAAATGTGCGTCTTTTTCTAGCCTTCCAGAAAAAAATTAATTTAGATTCTATTGAGCTAGTCGAACGTCCGTTTCAGGGCAAAATATGCAAAAATATTTTTTTTCTCAAGGAACGACACTCGTCATTTTATTTTTAAGAATTTCCCCGAATCGTGAATACGAAAAACGGATTTTTGGTATTTTTTATATTATGGGATTCCTAAACACCGTGAAGTAACAGCTATTTTTATTAAATTTTTTTTTTATTCATACTCGATTGAAGAGTGTGGAGCACTCGCCGTATGTTTACCAGGTTTTTGAAATGCATATGACATATATGCCATATGTATTGGAGCCTTGGCGTGCTCCACACTCTTCAATCAAATATTAATAAAAAAAAAATGTTAATAAAAATAACTGTTACTTCACGGTGTTTAGGAATCCCATAATATAAAAAATACCAAAAATCTGTTTTTCGTATACACAATTCGAGGAAATTAAAAAAAATAAAATAACGAGTGTCTTTCCTTGAGAAAAAAAATAGTTTTGCATATTTTGCCCTGAAACGGACGTTCGACTTGCTCGATAGAATCCAAATTGATTTTTTTCTAGAAGGCTAGAAAAAGACGCACATTTTTGTTTTTTACGGATATAAATACGTCGAATCCTGCCAAAGATACAGCTATTTGAATGGGAAAATGTTAAAAAACGGCAACAAAGAAGAAAAAACGTCAGAATTTTTTTTTTTTTTTCGACACTCGGTGAATATTTTTCAATAAAGTAACTCGAGTTTTCAAAATTATTTGTGGATTTGTTTTTACTGGCTGAAGTGACGTGGAATGCCTCAAATGTGATTCGTGTTTGTATATTCTTTTAGGAGCCTGCAAAACCAATACATTTGTTTTCAATAATTCTCTTCCATACCGAAATCAACAAATTTTAGGTATAAATTCAAAACAGCTGTTCCCAACAGCTGTCAGTGACGCGCAGCGGGGAGCCGTGCTAGAGCGCGCGCACCGAGCGCTTCTACTTTGAAACTGTACTGAGTCGACAAAGTGAAAATCGACTTTACCAGCAATTGTATTCGATTTTTACATCCCGTTACAGTAGCACAGCCCCTCAAAACGGACAGATGTGTTGATTGCCACATTACATAGGCATCTATCGAAACCTGCTATTCAGTTGTTTTTCTGAGTCTTTAAACTCAGAAAAAATATTTTTAAGGAAAAAGAGGTTTGTCTCCCGGCGAATAAGTTTTCCTATTCGTATGTCGGCCTACTACGACTGTATCAACAGCTAAGACCTTTTTTATTTAATTTTATGTTTAAGACTTACTAAGAATTTTTCTTAATATCTAATCGGATATATAAGTTAGAAGAAATAGATGTTTTACATCCGACAAATAGAGTTTTTCTTGACATCTAATAGGATTCTTCATCATCCCCCAGCTGGTTTTTTTTCGAGGCATTGTGTCATTTCGTCCGTCATTATTTTCTCACATGAACGTTTTTTTCTCATTTTATATTCTTACTTACACTTAAATCATTCTTCACTTTCGAGTCTTTCACTTCTGAAACGCAACACTGACACTTGTGTCAAAAGCACTGGCATAGAAAGAAGCTACATGGTAAATGTATGCGTGAGCTACATTTGAGGTTTTCATGACTGGAAAGTAGCATTTATTTGATTTGAGGGAATATTTATTCAAATGTTTTATTTTTAAAATGGCTTTTGATTTATGTGAAAAATCGGCACGTAAAAAAACATATTTAGTGATGCCGAATAAATGCCGTAGTCACAATCACATAAAAACTGTCTCCATACGAGTAAACATTTATTAATTTCTAATAAATTATGTTCTAATGTGCCAATTTATTAGACCACAATAAAGCTTTTTTTCTGAGAGTAGGTGTTTTATATTTACGGGTTCAAAATGTCCTTTTCCCATATACGTGTGTATAAGGCACTGGATTTGATATTATTCGTCCAGATTTCATGTACAAAGACAAAGGAAAAATGTTCTCCCCGTCTCTAGTCGCTTTTCTGGCAACATACTAAAAAATGTTCTTTTGCTTCTTTCACTCTCGGATTTCCGACGAAATTTATAAATCGACATCTGTAGTGCGCGCGGTATCCCGTAAGCATGTGTTATCCTCGCTCGTTATGAGGATATTCCTCATTCGCGGTAGAGCGATTTTTTTTCTTAAAAAATTTGCATTTCCGGGCTTTTTCTACACGAAGAATATGCATAATGCATAATTTAAGTTCAGACGATATATACGAGACCGTCCTGATGAAAGCCACTGGTGAAGCAAGCCCGACTACTTTCATCGTAGCACTGTTTTTGCGTGAAATAGTAAAAAAAAGTTCACTTGTTTTGAAGTTTTTTTCGCGCTCCGTCGTTATCAAAGCTGGTTGATGATTTTTTATGTATTTATAAATGTACTTTTTTAACAATAAGGAGCCAGTCCACTTTGGAGCCACTAAAAAAAGGTATTTTCGCGATTTTTTTGAGTTTTTTACAAAAATATGAATGTAAAAGTTGTTGGGCTTGATAAATAAAGTCTTGAAATGCACAAAAAAATTAATTCATTTTTATTCATTTTTAAGTACAAAAACTATAGTTTAACGTAACGCCTCAAAAATGGGTGGGCTAGGTGGCTCCATCACAACTCAGCAACGGCTTGTCTGAAACAAAAATCAAGGTCTATTAGATTCAGTATGACACCAGCTACAAAATGACCCTCGGATATAAAGTTTTATCAAAAAATAAAAAAATGGCAGATGAAAAACGAAAAAATTATTTAAAAAACGCGTTTTTTCGCAGTTTTTCGCAAAAAAGAGTAAAAATAAAAAATGTTAAACCATCGAGCGTCATCTTGTTGCGAATCATGTTTACAGTATGTGGTTCAAATTTCAAGAGAATCGGCTCATTAGTTTTAGAGATACGATGGAGGTAGATTTTGAAAACGTTTTTTCGAGAAAAACGCCTTTGAAGTTTATACTATGAAAAACTCTTACCTAAATTCAATCAGCAATTCCTGCACCGTACAAAATTCCTTCTGATTGCTCATCATCGTCGATTTCTTCAAGTCTTGCTTGCTTTCGATTTTTTTGAATTTTTAGAGTAGACCGGCCCCTTAAATAAGCAGTTTTTTGTATCACGCTCCATTGTACAGCGTATCTTTGGTGGTTTAAGGGGGGGGGTATCTTTAGGCGAGGAAAAAATTGCTGAGTTTCATGATTTCTTTTTAAAAGGAAAAATGTCTGCACCATTTTCGAGACTTAGGGTATGTTTTATTACTACTTTCGGCTGTTACATGATATTTTTTTGTTATTAATCTTAAAAAATGGCGGAGGTATGGCACGGTGTATCAAATGTGTTGCGGTGGATGTTGTCAGACGGCGTGACACGTAGCGCCGGCGGGATTAATCTGAAAAAAAGCCAACGAAGATTTTCCTTTCATTAACACTCATCTGCCGAATATGAACCAAGAAAAAGTGAGAAATGTTTAAAATCGATTAAATGGTACACTTTGAAACAAAAAGATTAAATTTACCGAAAAAATGGCCACATTTTTCAATTAAAAAGGCTTTTTTCATTTTCACAAACATTTAAGGTCATGTTTTAGACAAGAAGGTTAGAAAGATTTATATAACATTTCATGAAAATCGTTGATTCGTTTTTTTAGCTATACGTCAGGCCGGTTTTGAAAATGCAGTTTAGAAGACCGTGCCATACCTCCGCCATTTGTAAAGATCAATAAAAAAAATACCATGTAACAGCCAATGGTAGTGGTAAAACATACCCCAAATCTAAAAAATCGTGAAGAAGTCTTTCCTTTAAAAAAAATCATGAATATGAGCCAATGTTTTCCTCGTCTAGGTACCTTCCCCCTTAATCCTTGCACCTAAAGTTTGACAGCAACGCCAAATGATGCCACTCATTGATATGCAAAAATCAAGATGTTTAAAAGTTTTTCCAAACCCTTTTGCGCCTTTCTGTCTTCCTTTCCTTGCGTGATCATCAAAGTTTGCCGTTGAACAACAGACCTTAATAGAACAGAAAGTTCTCCTGCAGCCACTCCATTGTTTACACCGGCAGTTTCACGGAAAAGTTTCATTTCCCAAGACTTGCGCACCCAATTGCTGTATCATTTATACGACTGCGGAAAGTCCCTGCGACGTTAAAAAAAAAGAAAGCAGGATGCTCCGTACTTTTTCACGTCGATGGCGCGGCCATACGAGAGAGATGGAGAGGAGAGGATCAGTAAGGGAAAATACAGGATAGAATGTCGCTTGTTCTAAAAGTCCTGCATGAGTTTCGCACTGAATAAATTCGCTTCGCTTTCAACGTCCACCCCCCGCTGCCGTTGGCTGGCACATCTTTCTTTGTATGGATATATACATTAATATATCTATACGTATTTCATTATTCAAAAGTATCAAGTGGAAATCTCTCGTGTCATATCGTTGAAAAAATTGTTTGAATATACAACTTCAAAAACTGCGGTATTTTCAGCCTTATATATGCATTCATCTGTTCATATATACACATGAACGCATTCATGCGCTCAAATATGCATCGATATGTATCGATATATATATATATATATATATATATATATATATATATATATATATATATATATATATATATATATATATATATATATATATATATATATATATATATATATATATATATATACACATATGTGTAGAGATGCGGTAAATATCGATTGAAGAGAAACAAAATATTGTTTTCGGATTCTCTATAAAATGCATTCACTTTCTGAACTTCCCCTACCTTCCAATTTGTGAGTATCACATTTCTAACGAATCGACAAATTCGAATTTTCTTCCAATATGGATTAGATTTTGTCAGAGCTCTGGAGAACAATCCATTTCCACTTCAATCGGATTTAACTAGGTGTTGACGTATGATAAACATACAAATATATATACATATATATATATATATATATACATACATATATATATATATATATATATATATACATACATATATATATATATATATATATATATATATATATATATATATATATATATATATATATAAATTCCGCAAAATCGACATATTTTTTATTCGAAATGGTTTGTGTTCGTTAAATTCCGCACAAATTAAAAATAAACCGTTTCAGGCTTGACGAAGCCAAATTGGAAATTACAAAATCATTAATAGCATTATTGGAGATTGAAATGATAAAAATATTTTCAAAGAATATGGATAATTCTAAAAAAAATAGAAGGAATGAAAAATCATAGAATGGGCCGCTCGATTTCAGAGAATTTAAAAAAAGGTAATCATTTTTTAAAAATAGTTTTTACTTTAATAGCAAAAAACACGTTGACATTGATAAATGATAATTTTCCATATTTTTTAACGAGAGTATACTTCAAAATGAAAAAAAAATACAGTGGCATTTGTCGACATCTCAATTAGTTCAGGAGTTATCAGCGTTTAAAAATTTCCGAATCCGATATTTTTTGGAAAATTATAACTCCTAAAAGAGAAGAATAAACATCTAAAAATTGGTGTAGATATTCCTTTTATGGGGTACAATTTTACAAATAAAAAACAGGAAAACCAAAAAGGTTGGGGTTACGGGCTAGGTGAAATGGCGTGGAATGCCCCCCCCCCCCCCCCCACACACACACACACACACACACACACACACACACATACAAATATATATATATAATCACATAGTGCACGTTTATTTATATCAATATTTGAATAAACATAATGTGTACATATATAAGTGTACGTAGATATGAATTTATATATCGATGACAGGTCATCATTTCAGGTCTTCCGTATCACGGCCACAATCCATCGTACATTCACAGCCGTGGCTATAGTCCTTTCAAAGAGTTAATTAATACCTTGAATTCTCAATAACAGTCATCGCAATGAAAGCTCTTGCTACAATTACTATAGCTGCCATTGCCATAGATGACCAATGCCATTGATTAATGTGGCTATTTTTAATGACCTAACAATACATATGAACGTTGTGAAATAACAATGGTTCTTTCAATTCAAGACCAACTATTGTTCGGTTAAAACAGTTTCCACTAATTAATTGAAGCCAGATTAAATTCAGCGTATTGAGATTTTGCGTTCAACAATTCAAATACGAATTTACACGTGTTTCCGTTTATTTATGACACACACACACACACACACACACACACACACACACACACACACACACACACACACCGCACACACAAATCGCGTCTTAAATCAATTGACATGAAAACTGAACTGAAAATGTGACATGAATGTCACATAGCATCTTTCACCTCTCTCGCTTTCACGCACCCTATATTGCGTGTGCACCTTGCTCCTTACGGACGATCTCGAGCTCTCTCTGCAATCTATAATTTCATTTTTGATGGGTGCACCATAACGATTAATTTCTACGCGGCTGTTTTTGTAATGCTAGCGAGTAAAACGTAAAAGGTTTCTTTTGTCACTGCCACTTCGTGCCTCGAGCGAGTAAAACAAAATGCAATGAAATACGTCGAGAATATTTCAATTTTTTTGCACGGTCGACGCTTCTAACCAATTTTCACAATACACGCCGTGTTCCGACAAAAAAATCGCGTGAGTGGAGACTAAATACTAAATGGATATATTATACACACAGGCGCGTGTACGTGTAAATTTATCTATGCATGCAATATCAACATCCAAGTCTGATTTGCACAGTGCACGATGGATTTTACTTTTTCATAATTTTTTTATCACTTTAATTTTGAACACAATCTTTATTCTTAATAATTCTTCCCAGATCGGTTGACAATTTTTCTCATTTTTTATAGTGTCAAGTGCCGACTTAAATATTATCGAAATGATTTTGGTATATTCATCACTTTATTTATTATTCGCAGCTCGGAATTGAAATCAACGAAAATATCGGGGGAGTCCAGATGACTTGTACACCTAATTACAATTAAAAACGAACGTACAATCAAAGGAAATATTTTTTCGAACGTCTTTTATGGCCTTTTGTCAATAAATAAAAATAAAAAAATAAAATTATCTTGTCATAACGCATAAAATACGATGAATTATGATGTAGAATAATCGGACATTCCAAACCAGGCTGGTATGGATTGTGTGGAATGTCTCGTGTATGGGAGGTCGGTTTTGTGTTAAAGGAATTGCGAACACGCGAGGGGTTTTTGGTATTCCCCTTTAGTTTGATCTCCTCTCTCCCTCTCTCTATCACACACACACGCGCGCACACACACACACACACACACACACACACACACACACACACACACACACACACACACACACACACGCACGCACGCACGCACGCACACACACACACACACACACACACACACACACACACACACACACTCCACCCTTCATTATTCTCAGTGCGGATTTCGATGGGTGAGGGCCTGTTGCACAGCTTTTGTTTTGAGCTAAACAAACGAGCTCTACGTTGGGGAAGAGAAATTCGCTCGATACGACCCCGCCAAGGTTCGTGCATGTGCCGGATACTTCAGTGCACGAAGGTGTGCATGAAGCATAAGGGTCTGTATATGTATATATTTCTAAACGCACAATGGAAAATGGACTATCTCGAATCCTCGAATCACCACCTTTCGCTATACAACACAACAACACGCTGCCAAAGTTCTAATTCATCTGCGACGGTTCATTAAGAGAAAAGAAATGAGAAAAAGAGGGACCAAACATATCCGTCCAGCATTCGACGAGAAAAATGGAAAAAGAAAAGAAATCCACGAACAAAGCTTCGTCTGTGAGCAACACATTAATCGATCTTGATTTCTACGGGTTGATAAATTTGAAAGAAAAATAGCACAAAGAGGACAAAAAGAAACCTTTTCTGTTCGACTGAACAGAATTAATTATCTGGTCGATGGGTATTCAGCAAGAAATGGTTCCCGCAATACGAACGAGTTACCGATGACGAATGATGGAAAAAGTGAATACTTCAATCACGAGGATACGATAAAATTTTTATCTATGTATGGGGAATGGGGAGAATGGGAACAAAAGGCACAACGATGACAAATATTTCCTTTATGTATTCGAAAATAACTACCGAATGTGACCATTCACTCTTATCGTTGTAAGAATAATTTGGAGTTGGATGAAACGTTTTCCCGTGCGATGAACATTTTTTCACCAAAAGCGCGCTTTGCTGTGAACGCCACAACTTTATTCTACTATCGAAGCCACTAACAGAATTCGAGTGCGATTCAATAAAATTCATTCCAATCAGTATACGCCAAAATGTCAGTATAATTCAATAAAAATTATCCTAATCGGGATACGATAAAGTTCACGGATATTTCAATAAGCTTTATCGTGCCAATCCGGTACGTGCTCGGCAAATGTTATATCTTTACTACTGGTAGAACGATCTGGCACCGTCGATGCACAATTTGATTTAGTGGCGCGACAGTGCATCGTGCATCGAGTGTGGGCGAGAATACGTACCCGCGATACGAAAATCTCGATACCTACAGTTACAAAAAAAAAAGTAGAGTGCATACGTTTCAACGTTTAGTGCAATATATAAATGTTCATTGTATCGATGAAGGTTGCTACATCAATTTGTCGACGGGTACAGTTGTGTTTTTTTAACAGGTGACGTTTGATCGGTTTACATTTGGGGAACAATGTATTTCTGCATAATGCCACATGTAATTATTTTATGTATACTACATACACTTATTCGATGGAGAGTTAAAACGGGGAAAGGTTATTTTAGAGACCTTGACTTCGAGGGCCGTCCTCATCATCTAAAGTCACATTTAGATAAATGTAATCATATTTTTATCAAGGTGATTTCGAGAACGGTTCTGTTCCTAAAATCAATGGTACGTTTAAAAAAGACTATCCTCAAAATAGACAGATGCGCTGTTCTAAATACCTTGTTTCCATTATATATATATATATATATATATATATATATATATATATATATATATATATATATATATATATATATATATATATATATATATATATATACAGGGTGTCCCTGTTATCTCTGCCACCCGAAATAACTCGGTAATGATTGACGTCACAAAAAAATGTTCCAGACAAAAGTTGTACAGTGTGAAGGGGGCTATCAAATGCGACCATTTTTTTCTATTATTTATATTTTCTATTTTTTATAGTTAAATGGAATGGTACATTTTTTCAACCATCTTGTGGAGCACCTCAACCCGCATAAAAAACATCGGGGGTTTAAAGTCGTTCAAGGTCATCCAAGGTCAGTGTCGATAATACAAATCGAAATATGTCGGAACACTACCAAACATTTGGTAGTGATCCGAGATATTTAGATTTGTATTTCATTTTAATAGGTGACCTTGAATGACCTTGAACGACGTTGACCCCTAATATTGTTTATGCGGCTTCAGGTGCTCCACAAGTTGTTTAAGGAGGTACGGTGATGACCATGCTAGTAAACTTCGAGTCTATTTCACACCGCAATACCGCCACGTTTTAGATATATGTATACGGCCTATTTTTCGAGAAATATTTTTTGAGTATTGAATTTCGAGTTTCCTATTATTTTTATAATATGGAAACAACCTTAATAATCTACTACTCGACTTCAGCAGTACGACATATCGTTGACGTTTAGCATCGTCGCATTTTCGGTGGCTGTCATCGACTCCACGCGTCCGGCTTATTATTTTTTGTAGCCGGTTAATATGGAGAATGAAAATACTGTGGAAGTTGATCAACACAGTATCGGGATTGTGCCTGAAGTCCAGTTTAGAGACAAATGTAGATTCTGACGGACAAGAATTAGAAAATGAAAAGATAATATTGCGATTGCAAATAAAAAACGTCGCGTTGAAGTTAACCTCAATGTCCAATGTCCAATCTGTCCAAAGTCAAAACATATTTCATCGATTGTTATGTTATTTTTCCCTTTCCCAATTTTCATAATATTTGCAGGTATAAAAATGAACGTTTATTCTATATGACGGTTCTCCCATGCAGCCCCGGTTCTAAGGGGGGGCAAACCGGGGTACCTGCCCCGGGCGGCAGTTTAAGGGGGCGCCAAATTCTCGTGTTTGGAAAAACTTGTTTCACTAAAGCGCCTAACATCCAGGGCGCTTTGGTGAGTTTCAATGGCGTCGTGATCCTAGCTATCGAAAATAAAACTGCCTAGGAGACGAACTCTGATGATGTATTCCTTTAGGCGTCTTTTGAAAAACTGCTCGTGTTATAGCTCAAAAAGTTATTGATCGATCTAGCTGATATTTTGCCAGATTTCTCACTATAAGACTATTGGAAGGATATACCTAAAGTTTCAAGGCTATCGCGTAAATAAATTACTTTTTCGGGGTAAAAATTGTCGAGAAAAATGGTAAAAAATATAAACATTTGATTACAAAGCCTACTTAATTTTCAATTTTATACCTTTTAATATTTTTATAGGTATATCTTTCCACTAATGTTATAGTGAGAAACCGACCAAAATTTCATCCAGATCGATCAATAACTTTTTGAGCTATACCATGAGCAGTTTTTCAAAAGACCCCTAAAGGAATACCTTATAACGCCGCTATTTTGTTTTGTTTGAAAGAGAAAAAAAAGTTTTACCACGTGAAAGTTGTAATAAGATAATGTCAAAATTTTAAAATGATGCGTTTATCTTATCACATTTTTTTTTTATCATGAAAAATGACTTATTTTCGGGCGTCTAAAGAGATCTCCCCCCTTAATCTCAAATGCTGGAGGGGAGGGGCGCCAATGTCAAATTTTTGCCCCGGCGCGGGAAAATCGTAGATCCGGGGCTGCTCCCATGCTGAATTTATATATAGATGCGTTGTATAGGTACATGTCGCCAGAAAAATTGAGATGCCTTTGCTGTACGTAACAGGACTTCAAGTAAATATCGACGAAAGGCCCTTTATAATCCATTAAAAAATGTACGGCTTCGCACAATCATATTTTTAATTCGCGTTGAAAATATCCGATAGACGAATCAAATTTGCGCGAGTATCCGGCGTTGCCACACGTCGAGCAAGATGGCTGCTGTTACGTCACGAGAAGTCTCGCTCTCCGAAAACTTCGGTTTTTGCGACTTCATTTCTAAATTTATTGCTTATTTCTGCGGTAAGCTTTCCAATTCAAAGTGCCTCATCGATCACAAAGATTCAACGACCGCAACCATCAGTTTTTTTTACGTGTTTCTGGGCTCCAAGTCGCACAAAAAAATCGATATATAAGAGGACAGGCACATGTGTGACTAATTCACCAACTTTAACAATTAATAACTCGGAAAGTGTACGGTAAATCTCGTGGAAACTCCGCATACGCATGGACGAAGGTCTCGACAAAGCTATAAAAAAAATCGGGCTTTTATCTTGAACTCGCGCCAATCACCGTACCTCCTTAAAGAAAAATATACCATTTCGTTTAAAAAAGTGGAGTCAGCGTCTCCACCGGAATAAAAAAAAAATTGGTCGCATTTGCCCAATTTTGGCCTGGCCCCCTTCACACCGTACAACTTTTGTCTGGAACATTTTTTTGTGACGTCGACAATTATCGAGTTATTTCGGGTGGTAGAGATAAGAGGGACACCCTGTATATATAATAACAAGAAAAGCTAAAAAATGTAAAACAACAGCAGATTTTAAAGCAGCCACAGTGTGTGTGTATATATATATATCTTTTGGCGAGTCTTTTGGCTGGAAGTTAGTGACACTGGGCCACCTTTTTAAGGTGTCGTAAGCGACACCTGTCAGTACTGAAGTATAAAATACCTAGAGAAATCTACATCCGAAAAACGGGCTCCAATGCAACCACCAATATAACACATCTGAGCAGAAAAGATATAGAAACTAGGAAAGCGTAATGAGAAAGAAACCTCCAATCGAGCTTAACGTACTTAAAAGTCTTGAGGCCCTTACGACAGAATCTAAAGCCTACACGTTTCATTCATATTCATGGAGATGTAGTAATCGTAGTAGAGTTGGGGAGTCCCAAGATGCACCCACATTTCTAGAGGGATTTGTTAGGGGCACTGCACAAAGGAAGTCCTAATTGAGGTCCAGTTGGATTCTGCACTGTTCACCGATGTACGCCGTTTGAGAATTCTTACCACGTTCGAATGGAAAATATGTGAAATGTCACGAGAAAAAACTCGGCGTGTTGAAACATAACCTGCACACGTCGGGAGCGTGTAGGGTGTGATCATATTATGTTAAAGTGCAGTAAAATAAATAACATACGATAATCACAGTGGATTTTCAGTGATGATATTCGAATCTATTTTGAAGATATACTTTTTTAAGCGATTTATACTTTTTTAAGGGGCATATACATTAACCGGGAAAAAAATTAAGCACTTTTGACGGGGTTTTTTAAACTGAGAAATAATTATTTTACATTTATCAAATTGTAGGTACACTTTAATAGTATATTTGAATACACAAAACAATTTTTTTTCAAATTAATTCATCATCAAAATGGCGGAGCTGTGGCAGAGTGTTACAGTTACAGCAAGGTTGCTGCGGGAGTTGCGAATCGGCGTGCAGTCTTGCTTCCCGTAGACTTTGATTTGCAAAAAAAAACTTCAAATAGTTTACGCCCGCTCCGAATCCGAGCGGTGAGGCACAGCGTTGACGGGCTGTAACGTTTGAAGTTTTTCGAATTACGCTTTGAAGCTCTGGGAAAATATTCTACATGTATACGTGGGTCATTTGATAAGTACCTAGCCTACAAATGAAAACACCAAAATTTGGCTAAAAATAAAATTTATTTTTCAATGTAGTCTCCTTTTAGTTGAATACACTTGGCCCAGCGGTGTTCCAATTTTTTTAACCCCGTTGAAAAAAATGTTATCTCTTGGTCTGCAAAATAGGCCTCCGTGGCGGCGATTATTTCGTTATTGGAGTGGAATTTCTGCCCGGCGAGTGAATTTTTTAGATTCGGAAACAAAAAAAAGTCGCACGGAGCCAAATCTGGAGAATACGGTGGATGGGGCAGCAGTTCATAGCGTAATTCGACCAATTTAGCCGTGGCGAGCGCGAATGTGTGAGCCGGTGCATTATCATGGTGGAAAAGCACTTTCTTTCTCGACAAATGGGGCCGTTTTTCTTTTAACACGGCGTTAAATCGGCTCAATAGTTCGGCGTAGTACTGTCCCGTGACCGTCTTGCCCTTCTCCAGGTAGTTAATAAAAATCACACCTTGAGAATTCCAGAAAACAGTGGCCATCACCTTTCCAGCCGACGGGACCGTCTTCGCCTTCTTTGGAGCAGGTTCACCGGGTAAGGTCCACTGTTTTGATTGCTCCTTGGTCTCTGGAGTATACCAGTGAATCCATGTTTCGTCGACGGTCACGTAACGACGCAAAAACTCTTTTGGATTGCGATTAAACAGCTCCAAACACTGCTCTGAAGTGGTCACACGAATGCGCTTGTTGTCTGCAGTCAGCAAACGCGGCACCCACCTTGCCGACAGCTTCCTCATGCCCAAAGTCTCATGTAGGATATGCCACACGCGTTCTTCTGAGATGCCTACTATCACAGCTATCTCGTGCACCTTTAATCGGCGGTCTGACAAAACGATATCGTGTATTTTTGTCACGTTCTCCTCCGTAGTGGCTGTTTTTGGAGCACCTGGGCGTGGATCATCAAAAACCGACGTACGACCACGTTGAAACTCGTTATACCAAAATTTAACGGTCGCCATCGAAGGACAAGCATCCCCATACATTGCATCCCAGCGTTCTTTAATTTCACTGCGCGATTTCCCTTCCAAAAACAAGAATCGAATCACCGACCGATATTGTTCTTTCTCCATTCTTTCAAAAATCAACGGACACACTTGCTTTCACACGCTCTCAAAAGAGAACTACAAGTCCGATCCGGCAGAAATTTTGTCAGTAGCCGTCTACAAGACGGTACTACACTATAGTGTATTTCTCTTGCAATAGTGGCACCATCTAGTGGTGAGGCTAGGTACTTGTCAAATGGCCCACGTAGTTCTATCATTTAAAGAAAAAAAAAAGAAACCGATTTTTTTTATCGTTGTAAATGTATATCTCGCCTTAACCCTTCCTTGACACACTGGGTCAATTTAACCCGAACGAATTTGACCACTGGCCAAAAATTGAAAGTTTTCAATAATTTTCTACAATAATTCAACTTCACTTTTCCGAATTTTCATTATCCAGACATATTAAGAAATGTTTAAAGTGTATCCCGGATTTTTTTCAATAAAAACCGACCAAAGGGTTGTTGAGGGCAGATGGATGAAGTACTATCCGGGTCAAATTGACCCAGCACTGGTCAAATTGACCCACACTTAAAGTGTGTAAAACAACACATTTGTGTTGTTTTTATAGCCATTAGTTTACACAACACATTGGTGTTGTTTTTACACACTTTAGGTGTGTAAATGGCTGTCGACCCTTTTTAACGGTTTTAGCGTGTGTGAAAAATAACGGTGTGAAAATAATACGGATAGATGCGTTCAAACAACACACTTGAGTGTGTTATTTTCTTACACATGTTAAAACGTGTAAAAAGTGTCTACAGCCATTTACCCACTCTAAATATGTAAAAACAACACACCTACTTTTGCAATACTGTCGTGGTTCTATTTTTGAGATGCAAATAACCAAATAATTTTCTAATTGGAGCCTATTTATTTTCTTAGTTTTTATATTCAACATTGAAGAGTACATTATATCCAGTAAAAGAGACGAAAACCCAGCACGTTTAGCGTAGAATGAGAATTTTTGACTGAAGCCACACAGCAAAAACAAATGTGTTGCTTTTCCACACTTTAGGTGTGTAAATAGCTGTAAACACGTTTTACACGTTTTAACGTGTGGGAAAAATAACGGCGTAAAAACAAAACGGATAGATGCGTTAAAACACCACATTTACGTATGTTATTTTCTTACACACGTTGAAACGTGTAAAAAGTGTCTACAGCCATTCACACATTCAAAGTGTGTAAAAACAATACACTTATTTTTGCAGTACTGTATATACATGGAATGCGTCGGAAAAATAAATTCAATAACAAGAGCTTTTTATCGTAAAAATATATGCATTTATTGAACTGAACTCAACAGTACTTATGTATTACTCTGTAGTACTTATATATGAGAGGTGTCACTGTTTGTCTTGTCTTCGCATAGACTAGGTTCTCATACAGTTTCATGATGACGGCCGCTTTTTTCTTATCGGTGATGGCCTCGAAACAAAAATACGTCGATAAAGATTCAATGCTTTAATTCTTCGATTGAGGTTTTGGAGAATACACTGCAAAAATAAGTATGTTGTTTTTACACATTTTAGGTGTGTAATGGCTCTAGACACTTTTTACACGTTTTAACGTGTGTAAAAAATAACCGTGTGAAAATAACACGGATAGATGTGTTCAAACAACACATTGACGTGTGTTATTTTCTTCACACGTTAAAACGTGTAAAAAGGGTCTACAGCTATTTGATTTTTCCTCACCCTGTTTTTTGTTTCAAGCTGAAAGACGCAACGTACATGAGTTTAGTTAACCACGGACGAGATGAATTTTCCGGATAAAATAAAAGTTGTCAATCGCATTTTTCGTACCCTCGTACCCTCCATGTAAATAAAATGTATATCCTCCATGTAAATAAAGTGTATATCCTCCATGCAAATAAAATGTATATCTTCCATATAAGTAAGTAAATAATTTCTCAATCAACAGTCAGAAATATATATTGAGTATATTGATTATAGAGGGTGTGTGTGTATACTAAGATCTTAACCCGATTCGGTTATCGTTAGTCGCTGGAGACCCGAGCCATTTTTAGTTAATGTCCGCATTTTTGGGAGGTGGGTGTGTTTATGACGAAAAATAAAATATTTGTTTAAATTGTTTTGCAATATTCATGGTGTACCCTTAAAGTAGAAGTATTCAAGAGTGTTCAGGAATTTTATCAGAATTTTTCATTGCAAATTACGTGTTCTAACATGTCTCGGTCCTTCAGTGACCCACCATAACCTGACAAGGGGCCGAAAAAAGCGATAACCTGATCGGGTTAATTGAACGGGTTAATCGGTTAATCGAATACCAAATGTAGTTTTGTTAACCTGTCAATCAATGAACGTCAAACCAACAAATGAGTTTGACGTGATGCCGTAACCATGGTAATTTTTAAAATAGGATCCATAACTCACAGTTTACGTGTGTTAACACGTAAACTGTGTTGCTTTTTCCCGTGTTATTTTTGCTCGTGTGTTGCTATCAACGCGTGTTGTTTAGTCCAATGTGTATAAATATGCGTCTTGTATGTTGTTTCTACACGCTTTATGTGTGTTCGCATAAGCGTGTTATTGATGGGGACGCTACGAAGGTGTGTAATAATTTAATGCGTAAAAATTACACACTCACGTGTGTAATTTTAACGCATTACGTGTGTAATTATAACGCATTACGTGATACCGAATGCATAAGTGTGTAGAATCAAGATGGCAACGCGTGTTTAGAATTTATGTTGTGTTATTTCTACACACTTTGAACACACGTCAAACACGCCTTGTTTTTGCAGTGTAGATTCCAATTTCAGGTTCTTCCACGTGACAAACTGAAAAATGATCTATAAATGAAACAAAAAGTTAAGACCAAATGTGGTCTTCAATTAACCGGTTAATCAATCGATGTCAAATCAATTAATGAGTTTCATGTTATACCGTAACCAAGGTGATTTTTAAAACATATGATCAATAACGCGCAATTAACACACTTAAACTGTGTTGCTTTTTCCCGTGTCATTTTTGCTCCCGTGTTGCTATCAACGTGTGTTGTTTAGTCCAATGTGTTTAAATATGCATCTTGTATGTTGATTCTACACGCTTTATGTGTGTTCGAATAAGCGTATTATTGATGGGGACAGCTACGAAGGTGTGTAATAATTTAATGCATAAAAATTCCAGACTCACGTGTGTATGACAACGCATTACGTGTATAATTGTAACGCATTACGTGTTACCAACTGCATAAGTGTGTAGAATCAACATGGCAATGCGTCTCTAGCATTTATGTTGTGTTACTTCTACATACTTTGAACACACGTCAAACACGCCCAGTTTTTGCAGTGAGTGCGTCAAAGCAGTGGCCAAATATAAGCGTGTCAGGGAAGGGTTAAAATAAGATGATTTTTTAAGATCCACTCATTTTGTATATCAATATCCCCTGAAAAACGACGCAACCGACCCAACCTTGAGCCAGCGTCACGCCAATGACATTCTACCATTGACCGATGAACGGCAGCACTACCGGCTTAGTGTTGCGCCACGGTAGGAGTGATCTCTTCGGCCCAACGCTGGCATCTACGGTTGGCCAATCGTAGGCTTACCGGAAATCCTAACAGTTGGCCGGGTATTGGCCCAATATTGGGCCCGTGAAAAACGACGCAACCGACCCAAGCTCGAGCCAGCGTCACGCCAACCACATTCTACCATTGGCCGATGAACGGCAGCACTACCGGTTTAGTGTTGCGCCACGGAAGGAGTGATCTCTTCGGCCCAACGCTGGGATGTACGGTTGGCCAATAGTAGGCTTACCGGAAATCCTAACAGTTGGCCGGGCATTGGCCCAACATTGGGCTAAAGAGATCACGATCATTGGCTGACGGTTGGCGTGATCACCGGCACATAGTAGGGATGAGGTAGGCTTCATATTGTTGGCGCAATATTCGGGCTTTATGCACAATCACTTGTTCGTGGAATGTTTCCAAAGGGGGTAGCCGGTTAAGGGGGGTCTGACGGCCCCCACCGAGTTTGATCGAATCGACCCAAAAACCTGAAAGAGGGCTGAAAAACAAAATTTTAGAGATATTTTTTAACCCCCTAAACCCTTATGAAAACACCATAATCGCAAAAAATGCGTTTTTTTTATGTTTAATTTTTTTTCGAGCTTTCAAATGCATTTTAAAGCGGTTTTAACACAACCAAAATTTTGTTTCAGATGTGTAGACATGCCCTGAATTTTTCCAGATTTTTTCGTAAAGTTAAATCATGTGCAACATAATTTTAATGGCATAAAAACCGTAAAAAATCGTCATTTTTTGTATTTAATGCTATGGTTTTTATTGACGTATTAATGGTAAAAAATCGTGCACCATAGCATAGAAAGCTACTATCTTCCTCTACAAAATGACGCTAATTGGGCTCAATTCGGTCGTCTCTAGCGTCCGAAAATCAAACTTGAATAAATTCCGTTTTTATAATTTGAGCATTTTCAGTTACGAAAATGACACAAAATCATATTTTTCAATTATTTTACTTAATAAAAGTACATTTTGGGGTTTCTGAGGTCGCCGATTACAAATTTGATGTCAAACAGCTAACAAAAAAAAAAAATTACACATGTCATCAAATGAAAATGGTATTTGCTATTTCGGTTTTTTCAATAATTAAAAGTCATTGTATTTTAAAAAATCTATTTATTTATAATAATATTACATACATTCATCTAATATATACATTAAACAGACACAAGTAATACATACATTGCAACATGATTGTTATGTTGTTAATCTTCGTCACTGTGTTCTTCAATAACAGGTTCGACATTATCAACGTGAAATAGATTCGTTAGAATTTGAGCTGGGCGGATGATTTTGGACAAATACCGTGCATGACTTAAAAAGTAAATGATTGTTGCAACGTGGGCACAGCAACCAACAGTTCTTAGCCCATTTGCACAATCACATACGTAGTTTTTTATACCGTTATATCCAATACTGTTAGGGTCGTACTGAACGTAACATCTGTATACTTTCTTGTTTATATGTCTTGATTTAACTTCACATTTCAAAATGGTATCGTCCTCCAACAAGTATTGCATATTCAAAAGTCCTTCTTCGGTATACATTTCAGCTAAGTATGAAACAGTTTGCGATAACTGGTACGAGCCAGTGAAAAGGATCTTCAAATCTTGCTCTGTCATTTCCGGAAAGTCTAATACGTCATTTGATGTTAACGGTTTGAAGATCCTTTTCTTCCTATTCCAGTTTTGTTCTTCCACAACTTTCGCTAAAGAATTGTCAACGTCTTTTCTTTTCAACATTTGCTCGGCAATTTGATCTTGTAAATCGGTATCGCAATTCAGTCTTTTTCCAAACTCATTAACCAAAAAATTCGCTACTTTGCAATAAAGCATCGCTGAATCCAACATGTTGTTGTTAAACTGATTATGCAAGAGTTTGAATTTACTACCGATTATACCGTGGACAGCCTCTACCACCCACCTCAATTTCGTAACAAATCGACTTTCGTTTGCTTCATTTGTTGGAAGTTGCTTTCTTTTGCCTTTCAACGCTGGCATCAACACAACGAACCCTTGAGATTCTAACCAATCTTTGACGTCTCTGAACCTCCTGTCAAGTATAAAAACATCCCCTTTTTTGAGGATTGATCTCAAGCCGTTCGGATCACTTAGTACATGTTGTAAGATTTTCGCATCATTCACCATTGCTTCGTACGGTCCGTAAACATCTATTACATATCCATCTGTGGCACAAACTGTGAAGGATTTACAGAGTGGACACTTTTTCTGACCAGAGAAAGATTTTTTTTGGTAACAATTATTACTACTTTTTTGGTGTCGAAGGTATGAACCATCAGCAATCAAGAGCAGGCGATCTTCAAATCCGTGTAATTTTTTTACGTAAGGCGACGTGTGATTAGCAATTAAATCTTCGCGAGAACATGCCCGAGCTCCGAAACGAAGTGGAAAGACGTCTTTCGCGAATGAATCCAAAACCGATTTGCAATAAGCAGATACTAGTTGTTCAGATTTGATATCGAAAATTGACGCAGTGATTGTGTTGGAATTTCCAGTTCTTAATTTAAAAAGGAATATTAAAAGAGCTTGATTAATACTGCGATTTTGAGAATTTCGCAAAGTGACCAACATGTTTTTTAGAGTCTTGATTTCTGCAACTGTGTATCCAGTTAGCGATTTTATGCGCTCTGCCGATAAATTGTAATCATCTACTCTGTCTAAAATACTGTTGTCGCATTTTTTGGACAGTGCATCCAAAAATAATGCCAACTCTTGAGAACTGATAGTACAAGTATTCGAAAATATTTTCAAGTTTGAAATTTCGTCAACGTACATACGTTCACTGATAAGATGTACAGGACAACAGCGATTGCCTTTTGGAATGAAAATTCGTGAACTTATAAATACCTGTAACCTCGCTTTAAACGGAACAACCGGAGATGTCGTAATTGGAGTAAGACATACGCAACAACATTTGTGAGTCGCGGTAACTCTGTTGAAAGGCATCTCGATCATTTCATAGTCCGGTTCTCTTGGACGAAGAACGTAAGGAGGGTCCTTAGAAGATTGTGATGACTGTCCTGTGGAAGATCCAGACTCCGACCGTGACAATTGTTGCGAAGACTGTTCCGAAGATTGTTCTGTGTCATCTGATACTGTCAAATTGGAGAGTGTTGATGAATGTCTCTCTACAGGATCGACAGAATTTTGTTCGCGATCAACATCTGGCAGAGGATTTTCCTCGGGATTGACGTTTGGCAGAGGATTTTCTTCGGGATTTAGCGATTGCGGAACGACACAGATGACATAAAACGTCACCTTTCTCTACTCGTTTACCTAGTAGTTTAGTATATAAGTGTACGTCATCATCTGAAGAAATGGACTTCTGTTTTCCGGTATCATAACGCAACAATCTGTTGCATCTTATGCACCTTTCACCAGCCGTACATTTTCGTTTTTTCGGTGGCATCGCACAGTTTTTCCTAAAGAAAAAAAAAGAACATTGTTATTTTTTTTATTATGATTAACAAATTATTTTTTTTTTTTTGAAAAAAATGAAAAAAGTAACTGAAACCCGGAATAAAAAAAACCATAATTAAAAAAACAAATAGAACAAAAGTAACGAAAATCGAAAGTACATTAAAAATTGTAAATCAAAACAAAAAAAATGTTGAAAACATCGGTAAACAAAACAGAAATAAATTATTGTATTCCAAATCATTTTTTTATTGAAATATCGTTTCGTCTTAGTTTTGTTTTTTTTTTTGCTTTTTTTTAATTCTTTTCATGTGAGTGAACTAAACAACAACTTGAAGTTGACGGCCACCTTCTGTACGATTTCAAGTCGACTATGAGGCAAACGATTGTAGATTGAGGTTATGATTATAAATCAATTTTTATGTTGATTGATATTTAAATTGATATTCAAACTCACCTTAGAATACTGCTTCAATCACTTCGTGTTGAGATAGGCAGGTTAAACGATAAATTAAAAAAACGCTGTTAACAAAACAAATAGATTTGTTTAACGGAGCAGAGCGCGTCGCATGACGTGTGTACTGGACGGCGGCTGAACACAGAGAGAAAGAGAGACCGCGTGGAGCGGGGTTCTCGATGCGTCAGTGCGTAGTGGGCATGCGCAGTACCGTGCGGAGGGGCATACGAGCCTAAGGCCCACGTGGGTACGGTGGCCTTAGGCACTCGGGTACGTGGCTTAATAAGGTACAAGTTGGGATTTTCTCCGCCAGGTGACAGTTTAGTCGGGGAATTCCAAATTTTTTTTCTGAATAATACGTAATTTTTTGTTTGTTAATATAACTATTGACAGCTGTTACGATTGAAAATTCGTGTATAAGAATGAATTTATAATCAGCGACCTAAAAAATCCTTATTAATATCGTTACCATAGCTTTTTTAAAAAATTTCAAAAATTAAAATATTTTTTCTTCGTTTTGACAGCTGTCATGTGACAAAACTAATTTTTGACATCAAATTTGTAATCGGCGACCTCAGAAACCCCAAAATGTACTTTTATTAAGTAAAATAATTGAAAAATATGATTTTGTGTCATTTTCGTAACTGAAAATGCTCAAATTATAAAAACGGAATTTATTCAAGTTTGATTTTCGGACGCTAGAGACGACCGAATTGAGCCCAATTAGCGTCATTTTGTAGAGGAAGATAGTAGCTTTCTATGCTATGGTGCACGATTTTTTACCATTAATACGTCAATAAAAACCATAGCATTAAATACAAAAAATGACGATTTTTTACGGTTTTTATGCCATTAAAATTATGTTGCACATGATTTAACTTTACGAAAAAATCTGGAAAAATTCAGGGCATGTCTACACATCTGAAACAAAATTTTGGTTGTGTTAAAACCGCTTTAAAATGCATTTGAAAGCTCGAAAAAAAATTAAACATAAAAAAAACGCATTTTTTGCGATTATGGTGTTTTCATAAGGGTTTAGGGGGTTAAAAAATATCTCTAAAATTTTGTTTTTCAGCCCTCTTTCCGGTTTTTGGGTCGATTCGATCAAACTCGGTGGGGGCCGTCAGACCCCCCTTAACCGGCTACCCCCTTTGTCTCACTATCTACTTGTCTTTGTGTTTCGTTGCCTCTAATCTTCACCTGCTGTAAAGAATCTTCTAATTGTTGTCGTCGTTTTAACACTCGACGTTTCTTAATACTATTATAATAACTCGGCATTTTCGAATACACCACAAAACTTTAGTATAAATCAATTTTATTTTTAATAACGTGAATTTCAGGAGCCAGTAATTATGAGTTTTTATTATCACACGACGTAGAAAATTGCATGCAGCGATAATAAAAAAATATATAATAATAATATACGTAAAAAAGTATTCTTGTATATATGTATGTACTAGACCGTTCAAAGCCAGTGTTGGGCCAGGATTGGCAATTCGTCAGTTTGCCATGCTAAAAATAAGCATTGGCAAAACCACGGTCAAACGATTGGCTCAGACTCAGGGCCTGCGCTCGCCCCGACAATTGGCCGACGGTCATTAATTACTACTGGCCCAGCGTTGGCTCTTCGATGGTGTGCCGAGCTTCAATTCGACACTGGCAAACCCATGATCAACCGATTGGCCCATGTTCGGGGCCAACACTGGGACCCGATAGTTGGCTGACAGTTGGTAATCGATATTTGGCCCAAGGTTGGGTGTTCGTTGGTTTGCCATGCTTCAAATGAGCACTGGCAGAATCATGGCCAAATCATTGGCCCGTATAAAGGACCAACACTGGGTATTAGTGGTTGGTGCTGAATATCAGGCAAATTTTTCGCGGGATATTTTGTTTAGAAAATTTTACGTACAGAATTCGATGGGTTCCATCAAGAATCGAATTCTGTTCGATAATGTGGAAATCCTCTAGGATTCGAATTTGATTCGTACATTGGACTCCAATGGGGAACCCCAATTAGAATCCAATGTGCGCCCTTTTAGTTTCGGGATCCAATGCGATGATCTATTGTATCCCTATCAGGAAGTAGGGACAAGTATGACAATCCAATTGGGTTCGTACGGCAATTTTAGCATGGGTAGGTCCTTCAAGCTATCAACTAGGATAGTCTCCATGAAAAACTTTCCAATCTCCCTACAAATCGCGTGGGTTGCCGTAGTCGCCTCTTTTACCAAACAAATCATACAGTAATAAACGTTGGCTGGGATATTGCATGTACGCATATACATACGTAAATCATATTTTTTTATCCTTCAATAAAAAGTTTACGATCCGCTACGGAAAAGCGATAAAAGCCGCGAGAATTCGAGCACACAGAAACGATTGCGCTGAATCTTTCCGCTGCTCGATGCTTTTGAAAAGGTCCGCTCGTTGACAATCCCCCCCCCCCAATTTCAATTCACTATTCGAGCGACGGTACGGGGTAATAGCTCAGTCCGTTGAGTCCTCTCGGATGAACATCCGACGTAGCCTCGACCGGAAGTGGATTGGTTCATACCCTCGTCCGTCGTCGTACATGAACGTCGTGCGCAAGGGTCAGAGATGGGACAAGCGTATGTAGAGTGCAAAGCCACGGACCTAGAGGTCCTACTGACCCTCACGATGAGGTGTGAAGAAATATAGCGTTGCATGTAGGAGCAACGAGAACTTTGTTCGTCTCTTTTTATTTTCACCTCGTGTACATCGAACTTTGGAGACCCAATTTTTTCCACCACACGACCACATACCGGTGAAAAAATCTGGCCGCGTTTGAAAAGCAGAAATAAAAAGAGTACCGTGTTTATGGGTGGATTTACGGGTCGAGGAAAAAATACGCCCCGCATCGACAAAATGTTTACTTTATGTCCCACGACGATGTATATATAAACGCGAGTGTGTTGAAAAATGATCCAATTTAGTCAGCGGTGTATATTCTTCGAGGGCATGGATTTGTGAAAAATGTACGTGACCCCGCGACGATTGGACACGCTTTGATGCCCTTTATTATTTATTTATTTCCAATGTTCCCTCGTATAGTCCCGTGGGCTTTTACGATCCCATCCCCTTCATTTCTAGCTCACACTTGTCACTCTCCTATTTCTAGTTCCTCAAAGACGGACCGAAGAGTCCGTCACTGACAACTAAAATGCCCACACTGACTCTTTCCGAATGCCCTATAGCAGTGTTTTTCAACCTTCTTGAATATGAGACCCCTTTACAAGTAACAAGAATTCTAGTGCCCCCCCCCCCTCCCTAGAACTGGCAAGGGAAGCTTTGAAATTATTAGTGCCTAGTAAGTCCTAGTAAGTAGACCTAGTCCAGTAAAAGAGACGAAAACCCAGTACTTTTAGCGTAGAATCAGAATTTTTGACTGAATCTAGATGGTTGCATACTGAAAGTAACTCCAATGAAATTTTGCCCCTGAACTCGCCCCAACCCTAACAAATAGGGGTTGGAAACTTAAAAACAGGTATCGGCTCAGGTCAACGCTACTTAAGGGGGGATTGTCTTTTTTTTCGCAAAATTTACCGCTTTTTGGGAATTTTTTTGTGAAGAAAGTATACAACGGAAAACTTGTGAAACTTGGCATATAGTTTTATTGATCTGTTTACTACATACAAAAAAATGTTTAAACAATTTCATCAAAAAATCCGCCTCCCACCCCCCTCGACGCGCGATCGTCCTTTTTTGATGGTGTGCACGATTACAGCCTTCACGTTCATCTTGCAACAAAAACCCAAAAAGCATTTTACTTTAGACACATATAGCTATCGTTCGATGAAGGGAAAAAAAAATTGACGATTTGGTGACGTTTTGAACTTGAAGTATCGATTTTTCGAAAAAAAATTGATCGATTTTTTGTTATAAATAAAAAACTATTAAACGTATTGCTTTTTTGCTTCATCAAACGATAAAAGGATGTCAGCTGAGCATTCTGTCCAAATTTGAAGGCAATCAGTTGAATAGTTTTTGAGAAATCGTGCACACTAGTTGTGAAAAAGCTGTTTCGAGAAAAACGCGTTTAAGGGGGGATTTTTTGATGAAATTGTTTAAAAATTTTTTTGTATGTAGTAAACAGATCAATAAAACTATATGCCAAGTTTCACAAGTTTTCCGTTGTATACTTTCTTCGCAAAAAAATTCCCAAAAAGCGGTAAATTTTGCGAAAAAAAAGACAATCCCCCCTTAACATGGGAGATCGCTTGAGCCGCACATCACCTGTGCGGCTCACTTTCCCCTGCGGCCGTCACTCTCACAATCAGTCAAGTCTCCAATCATATTTTTTTTCTCATTTTTCTGTAAGAACTGGATTTTTACACACAACTCATGTTTGCATACGTCTCGCGATTCGTATTCGCAATTGTTATCGTAAAACATTCGTCTACGGAATTCGATGTGGAGAGATTCGGTTGCGCAAAAAGTTGGAAGCGGAGGAGACCTTAACGGGGTCGTCTAGTGTGAAGGCCGTCTTTTAATGCTTTGTTGGGGACTTTTTGACAAACCTTTAAAATAAATAATTTATAAATTGTATATATTTTTATTAACATTTAAACAAACTTTGTGAATTTTTTGAAGTCATTATATAGAATATAGTCGGAGATACACCGCCCAACAGGAACACATACATAAAAAGAGGTGCTCCTCTGCTGCCATGGTTCCGGCCGTTCTGCCTATCTGAAATCAAAAAACCAAACGCAATTTTAATCGCGAGACTTAAGGCTCTACATGGAACTAAAATAAAGTTAGAATTCCAAAAAAATATTTTTTTTATGCTTTACAAAAAAAAATCCATTTTTCGTATTTATTTGGGGTCTATATGGCTGATAAAAAGAAAACTAACGAAGCAATCTTAATTATTTTAGTTCAACTTGTAGTGTACGTACTAAAGATAATATATGTACTAAAGATGCTGTATAAATTTGAGCAGAATCAATCAAATAGTTTTTGAGATATCATGGCAGCAGTTTGAAAAAATCGTGTTTCGACAAAAACGCGTTTAAAAGTTATTGTATATAATTCATAATAAAAAAATGGTCTCACCATTAATCTGCTATGCCTGGACCATAGAGTACACCTTCCTCTTCTTGAAAGAAATCATGCAAGGCCGTTTTCTCTTTTGATCTGACACACCAGACGACCCCCTTAAGGCGGGATATACATTTAGACAGGAAAAAAATAAGCAATATTCAGGGATTTTTCAAAGTAAGAAATAATTATTCTACAATTATCAAACTTTAGGTATACTTTAATAGTATATCTAAGTACACAAAATAATTTTTTTTAATCATCAAAATAGTGGAGCTGTGGCAGAGTGTTACAGCAAGGTCGCCGCGGGAGTTGCGAATCGGCGTGCAGTCTAGCTTCCAGTAAACTTTGATTTGCAAGAAAATTCAAATATTTTTTCACTTAGAACATGTATCGTTTCTGCGAGACGGCAATTAAAATGAAGAAAATGCAAATTTAAGAATATGGCACGCATTTGCAAAAAAAAAATCAACATTTCTGTGAAATGTGAATTAAAAAAGTGGTTTTGTTTTCAATTTTTCAAAAACAATGCGCGTCAAGTAGGCGGTACCACTATTATCAATATTTCTATCAAGTTTCAACTCAATCGGCTTAATAGTTTTTGAGTAATCCTACACGCCAATTTCGATAATGCAGTTTTGAGAAAAACGCGTTTGAAGTTCACGCCCGCTCCGAATCCGAGCGGTGAGGCACAGCGTCGACGGGCTGTAACGTTTGAAGTTTTTGGAATTTCGCTTTGAAACTTTGGAAAAATATTCTACATATATAGTTCTGTCGTTTAAAGAAAATAAAAAGAAATCGATTTTTTTATCGTTGTAAATGTGTATCCCGCCTTAAAAAAGCCAACACCGCGAGAGTGGAGGGTAATTTACGTGAATATTGTTTCAAGCATTGTGCACATTTACGGAATTCCCTGTATTATCACTCTCTTTCTGTTTGATATATGTTTCTACAAATATAATACATTTATTTATAAATATATATACATATACCGGGTGTCCTGTTATGGATAGATAATTCATAAGGAAATTCGCAGTAATGACAGAGTTATAGCGTTTTGTAACTAACCGGGCGAGCAACGACTAACGGTCCGAGCAAACTTTAAACGCGTTTTACTCAAAACAGTGTTTTCATAATCGGCACCGTAAATATCTCCGCAACTACTGGACCGATCGGGATCAAGTTTTGCGCAGTTATGCTTCACACAATAATCTAGTACTTATCCAGTCGTTCTTTCGATACCTGGCATAGTTATTTTCCGTCATAAGTACTGAACAATTTTGAGACGAAAAATCGCCTGTTTTATTCCAGTGACTGCCATGACCCGAAAAAATTAACTTTTTAAATTCCGACTCGATAAGTACTAGTTTTATCTATCTACTTTAAGAAACAAATACTTTTTTTTAGATAAAAAATGGCAGAGGCACGTCTGGTACCGCAAACGCTGTCAACAAAAACACGTACCAGAAAAACGACTGTAACTTTTTTACCGTTTGAAATTTTTGAACCAAATTTTCACACAATGTAGATAAAATGTCATACTTTGTAATGTATATCACGGTCGTTGAATAAAATTCAATTTTATACACAAAACAAATTCTTAAACGTAATCTTACTTTTAGCCGTCTCAGGTGTATGGAAGCTTTTATTAAGGTTAAATGAAGACTTTTCCAGATAAAACACATGACCAAGAGTGTTTGAAAAAACCGGGTCAAAAAAAGTTATCATTTGTAGAAATGGCATGCGAAAAACCAATAGCAGATGGTTTTCATCTCAAAACGTGGGACTTTTACTAAACTGGAATTCCAGCATATAGTAGGGCATAATCTGGCCTATCTATAGTTGCAGGATTATCAATTCATACCCATATAGGGTCGCCTGACGTAACAAAAATGCCAGTATTCAGCCCTTAAACGGTTTGCTGATAATCGGCCAATAATTCGTCGACCAGCATTGGGGTACTGTAGGCGGATGAACGGCTTGCCAGATCTATGCCAGCCATTCGTGGGCCAATACTATCGCACCGATAATATGGTGATCAGCATTGGGGTATCGTAGGCGGATGAACGGCTTGCCAGATCTATGCCAGCCATTGGTGGGCCAATACCATCGCACCGATAATATGACGATCAGCATTGGGATATCGTAGGCGGATGAACGGCTTGCCAGATCTATTCCAGCCATTGATGGTTTGTTTTTGGGCGTTTTGCAAATGCAGGTCGTTAAACTGTAACACGTAAAAACAAGGGATAAGGTTTCAAAAAGCATATCCCATTGATGAAGCTGAAATTTTGCACCGACCTTCTTTTCAATATTTGAAGAGAACCTTCAAAAGGATATTAGCGACTAGCAATAGTTTTCGATATATCGTATATTGAAAGTTATTTATTGTACTGCGCTTCTACTATATTAAATAAACCCAAACAAACCCATTCCACATGGCACGTGATATGCCCATACGGGCGAGCACTGTTTGCCAGGAACCAGCGCGGCCGGAGGAGTGGGGAGTATCTATCGGATATATAGATATACTCGTATGACGTGAAATAATAAACTTTACAATGCGATATATCGAAAACTATTGCTTGTCGTCAAAAATCCGTTAACGGTTTCCCTAAGGATAATGAGAGGAAGTTCGGTGCAAAATTTCAGCTCGATCAGAGGAGTATGCTTTTCGGAACTTTACCCAAAACGAGCGAGTTATTTTTACAGCCTAAATGGACCAAAAAAATTGTCGGTAAACTTTAATGTCGCAAATAAAATTATCGGCATAAAAGTAAGGAACGAACAAACGATGGATTCTGTAAGTGTTAGAATGGCTAAGTGGGTAGGGCGTAAAAACTTGAACAACGCAGAAAGCGTTTTGAATGCAATTATTCTATGTACATGGACATAAGTAAAGCATAAGAAAACAAAAAACAATTTTTATATTCATAATTTGTCAATTTTTTGTTTTTCATTTCCGGCAGAAGATCCGGCAGCCGTTGCTGGGCCAATATGAGCGTATGATAGTTGGCCAAGTCTTAGCAGCCATTCATGGTTCACCATTACCAACCATGCATGGTGCGGATCTGGCCCGTTTATATAGCCATTACCGCCCCATCGTTTGTTCTCTGGCAACCAGTCGTGGGCCATTCCTGTGCCGATTGTAAAACCCCATTTGGATAACAGCACACCTGGCATATTCAGGGTGTATCTTACCTACTAGTTTTCCATTCGTTAGCATATAGGGTGTACGTTTCCAAGCAAAAGGCTTTTTTAAAATGAGGTGCAACAAAAATTGGTCGAGATGTTCACGAGTAAAGTCCAACGGTGACTAAGCAATGGCACAGTAGTGCGTCCAAGCGGGCGTGGGCGCGGATTCAAATCCACAATCCGGCAAGTGGATTTGAACTTTCAATTTTGAAATTTGAGTTTGAACGTTATCCGGTCGCCCAAATAAGGTATTAAACAATAAATAAAAAATGTTAAACAATATTATCCATCGTTTACTCGCAAGCTCTTTTGATATTTAGATCTTTCGAGTAAACAATGGACAATTCTGTCTAACACTTTTTATTTATTACTTAATACTTAATTTGGGTGACCGGATAAGGTTCAAAATTCAAATTTTAACATTCGAAATTGAAAGTTTGAACTTTCAATTTCAATTTCAATTTAACAAAAATCAATGGATTTGGATTTACTTGCGCGAACGCGGATTCGAGTCCGCGCCTACTCTCGCTTGGACGCCGAAACTACTGTGCTGCGGTTTACTCACCGTTGGACTTTACTCGTGAATATCTCGGCCAATTTTTATCGCACGACATTTAAAAAAAAGCGTTTTGCTTGGGAAAAGGCACCCTAAATGATCACCAACGGAAAACTAGTAGTTAAGATACACCCTGTATATATATATATATATATATATATATATATATATATATATATATATATTTATATATACACACATATATATTTATATCACGAGTCTCCTCGTCTGTGGTAAGTGAGGAATCTTTATGCTCGTTCTTCATTCCTTTCGCGTGCCGATTCCATACTTCTCCGTCCGAGATTCGTTCCAGAAGCTCCACAAAGCGAAGAAGATTAAATACCTCTTTCTTCTTCCTTTCCTTTTTTTTGACCGTATCGTGCTTCTTCCTCCTCCACCAGAATCCCGACAGTCCTTTGTCCGTGGCCTTTGTCTCTCCCCCTGTCGCTATCACCGCTACTGAAAAGCTTGTTTGATTTTCTTTATTTTCCATGATCCCTCGCGTCGCACGAAGGTCCTTCGCGGTCTCGCTTTTGTTTGTTTTGGCATCTCGGTCAACAGTTGCGACTCCGTCTCGTATCTCCGGACGCGGATCTACGAGGAGACTCGCGGCAAAAACCCCTCGGCGAGAAGATTTCCGTAGGGCAGAAAAACGATTTCGGTTGGATGCACAATTTGCAGATGTAATGCTGAAAATATTTGGACAGAAAAGGAGACGCGGAGGAGGCTTGTGATTGTTGTTGATGATTTGTAAAATGATCGCGTTTTGGGCTCTTATGATATGGATATGGGGATCAAGTCATCTGGACGCTAAGATAGGCATCCCTCTATCTATGACGTCGTATTATCTTATGAATCGTTGGAATGCAACGAAATTTTTTTTTTTTTTTAGGTTCTCAAATTTCCTTGGACAGATTTGAGCTACGGAAATCACGCAAACTTTTTTTTTGGGATTCTCATTTAGCGATCGAAGACTTTGCAAAATATGATTTTGGATGATAATGGAAATAAGAAATTGAAAAGAATTTTCGTTGCATTCGAACTGTTGAAACTTCAATCCCATATTATCTTATTAAGGGGGGATTGTCTTTTTTTTTCGCAAAATTTACCGCTTTTTGGGAATTTTTTTGTGAAGAAAGTATACAACGGAAAACTTGTGAAACTTGGCATATAGTTTTATTGATCTGTTTACTACATACAAAAAAATGTTTAAACAATTTCATAAAAAAATCCGCCTCCCACCCCCCTTGACGCGCGATGGTCCTTTTTTGATGGTGTGCACGATTACAGCCTTCACGTTCATCCTGCAACAAAAACCCAAAAAGCATTTTACTTTAGACACATATAGCTATCGTTCGATGAAGGGAAAAAAAATTGACGATTTGGTGACGTTTTGAACTTGAAGTATCGATTTTTCGAAAAAAATTGATCGATTTTTTGTTATAAATAAAAAACTATTAAACGTATTGCTTTTGTGCTTCATCAAACGATAAAAGGGTGTCAGCTGAGCATTCTGTCCAAATTTGAAGGCAATCGGTTGAATAGTTTTTGAGAAATCGTGCACACCAGTTGTGAAAAAGCTGTTTCGAGAAAAACGCGTTTAAGGGGGGATTTTTTGATGAAATTGTTTAAAAAAAATTTTGTATGTAGTAAACAGATCAATAAAAATATATGCCAAGTTTCACAAGTTTTCCGTTGTATACTTTCTTCACAAAAAAATTTCCAAAAAGCGGTAAATTTTGCGAAAAAAAAGACAATCCCCCCTTAATAGGGGAAAACTCCTGATATTTTATTGCTGCCGTCAAATAAGATGAAAATTTAAAACTCGTGTCATTTTGTGGAAATCGTTCCATTTGTCCAAATCTCACTCCGCTAGTCACTTGACCTGAAAAATGTGCGGGCTTCCTCGTGTACTCTCTTGCAACTCGGTAAAATGACTGCCAAGCTCATAATAGACCCGGTAATATTTGTTATCATAGGGCTCAAATAACGATGTTGGGTTCGACGGAAGTCTGCACCGTCTATCATGCACAAAAAGGATGGAAGCTCGTAGAGGCAAATCTATACGGTGGCTTATTTTCACCGGTGCATCGAATTTCCATAAATCCGGGAGACTCGCTAATCTAGGCTTACCGAAATAACATAAAACGTACAGGGATTTAATGGGAATCAAAGTGTAGCCTTTTCTGCTATAAATAAAGTAGCTAGTGCCTCCTACGCTACATTTAATGGAAATATTTACATTCAATGGAAATAAAAAATGGAAATAATGGATGTAAATTTGTGGATTTAATGGAAATAAAATTCCCATTAAATCTTTAAATTTTTAATGGAAATCATTTACATTTGATGGAAATAAAATAAATGGAAATAATAGATGTAAATATAAAAAAATCTACATTTAATGGAAAAAAGGAGGGACCTTTTTCCCTCCTTTTAAAGAAGATGCGCAAGAATCTAAATTGAAAGAAAAATTGTTAAAATTAAGGTTTTTCTTTTGCGGAGGGCCGTATTTTGTGGGGGCATTAGCAGGGCCCTTCTGAACAATTAGTAAATATAATAAGTAATATAAATTTCGCATAAATTTAGTAGATTCAGACATTTTTATCATTTCCTCTGAAAAGTCATGGCTACGAAAGTTCTTCTGGTGGTCATATTTTTCTAAGTTTAGTAATTAATGTTTTCATCGTTGTTATGTAGTCTTCAAAATGCTTCACATGCGTAAAGCAGTTTATATCGGTCATCTAGATGACCGATATAAACTGCTTTACTTAGTATATAGATTATTGGATAGAAATGTGGCTAGCATGTAATCTCCATAAAGTGCCGTATAATATGAACGATAAAAAAAGTAATGTTTTCTTAAAAGTTCGGTAACTTGACTTGAAATTTGTCCAGTATACCGTCATGTATTGTTACTTCACTGTAGACTAAAATCGGTTCATTGTTAAATATTCGGGTTCGCGGGAGGAATACCTTAAACAAAAAACTTAATGTCATCATACATCAGTTGGAGGTAAAGAAGTTTTATTTGTTAACGACTGATATTGATGCCTATTCAGTAAACAAATAATTATCTAAAGAAGAAGAAAAATGGCGAATCCGATTTTCAGCATTCGTTCTTGGACGTTAATTGTTTACCTTAGTTACCTCATTTAAAATCGAACAGGAAATATGGGCTCGTATCAGGTAATGGATGTTGTGATAGATCTATCTAATGTTGGGAATCATCACATCTGGCCTCTTCTAAGATAATGGTCGCAGGTGAAAATATACGAGAACTGAGAGCTACCAAAACGTGATGTTCGCAACGAAACGTCATGAGGTTCTTGGCATCACATATACGCAAGTTCAACTGATCGATCGAACTCTTTTGCTAGCAAATAAATATAATAAAAATCGACAACGACGGCAGTAAACTCCGGTATTATGACCTTGCCAGGAAACACAACGATGTTTACTTGTCTTCCACGAAAACTATCATTTTAATGTCATTATCGTATTTCAAACGGCTGGAGGACAGGGAGTAATTTATTATCAGGAGGAGATTGGACATGAGAGCGGGAGATAGAGAGATACGGAGACAAAGATAGGGAGAGGAGGAGTGGCAAATATTTGGGAAAAAAAGCGAGGGTCAGTAAAAACGGCCATTGGAGTGGAAGACGAGAGACGGAGCTTGGCACGAATCGATTCGATTAAGCTCTCATGCTGTAGCTCGACTCATTCGTCTAACTATCTCTCGCTCGCTTTTTCTTGTCCTCGCTGCTCTACGGATTCCCATTTCCGGAAGTGGGCCGAAATGCTTTTGCCAAATCACCCGCGATCCTTTATTGGAAGTGCACGGCTGCGTTTCTTGTCTCGAAACACGGGCAAGTGTGTTTCAAAACTCTGCCACGACCCTCGAATTGCGGTGCTCCTTGACTCAGCTTACCTATATAAGTAATTCGATTCGCCACACACACACACACACACACACACACACACACACACACACACGCGCGCGCGCGCGGGCGCGCGCGCGCACGCACGCACGCACGCACGCACGCACGCACACGCACACGCCACGCACACACACACACACACACACACACACACACACACACACACACACACACACACACACACACACACACACACACACACACACACACACACACACACAAGTAAACAGGGTGTCCCTCTTATCTCTGCCACCCGAAATAACTCGGTAATTATCGACGTCACAAAAAAATGTTCCAGACAAAAGTTGTACGGTGTGAAGGGGGCCATCAATTGCGACCAATTATTTTTCCATTCGGTGGAGGCGCTGACGCACAGTGAGGATCACCTCCACTTTTTTGAATGAAATGGTACATTTTTTTTCAACCATCTTCAACCAAAAAACATTAGAGGGTCAAAGTCGTTCAAGGTCGTTCAAGGTCAGTATCGATTATACAAATCTAAATATCTCGGATCACCACCAAATATTTGGTAGTGATCCGAGAAATTTAGATTACCTTTAGAAGGTCATTCTTCCTCTTTAGAAGGTCATTTAGAATTTAGGAGGACCTTTAGATGAATTTAGAACGTCATTTAGAATTTAGAATAACCTCTTTAGGAGGTCATTCAAGGTCACCTATTAAAATGAAATACAAATCTAAATAGGTGACCTTAAATGACCTTGAACGACTTTGACCCCCTAATGTTTTTATGCGGCTTGAGGTGCTCCACAGGATGGTTGAAGAAAAATGTAGCATTTGATTTAAAAAAGTGGTCAGCGCCTCCGGCGAAATGAAAAACAATTGGTCGCATTTGATGGCCCCTTTACACCGTACAAATTTTGTCTGGAATATTTTTTTTCGTGACGTCGATAATTGCCGAGTTATTTCGGGTGGCAGACATAAGAGGGACACCCTGGATACATATACGTGGACGTAATTTTACACAGTGCACGCTCGCAGTGTGTGAGGTGAAGTTGTTGGAAATTTGGATCATGCGGTAAATTCAGATCCGTCGTGCTTCGTATTCACGGGATCTCGAGCATATTTACTGTTATGTATTTACATTTTCAGAGTTTACGTCGAGATGAATCGGCGTTACGGGTTCGCCCAGGTTCCCTTCGCCCCCGTACTATATACGACCAAGTTCGATTTACTTGATCGAAAAAGTTTTCTTGCCGTCGTGTCGTCAGGTTCGTTAATTAAGCTGAAACGTTTTTCGTCCGTGTTTCACTGAAGTCGTATCGCGTCCCGTTTATTCTCAATGTCACTACTGTTTTTCTAGATGTTAATATCAATTTCAGCATTTAACGTGTTCACCGGTAAAGAAAAATCTATACGGGCGGAATTGCTGGCAGTATGAAAATTGGAACATTCTCATTTTCCGAATAATCTGATTTTCACAGCTGAAGAAACGTACGTACGTGAATTACTACTGAAGAATGGTTGCGATCGCGTTGAACAAAAAATTGGTCAAAAGATCGAGCAGCACAACGGTTTTTATGCTTCGAATATACTTCCGGGACGCGAAAATCGGCTGAATTTGTTTAGGCTAGTTTGTTAAGCTTTTAAAAAATGTAAATACGTGCACCGGTGGATACAATTGTTTCGTTTTTTCTCTCCCTTGAAGGGTGGATTCCGCGACTAGAAATCGTAAAAAAATAGGCTAGTTTTTTTAGCTGACTGGGGTAAATAGGTATACAAAAAGTCAATGTGTGATCTACGTGCATCGGTAGATACAATTTTTTCGACGTTTCACCCCCTCCTAAGGGTGAGTTCCGGGACTCGTACGTGATCGATACATGTTTTTTGTACACCGAACACATAAATCATTTAGTTGATTATCAGGAATTGTGAATTGAAAAAAAAATCGTCGCATCGCAACTTTGCAAACTTCAACATAACGTTCAATTATGATATTGAAGTTTGCGTCGGTGGAACGCCACGAAATTTTCGTCCAACGAAATTTGGACTACAAAAATGGCTTAACGGGTTATACGCAGTTAGAAATTTCAAAAAATCGATTTTTTTTTAAATTGCATTTTCGGAATGTACAAATATGTGAGTATTTTCCCGAAAATTTCAGATCGATCCAGCGAATATTCTCGGAAATACACACATATTTGTTACGACGCTCGGAGCGCTACAAAGTTGACTGTTGAAACTTCAAACGCGTTTTTCTCAAAAAGGGTGTTTTCAAAGTCGGTGAGCGCGATTTCTCAAAAACGGCTCAACCGATCGGTCTGCAATTTTAACACAACTTTGTCAGATATATCTTTCAGGTATTGATCGAAGGAATAAGATTTCCGATAATTATTTCTACTTTTTTTCAACGGTTTAACGAAAAAAATTGGGTCGAAAATCGAAACTGTTTCTTTCCGGAGCCACACTTTTGTAAAAAATTAAAATTTCGACTATTCCTTTGATCAATACCTGGATTCATCTATCCCCTAAAAGAATCTTTTCGATTCTTTCATTTTAGATAATCCAAACCGGAGATACTTTGCTCACCGACGGACACTGTTTTTTCGGGGACCTCCAGGAGACTTCCTACACGAACAATGTTGATGAATATTTTCGAAAAAAAATGCCAATTTAAAGCTAAAAGATGCCACTACACTGCCTAATACTTCCATAGCCGAATTCTTTTGATGGTGTTCAGATTTTCGGAGTTTGGGTCTTTCGTGTAAAATTCTTTCGGAATTTCGATCTTTCGGGGTAGTATTCTTTCGGAGTTTTGAGCGTTCTGATCATTCAAAGTTTGGAATTTCAACCCGGCCCCAAGTTTCCGTCGTTGGAATGCAACGAAAGTTCTTTCTTAATTTTTATTTCTTCGTTTTCTTCATACTCCAAAAGCTGGCCCTGCAAATTTGAGCTGCAGATTTCTGATGAGGATCCTAAAAAAAACGTTTAAGGCGTTATACGCACTTGCAAGGCCAAAGAAACTCGTCTTTTCACGGGTTTTTTCTGGAAAAGGATTTCATTTGGGCAAAACGAAAAGTATTACTTGAAAGTTACTTTTCGTTTTGCCCAAATGAAATCCTTTTCCAGAAAAAAATCGTGAAAAAACGACTTTCTTTGGCCTTGCCAAAAGCTGGCCCTGCAAATTTGAGCTGCAGATTTCTGATGAGGATCCTAAAAAAAACGTTTAAGGCGTTATACGCACTTGCAAGGCCAAAGAAACTCGTCTTTTCACGGGTTTTTTCTGGAAAAGGATTTCATTTGGGCAAAACGAAAAGTATTACTTGAAAGTTACTTTTCGTTTTGCCCAAATGAAATCCTTTTCCAGAAAAAAATCGTGAAAAAACGACTTTCTTTGGCCTTGCAACTGCGTATAACGCCTTAAACGTGTTTTTTTAGGATCCTCATCAGAAATCTGCAGCTCAAATTTGCAGGGCCAGCTTTTGGAGTAGGAAGAAGATGAAGAAATAAAAATTAAGAAAGAACTTTCGTTGCATTCCAACAACGCAAACTTGGGGCCGGGTTGAAATTCCGAACTTTGAATGATCAAAACGCTCAAAACTCCGAAAGAATTTTACCCGAAAGACCAAAACTTCGAAAAACTGAAAGTTTTGTATTCACAATTTCGATTAACTATTTTACAGATTACCATAAGATTGATCTATCTATATTGGAACGTTCGTCATTACTGAATTCGAAATTTCGGTCGTTCTGAATATTGAACGTTCGAATTTCCGATCCCTACCCGCCAGGTTGAAATTCGTGCCAGCAAAAGTCTAAACAGTTGACTGTAAATGATGCAGAACGTGTAACATTGTCTGGACAAATTTCAAAATTGACGTAAAATCACTTCTTAATTTAAACAATTAAGAAAACCTGAAACTTGAAAACTGAAAAGAATTCTTGAAATAATTTGTCGATTTATTGAAAATTTTGAAACTTAAAAAACTTCCATAGCCGAATTCTTTTGATGGTGTTCAGATTTTCAGAGTTTGAGTCTTTCGTGTAAAATTCTTTCGGAATTTTGATCTTTCGGGATGGTATTCTTTCGGAGTTTCGAGCGTTCTGATCATTGAAAGTTCGGAATTTCAACCCGGCCCCTGTTTATATAGGGGAGACCGGGGCAAAATGGTATAGCGGGGCATAATGGGACCGGGGCAAAATGGGACCGGGGCAAAACGGGTTTGGGGCAAAATGGAATAGTGAAAATCAACACTGCTGGAAAATACGTCATTGGGGCAAAACGGGACTGGGGCAAAATGGGCCGGAGAAAATCAGGCTCCTCCGAAAGAGGCGGTTGGGGCAAAATGGGACAGTAGAATAATTTGATGCAGAAACGAAAGAAATGCAGGGGTAAAAAACGAGGGGTAATAAATGAGTGAAAACAGGTTTTATTTAATGTTACACGATATTTGGGTCACACTCTACTTACGATACTATAATTTAACGGTGGCAATGTTTAATTTTTATTGCTTGTTTAACTAAGCTAATTTTTATCGGCACAATTGTCGCAAACGTACTCGATTAAGTTATCGTCAGCATGGGCACATGAATAGTGGGCCCATTTCTCGCATGAATTACAACGAATCTTTTAGATTAGATTAGTTACAAATATAAAAACGACTCACAATGGACGCGCATGGCGTCTCACTGCTAAACAAAAATAACATTGACTAGGGTTCAACAACAATAAAATGTACCTCATGATTTTGTTGCGAAATAATGATAGATGAATAAATACGTAATCGTTTAGATAACGAATAAAAACATAAGACATTGATTTCATGAATTGAGGATAGGAGTTTGGAATGAAAAACTAAAAACTGAAAATCCAATATGGCGGATGAAAAAAAGTTCTATTTTGTGGAAATAGTTATTTTTTCACGAAACTACGGCCGATGCATTCAATAAAACAATGGATATGTTAATTGAGCTTAACAATCCAGGTGATACGATAAGTTTGTTGATATTTATCGTTTAACTAAATTGCATTAATTAGCATATTTTTAAAGACGTATTTTGATATCGACTCATTTTATATCGTTGAGATTCGATTACGCGTAATCATTTATTAATATTAAAGACTGCAGCGGTTTTCATTTGTTAATTGAATTGTTCAAATATTTATTCTTCATTGTACGATCGGCATTTTCTGAAATTTCTTGGAAATTGTTAATCGAGCGTAACAATTCGATTCGAACAATTTAATTGTTAATGAAATTGTTTAAATAATAATTTTTTATCATTCGGTTAGAATCTTCGCAAGTTTGGTGTAGTCTATTAATGCATTAATGACTATTAATGCAGTCTAAAACTTCAATTGATTTTTTGATATTCATTGTTTGACCAAATATAATGATTGGACATGCGGTTAAGGCAATGTTTCAAGGTCGCCTCGTTCGATTTCGTTGAAATTTGATTAATCGTAGTAATTTAACATTAAAGAAGACGACAATTTTTATTTGTTAACTCAATCGCTTAAACAATTATTATTATTTTTGACTTTACAACAACAGTTCGTGCTCGGCTCGTCAGGATTCGTTGAATCCAATAAATTTAAGTACTTCAACATTCAAAAAAATACTAATTTTTCATTTGTTATTAAAGTTTGTTAAACAATTACTTTTGATTCTGCGGTCAGAACTGTACCAAACTTGACGTAAATTGTTATTTGAGCCTTCTTATTCGATTGGTACAATTTCTTTGCGGTTATTAATTATTTAAATAATCAAGTAATTTTTATAATCTGACGCGCGCAATTTATGGTTTTTTAAAATTTTTTATCTTTCTTTGTTTTTTTTTTATTTATTTTCTGCCAACTGCACGTTACTGATACTGATTTTCAAGCCATTGATGAAAATCTAACTCTTGTCAATTTTTACGTAAATTGTTTTATGAAACTAGGACCGCCGCTCCCCATGAAATCGACGGATATGTGTCGACAAATATATCGGTCAGTCCGTATTATCTGCGTATATGTGGACTGAAACGAACCACAAGCACCATTTAGATTAGATTATGTTTCAACAGCTCTTTCATAGAGCCGAAGCATGAATTTTCCTGTCATCCCATTTTGCCCCAAATTCAGCGGGCTGCGACACTTCATTTTTGTGTGTCCCATTTTGCCCCTATCCCATTTTGCCCCAAATCAAGCACCCAAGAAACTTCATTTTTTGCTATCCCATTATGCCCCGATCCCAGTATGCCCCATTGCCGTTTTGCCCCGGTACCGTTTTGCCCCGCTATACCATTTTGCCCCGGTCTCCCCTACACCAAACAACTCGAGACGTTAAATTGCCGAATGGTAAATATTACGACAGTTTACAATTTCGAATTCATCAAAGCGAAGGACCAAAAAGTCGATCAGTTAAAATAGCGATGGGCCAAAATGGCGAACGGTCCGGATAGCAAAAACTTGGGATCGAGCAGTTCTACTTGCGCTTCAGAATGATGATGGCAGATGGCGTTAGTGGTCAATCGGGTCAGGCAGCCATGCCATGTTCGCCATTTAGTTATTCGCCATTTCGGACCATCGATCATTTGCATTTCTAAGATCTCCATATTCGAAGTTTGTAGTCTTGATATATGGCTTTTTACTATAGACGGTATTACGAATATAAGATACTCACTTTTTTCTATTTCGGAGATATGAATGTTGTAGATTGTTCGAATCTGCATTTGTATGACTCAAACTGCAGTCTGTCTGAATATATGTTCTCGAATAAATGAGTTCTCGAATAAATAATCCTTTGGTGTAATAGTTATTCGATTTCGTCATCAGTCAAAGCATACAATTTCGAATAATTTAACCTTCGTTATTTTGAGAGTTCATAATTCTGTCGTTTCGAAATCTTTGTCGTTCTATATTTGGTCATTCGACATTTTGACCCCCACTCAACCTGGCCTCCATGTCAAGATCATGCCAGCAAAAGTCTACACAGTTGACTGTAAATTATGTAGAACGTATAACATTGTCTAGACAAATTTCAAAATTGACGCAAAATCACTTCTTAATGCAAAAAAAATTCGAAACTTCATAAACTTCCATAGCCGAATTATGTTGACGGTGTTTAGATTTTCGGAGTTTTGGTCTTCCATGTTAAATTTTTTCGGATTTTTTATTTTTCGGAGTTTTGAGTGTTCTGATCATTCAAAATTCGGAATTTCAATCCGGCCCCATCTTGAAATACGAAATATTAAATTTCGGAATTTTAAACCGTCGGAGCATTCAAAGTTCGGAATGTCAACCCGGCCCCGCAAACTTCAATATTGTCCAAAACTTTACGTTAAAAATTACCCATCATTAGAAATGGCGCGATCTCCTTTATCAGACAAACAGGACGTTACGGATGCTTAAGGAAAGACATCGTGCAAATGAGGAACTCGCACATTGCTTCGTTGTCATGTTATTTCTCTCACAAAACTTTCCCCGTGAGAAATCCACCATAGCAAAAAAGAAACGGCTTGTTCACCGGCAAAACTTCGTCAACAAAAAAAAGGGCGAGAAAGCAATGTGTGAGTTTCTCATTTACGGGATTTTTGTATTCTTTGGAATGAGTATTTACCGGAAGTATGACATCGTGGACTGAATTTGCACCAACCTGTCTATGTATAAAAGCACTTTCCCTGTGTGTATAGTCTTGTACGACTGAGTTAATCTCCTATGTACATATTTGCACTCACATAAACACATATGTTTGGTTGTGGGTGTGTGCTCTTTACACACTTATTCCTGTCCCATTTATCCGTCCTCTGCAATACGTATATAATTTACCCTTCGTTTCGACGCTGTTTCCTCGCGCGTTTGGCGAAAATTGCTTTAGCGAAAATCCTTTCTCCGGTTCCTACAGTGCCATTTGAACAGAAATAGGCGAGATCGAGGAGTTTAAGGGGCTGATCAAATCCACGTTGATAAGTTGAATGGAGAGAATTGAAATTGGAGAGACTGTTCGCCTGAAAAAAAAACCGCCAATGTAGATTTTGATTGGCGTTTCGAAACAAATGCGCCGAGCTCGCAATCGGATCGTCAAACAATTGTCCTTTTAAGGGGTTAGCCCCACTTGCCATTTTGAAAAAATCGATTTTTTTTTTGACGTATAAGTATCTGAGAATATGTCCTGAAAATTTCAAGTCGATCCGAACAAAATTGACTGAGATATGTGCATTGAAAGAAAAGAATCCGCGTTGAAAGAGAAACTTTAAACGCGTTTTTCTCAAAATGGCATTTCTGAAGTCGGTGACCAAGATTAATCGAACACTAATGAACCGATCTTCTTGAAATTTTGCAGGCTTATTTAATACATAAAAATGTAGTCTTTAATCGTTCGATTTTTTTTTTCGAAAAAAATGGTCGTTTTATAGCCAAAAAACGGCCGTTTTTTCGTTAAAATCTAACCATTAACTTTGACTGTCCGCCATTTTGTGAAAAATGAATATTTTTTAAAATCCTTCGATTAAAGACTGGTTTGTACTTATATTTGACTAAATCCATCCGCATTTTTTTTTCAGATGATCCACTTCGCTGCAATGTTGGTCACCGCAAACCGTGTATATAAAAACATTATTTCATTGACGGCCATTTGCCACTAAACAATTTAATATTTTTCAATGAAAAAATTACTGAAAGTTCTTCAAGATGTGTTCTTTAAGATGGTATATTGATCGATTAAAAAAGTTTTGTAGTTTTCTTTAAAAAAATTCATGAAAAAGGCCTTTTTTGCGCTACAAGTGGGGGGAACGCCTTCAATCGCTGCAAAATATACGTGCCCAAAATATTATAAAATACTTTGCTTGACATTCCTGAGGGTGGCAAACAGTTCGATGAAGTTGGTGGTGGTAAATGATGTAAAGACTGCTCAGGACGAAACGATTGATCGTCAATGGAAGAGTCATGGATTCGTATTGACGCGACGACGAAAAAAAAAAACCACGTTCGATAAAAATAACTAGCCTCTGGGGAAAAATACAAACTGCCTGACTAAAGCGCACTAAAGGGCTGGGCAAAAGGCGAAAACGATTTTCCCGGATGCTACGCCGCCTCTTATTGACGTTCAAAGGCACCTTTCAGCTGTACATTTTTTCAGAATTCTACCGGCAAGCGCCTTCTCGACATTTCCGGACACATTCGAAAGCGGGTGCTCTATGCGCAGTGCTCGCGAACTTCCCATATATAGAATCCAATTCAAGTGATGGCTAAAGTGGAAATGTCGAGCATTTCCGCGCTCAGTTAGAAACGCGGATTTTTCGATTCCGCACATTCTAGGATGACCTGGACTAGCTTGCAAGATTCTTTTCAAGAATGCCTGCAGCATCGTGCTGGTCGACAATCGACATTGTGCGTAAATTCAATCATGAGACCAATGTGAAGATGCACTGCAAAAACTAGGCGTGTTTGACGTGTGTTCAAAGTTCGTAGAAGTAACACAACATAAAGGCTAGACACGCGTTGCCGTGTTGACTCTACACACTTATACATTTGGTAACACGTAATGCGTTACAATTAAGGGGCCACTTTGGAGCCATGAAAAAAGGCTATTTTCGCGATTTTTTAGAGGATTTTATAAAATATATGAATATAAAAGTTGTTGGGCTTGATAAATAAAGATTTGAGATACATAAAAAAATGTTTAAATTTATTTTTATTCATTTTTATGTACGAAAACTATACTTTAACGTAACGCCTCAAAAATAGGTGGGCTAGGTAGCTCCATGACAACTCGGCGACGGCTTATCTGAAACAAAAAAATCAAAGACCATTAGGATCAGTATGACACCAGCTACAAAATGACCCTCGGATATAAAGTTTTATCCAAAAATAAAAAAATGGCAGATTAAAAACGAAAATAGCATTAAAAAACGCGTTTTTTCGCAGTTTTTCCCAAAAAAGAGTAAAAATCGAAATTTTAAAACCATCGAGGGTCATCTTGTTGCGAATCATGTTTACAACATGTGGTTCAAATTTCAAGAGAATCGGCTCATTAGTTTTAGAGATACGATGGAGCTAGATTTCGGATTTTTATAAAATGTTGACACAATATTTCTGAATGTATGTACTTTCGAAAACAGATAAAAAAATCGATTTTTTGAAATGTTCAAAGTGGTCTGGCCCCTTGAACACGTAATGCGTTAAAATTACACACGTGACTGCGCAATTTTTACGCGCGTGAGTGTGCAGTTATTCGAACACACATAAAGCGTGTATTCGAAGCAATTTTTACACGTGAGTGTACAGTTATTCGATAAAGTGTGTAAAATCAACATACATGACGCATATCTGGACATACATTGGACTAAACTACACGCGTTGATAGCAACACACGAGCACAAATAACACGAAAAAAAGCAACACAGTTTAAGCGTGTTAATTGCGAGTTATTGATCATATGTTTTAAAAATAACCTTGGTTACGGCATCACGTGACACTCATTAGCTGATATGACATCGATTGATTAACCGGTTATTTGAAGACCACATTTGGTCTTAACTTTTTGTTTCATTTATAGATCATTTTTGAGTTTGTCACATGGAAGAACCCAAAATTGGAATCTATTTTTCGAAACCTCGATAGCTGCATTGAATCTTTAGCGACGTATTTTTGTTCCGAGGCCATCACCGACAGGCAAAAAGCGGCTGTCATCGCGAAGCTGTATGTGAATCTAGCCTACGCGAAGACAAGAAAAATAGTGACACCTCGCATACACACTACAGAGTAATATACAAGTACTGTTGAGTTCAGTTCAATACATGCATATATTTTGACGATAAAAAGCTTTTGTTGCAAAAATAAGTGGCTGTAGACACTTTTTACACGTTTTAACGTGTGTAAAAAATAACACACGTAAGTGTGTTGTTTGAACGCATCTATCTGTGTTATTTTTATACCGTTATTTTTCACAAACGTTAAGGAGGTATGGTGATTGGAGCGAGTTCAAGATAAAAGCCCGATTCTTGTTTATAGCATTGTCGAGACCTTCATCCATGCGTATGCGGAGTTTCCACGAGATTTACCGTACACTTTCCGAGTTATTAATTGTTAAAGTTGGTGAATTAGTCACACGTAGACGACAAAATGTGCCTGTCCTCTCATATATCGATTTTTTTGTGCTACTTGAAGCCAAGAAACACGTAAAAAAACTGATGGTTGCGTTCGTTGAATCTTTGTGATCGATAAGGCACCATGAATTGAAAAGCTCACCGCAGAAATAAGCAATAAATTTAGAAATAAAGTCGCAAAAACCGAAGTTTTCGGAGAGCGAGACTTTTCGTGACGTAACAGCAGCCATCTTGCTCGACGTGTGGCAACGCCGGATACCCGCGCAAATTTGATTCGTCTATCGGATATTTTCAACGCGAATTAAAAATATGATTGTGCGAAGCCGTACATTTTTTAATGGATTATAAAGGGCCTTTCGTCGATATTTACTTGAAGTTCTTTTACGTACAGCAAAGGCATCTCAATTTTTCTGGCGACATGTACCTATACAACGCATCTATATATAAATTCAGCATGGGAGAACCGTCATATAAAATAAACGTTTTTTTTATACCTGCAAATATTGTGAAAATTGGGAAAGGGAAAAATAACATAACAATCGATGAAATATGTTTTGACTTTGGACAGATTGGACATTGGACATTGAGGTTAACTTCAACGCGATGTTTTTTATTTGCAATCGCAATATTATCTTTTCATTTACTAATTCTTGTGCGTCAGAATTTACATTTGTCTCTAAACTGGACTTCAGGTACAATCCCGTTACTCTTTTCATAAACTTCCACAGTATTTTCATTCTCCATGTTAACCGGCTACAAAAAATAATAAGCCGGGCGCGTGTGGAACCGATGACAGCCACCGAAAATGCGACGATGCTAAACGTCAACGATATGGCGTACTACTGAAGTCGAGTAGTAGATTATTGAGGTTGTTTCCATATTATAAAAAAAATAGGAAACTCGAAATTCAATACTTAAAAAATATTTCTCGAAAAATAGGCCATATACATACATCTAGAACGTGGCGGTATTGCGGCGCGAAATAGACTCTAAGTTTACTAGCATGGTCATCACCGTACCTCCTTGAAACGTGTAATAAGTGTCTACAGCCATTTATACACCTAAAGTGTGTAAAAACAACACATTTGTTTGCAATGTGATTAATAACTATTTGAAAAAATGACAAATCTCTTGACGCGAGTCTAAATTAGTTAATATCACGTGCATAGAGTTAGACAGGGTTCAACTTTTCGTACGCGATTTGGCAACAGTTGGAATGAAAGTAAGAAAAACGTACATGGCGTACGTTTTTTTTCAATGAATCTTTTTCATCATAAGGAACGAATTTTCGTTACATACAATCTCGACGGATTGGAGCAATTCCAGAGATTATTGAAACCACTTTCCAAATAATTCTTGTGAAAATCAAGATATGGGAAGTGTACGAACGTGCTTTCTTACCGTTTTGGAAATTCGTAAATTGAATAGCCATTACCTGTTTATTCAGCGACAATCAAATTATGAATCAGGGACATATTCCAGTCTTCTACTCTCTACTTTTTTCGAAACAATATTTGCTAGTCGAAAACATTGTTTATTGACAATTTACATTCCTCCAGTCGGGCCGAAAACTGTAAGTTGCGGAATCTTCCGCTGATTGCGAATTTTCGAAGTAGAACTCGATCGGACCTAAACTCGTGATCCTTAAGGTGAAATTTTCACCAACAAACGATTTTGCATCGAATAAGAGCCTGCGTAATCCTATTTCGCGAGAAATAAAAAATGCTCCATTTTGAGGTCCTGTATTACCCCGACTAGGACCAATTTCAATCTAACTAAATTTGTGTGTTTTCCGCAATTTTTTCAAAAACTTTAATTTTTTTTAAAGCGTGAGAAATGTGCATATATGCTTATGATAAATTATTTCTCAGTACTTTGGGTACATAAAAAATGATTTATTTTACAATAAATTATACCTATTCATGTTAAATTATACCTATTCATGTACGTTGTTAAAATGACTATTCTTTGGGTTGATGGGTTAAAATTTTTTAAAAAATATCTTGTGAAGTAATACTCTGAACAATCAAATTTCTTCATTTTTACCAAAAAAAGGTATGACCCTTAGAAGTAAAAACATCTTTGTTTGTAACAAATTGCGCGTGTTGAATGTTTATAAAAATGTCCTAAGTAAAAAATAGAAAAAATATAGCTCGACAGACTACAAAGAGTCTATTTCCAATGGTTGAAAAAATTGCATTGGAAAATGTTTTAAACTATTCAAATTATTATTTATGGTGTTGAAGTTTGCATAGTTGAAACGTAACGAACGTTTTTTTTTTCATCCTATTTTCCATATTTTCATTATTATAGCAGATCTTTTTATATAGATTTATATTCCAGATCGTTAAACATGTAGATATCTTCTGAAATGGTTGAAGAATTTTAGTAAGCAAAGTCTGGTAAAGAAAATTAAAGGAATACAAATGTATTAATTTTCGATGCATCCAACGATGCAAACTTCAACCTCATTATTATTTAGAGCGTTTGGAAGAACGTAGTTCCGAGAAAAACGCGTTGCCTGCCTGCACCTATATTCACCTTCGTAATGTCGTCCCTTATTCGGATTTCGGTACATTTTTAAGGGGTGTAAAAGCATATGGAATAATAATCAATAGGGGTGTGCGGGTAGCAGAATTGGTCGGGTTGGGTTGGGTCGGGTGATTAGACTATGATTCGGATCGAGTACCCGAGTTTTTCGAGTACTCGTCTCCCATCGGGTACTCTATAAGCCGTGTTGCCGGAACAAAATTTCCAATTTCGTTTCATAGTAAATAGCACCACGAAAATGTACCAAAACGGACGAAACAGACTCCAGCTTTATGTTCTCTACCCTTCGCCGATAGGTTGGAGTTCATAACAAATACAAACAATTAATTTAATAATTTTAGTATTTTTGCTATGTGTATATTTACATTTTGTCCCAGGAAACTTCTTTTAAGACACTGGCATTTCAGGAAATATCGATATATTTGAATATCGAAAAACTGAATAAAAGCAAGATTCTTCGTCGAATTTTCATGAATTCTTTCTAGTGCTAACTGGTAATTTCGCCGATTCATTCTTTTTAATTTAATTTTTTGTCATTTTTTAATTTTTTCCCAGAAAAAACTCGTTCTTAAAACGCTTATGTCTCTGAAACTAATCAAGATATTTTCAATTTTAAAACGTCAAATGGACGCTACATTCTCCTCGCTTCGAATAAACGCAAGGCGCTGAATCTTGGTCTTTTTGGGTTTTTTTCTCCATTCAAAACCCCCGTTAAAAAAATTCAAAGCTTAAAGGCGTTTGCCGGAGCAGAAGATATTTATTGTAAATTTTTTCCTTTCGAACACTTTTTAGTGATGCCAAAACGCAACTTTCTCGCGCTATGATGATACGATTCGCCAAGATTGACCATTTTTCACTTCGCCCTAACAGACACCCCCGCACATACGTACACACACACACAGAATAGAAAAGTCAAACGAAAAAAGATTTTTACAGTATTATCATTTATTCGTTTAACGGAGACTTTGTCCTTGGAGTGCCATATTTCAGGTGTTTACATTTTTTTTTTTTTTAAGGAAACGAGTAAAGCTTTTTGAGTGCGGTTTTTTTCTTGCTTTTATTCATGAAATACAGAACGTTAAAAAAAATTTTTTTGAAAAAAAAAACCAAAATGGCGGCCGTTGCAGCTCCGCGAAAACAGGTCCTTAAATCGCGGGAGATAAACGGCTGACATCACTGCCCCCTCTTTGTTGATCTGAAACACAAATTCAAAGCATATTATCAATCTGTGACCCTTTGGCCATGACGGATGGGTTTTTCGTTTAGTAAAAATTTCGGAAAATGGCGGCAATTTAAAAAAAATCGAATTTTCGCATTTTTTTTCGCATAAAAAGATGAATAATAAATGTAAAAATGTATCTATCGAAAAAACGATCCGTCATTCCGTAAAGACATATTTTCTGAGTATGATCTCCAAATTTCAGTTCGATATGTTAATTACAACGGTCAGAAAAATGTCAGCCATTTTTAAAAACGTGTTTTCGAGAAAAACGCGTTTAAAGTTTTGTAATGTGTTTACACAAATGTGTTTATAATTACCGCTAATCGGCAATGCCTGGTCCATAGAGGCATCCCTCCTCTTCTTCGAGCTGCTCATGTTGAGCCGCTAACATCTCCCGCCGATTTCAAGGACAAAGTCTCCCTTAATCGCCTTTTTCGAGTTTTCGTGTTCTCCCATTATTTGATCGATACACCTAGATAAAGAATAAATATAAATATGAATAATAGATACGGATCTCCAAGTCGGTTACGAATACCCAAAGTTTAAGAGTACTCGACGTTTACGAGTCCCCAAAATTTGTTCCCGAGTGAATCGAGTACCCGCACACCCCTAATAATCAACAATGAGCAATGTGTTTCATTCTGGATAACATATTCGTTTTCCCGGCAATCATTAATTGTGCAATGCATTTCCCGGATTTCTTTTCTCGTCTGCATTTCACAGAGGGTTTCGGCAAAATTACTTTTTCCACAACCTGTTTTTCATCCGTTTCACTTTCACCAACGTTCCTTGTTCGAATATATGCACCGTATGCAGATAAAAAAATGAGTACAAGTATATGCTCCACTCCGTATTCGAGCATAGTGCATGCTGTATATTTTCACCTTTTTCGTATCTTCTTTGCGTGTAGGTCGCTCCGGTGCATAGATTCACTTTTTTTTTCGCTTGGTCCAAGCCGCGCTCGCGATTATACTCGCAGCGTCGACAAGTACTTCGACCCGCTGAACCTAGGTACTTATATTTTGGCACTTCTACTCGTACCAACGTAGCTGCTTATACAGACTTCTATTTGCAAAAATCGACATAATGTGTCTTGAACGATTTGAGGCCTCAGGCCACAGTAACGGGTATAAAATCATGTGCGAATTTAACAATTTTTTTCCTATAAAAAAGTGATTCACTCATAAAATTAATTACACATCTATTTAGTATGAATATCAAGCTGTTAGAAAATATATATTTCTTTTTCGATGTGCAAAATGGCCGACTACTAATAATTTCGTTTGTTATCTTTTTTTTAGGCGCTCCGCGGCGTGACATTCAGCATCCACGATTTTTTACCTAGAACAAAAAACAAAAATTCTCGTCAATCAACATGAGAATACCTAGAGAAGTACGTACGGAATCAAAAAAATATTGTTTTATTCAAAAGTTGTAGGTATTTGAACTTAAGGCGTTACCCCCACTTGTAGCGCAAAAAAGGCCTTTTTCATGAATTTTTTTAAAGAAAACTACAAAACTTTTTTAATCGATCAATATACCATCTTAAAGAACACATTTTGAAGAACTTTCCGTAATTTTTTATTGAAAAATATTACATTGTTTAGTGGCAAATGGCCGTCAATGAAATAATGTTTTTATATACACGGTTTGCGGTGACCAACATTGCGGCAAATTGGATCATCTGAAAAAAAATGCGGATGGATTTAGTCAAATATAAGTATAAACTAGTCTTTAATCGAAGGATTTTAAAAAATATTAATTTTTCACAAAATGGCGGACGGTCAAAGTTAATGGTTCGATTTTAACGAAAAAAACGGCCGTTTTTTGGCTATAAAACGGCCATTTTTTTTTCGAAAAAAAAATCGAACGATTAAAGACTACATTTTTATGTATTAAATAAGCCTGCAAAATTTCAAGAAGATCGGTTCATTAGTGTTCGAGTAACCTTGGTCACCGACTTCAGAAATGCCATTTTGAGAAAAACGCGTTTAAAGTTTCTCTTTCAACGCGGATTCTTCTCTTTCAACGCTCATATCTCAGTCAATTTTGTTCGGATCGACTTGAAATTTTCAGGACATATTCTCAGATACTTATACTTCAAAAAAATGCAATAAAAAATTGATTTTTTCAAAATCGCAAGTGGGCGTAACCCCTTAAGAAATGAATTTTCAGTGAAAAATGTTGTTATAACTGCTCATAAACTGCTCATAAAATGGAAAGTTTTCGATTAATCAGAAATTCCGTACGTACTTCTCTGCGGAATGCGATTAGGAACATAACTTTTAAATTTGAAGTAAATCGAGTGGAAATTGTTGAAGTTATTTGTCACGCCAATTGGAAAAGAGCTGTTTCGAGAAGTCGGCCATTTTGTACATCGAAAAAAAAAAAATATTTTCTAACAGCTTGATATTCATACTAAATAGACGTGTAATTAATTTTATAAGTGAATCACTTTTTCATACGAAAAAAAATGTTAAATTCGCTCATGATTTTATACCCGTTACTGTGGCCTAAGCTGTTAAGAAAGTCCGAGCGCGCGCTCTTGATTTCTATAGATTTTGTTCAAATTTTAACCAGACATCGTTCATATGATTATGCATGTTTGAGTGAAATTTCAGAACGGTCGAGTATTTAGGTTGGGAGATAATGGGTTTTAAAATTGCAACTTTTAACACTGCAGAGTCAGCATTGAAATTTAGACAGAATTTATTTTCTGTAAAAAACATTTGTCCCCTATAATAAGAAGACATATGGCAGCACCGCATCGTTCCTCGTATCCAATGACGTGAGTTTGCGCGGCTTATTTAAGGGAAGGTTCTGCCTGATCGGACTAAAAAATGTTCAATTTTTCACCAATTTTTTATGCTAAAAGTAATAAGTATAGAATGTTGATATTTGGTATGTTGACTAAACGGTTTTTATTGAACATGAAAATATTTTTTAAAGTTTGACAAAACATGGTGGTGGGAGTGGAAGGAGCCACGAATGTCGGTGCGCGGGCGATGACATTCTCCGCTTGCGGAAGTCCCAAGTCCCGAACAGGTGATCTGAAGCAAAAAAGTCAAACATATTTTGACTTTGTACAATATTGCGTATAAGTTGACCTAGAATCGAGATGAAAAATTGAAAAATAAAAAAAAAGTGAGTAAAAACTACGAAATTTTTTGAGAAAAAAACAAACTTCCTTTCGATCCCTCACATGTGTGTTTGGTAAGAGGTTAGGCGTGTAAAAGGCGCCAAACTGTATATAAGTCCAGTTCCTTGATGATTGCTTGAACCTAGCCGGATCAGGCCAATTAAACCAAATCCAGTTGCCTGACCATCGCCTGAACCTGGCCGGATCAGGCAACTAGAGGTACACCGTAATAAGGCCTCCGTGCTACAGCGTGATCAAGCCTGGATCAAATATCACGCCAGCCTGACAATATTTCTACTTGGGAAGTCTATAAAATTGGAAAAAAAAATTGGTTCTCGAGAAATCGCGGTCATCGATTTGAAAAATTCTGTTTTGGTACAAATACGATTTATGTTGAGAGAAGAGTTTGCAGTTCAATGAATTAATTAATTTTAATAAAGGATGCTATTCGTATTTGATGGAGCTTCCAAAGCACTCCTCGCTGCTATCGGGGGTCGTCATGTTACGAACAGAGACTTCTGTGACAACCTATTCGTGGGCTTTTGTACTACTGTATATTACCATGGCTTTATATATTGGTAATGGTGCCCTACAACCTACATTGAAGATGGAGTCGGAAACATGTGCAGCAATTTCCACTGTGTTCGCTCCACTAGGAATAATTGTCGGACCTATTCGCCAAGTCATTGGATTATAGGTCTCGTTGTTGTTTCAATTAAATTCGCCAAGAGCCCTTCCTAATCATGATTTTCTATCGAGATCCTCACAAATGGTTTTGATTGCATGCGAAACATTTTGAGACAGAGCAGTGTGGTCTGGTCGATATGTGGCGAGCTGGTAATTTAACGAAGAAGGAACACCGAGTCTTGATGTTGAAGTTTGCATGATTGAAGTGTAACGATTCATTTTTTCCATTTTTTATTCCCTTATTTTCATCATTATCCAAAACCTGTTTCTGCAAATTACGGTCGTGGATCTCTAATGAGAATACGTAAAAACGTTTCAATGATTTTCGCGGTCTAACTCGGCCAAAAAAACATTTGAGCAACTAACATAAGAAGAACTGACTTCCGTTGCATTCTCACTATGCAAACTTCAACGTTGTCACCGAGTACCTGTGCCTGTTGAGCACGGAGGGTACACTTCCGAGGCTTACAACTTCGTCAATTTTCATCGAATCACCTTAAGGGATAACACGACTCTAGCGGCAGAAAATAAGGCCTAACTTTGACAACTTATTTTGGGAGTATGAAAAACGGAATAGGATTCCTTTTGAGAGGGTTTATTTAACACATATATATTAAAGTATTTAAAAAAACGTTATTATAATTTTCATACAAAATGGCGGTGACAGAGCCTATCTTGAAAAACGTGTTTGTTACAAATAGGTTTTCTCGTAAAGCATAAGACCTGGAACAAAAACACAAAAAAATTATAATCTGTATATTATCAGCAATGGGGCTACGTAGGGATTTGCTTTAATCAAATTTTGAAAAAATGGCGCTCTTTGAAAGAAATGAATCGATTATTTTCCCAAAAAATAAGCAGTAAATTGTTTATAAAAAAAAGTTTACATTTAATCAAAAAACGGCTAGGTACTTCCATAGAGAATGTAATTGTGAACCTACTATCAAAATTTCAAATCGATCCATGCAAAGGAGTTCGAGTAACCCGTTCTCCCAGTTTGAAAAAAGCGGTTTCGAAAAAAACGCGTTTGACGGTCTAAGAGCACTTAAATCCTTGAAATTTTCTGTTTACCTTTAATCTGCGATGACTGCACCATACGAGAGAAATTTTTGTTTACCTTTAATCTGTGATGCCTGCACCATAAGGGATAACACCATCCTAGAGTGGTGTTATCCCTTAAGGGAGGACACCACGGACATTTTTTCGAAAAATCGTTTTTTTGGAAACACTTTAAAAAAATCCGTTGAATCTTCAAAAATATGATGCATATTCGTTTATAGCTGAAACAAAGTTTTAAAGTGGTTTGCGAACTATTTTTGAGGGGAGTCTGCGAGCGCTGAAAAGCGCCTTCGGCGATCACATGCCGATACGCGCAGTTCTCGACTCTTATAAGCTTCTTGTAATCTTTGGGGAAAAAGTTACCGACTGAAAATAGTTTTATTTTCTACAAACAGGTGGCATTAGATCACGAAAAAGAACTTCTTCAGCTGTAGCGTCTATGAAACCGTTGACTTCAAACACGTTTTTTCTCAAAACCATGTTTTTGAAATCGGCACGCAGCCGAACTCGAACAATTTTCGTACAATCGGCTTGAAATTTTAACTGTAACTTCTTATATTGCTTCCACAGTCAAGTACAAGCACTTTTTTGGATTGGTTGCAAATTGTAAAAAATCACTTTTTACATAAAAGTTATGGTCGAAAAAACGAGCTTTTGAAAAAACTCGTCCCTAATTTTGTTTCATTATTGTTAAATTTCCCCCTGTACGTGACTGCTAAAATTAATATAATTAAGGGGGGATTGTCTTTTTTTTTCGCAAAATTTACCGCTTTTTGGGAATTTTTTTGTGAAGAAAGTATACAACGGAAAACTTGTGAAACTTGGCATATAGTTTTATTGATCTGTTTACTACATACAAAAAATTTTTTAAACAATTTCATCAAAAAATCCGCCTCCCACCCCCCTCGACGCGCGATGGTCCTTTTTTGATGGTGTGCACGATTACAGCCTTCACGTTCATCCTGCAACAAAAACCCAAAAAGCATTTTACTTTAGACACATATAGCTATCGTTCGATGAAGGGGAAAAAAAATTGACGATTTGGTGACGTTTTGAACTTGAAGTATCGATTTTTCGAAAAAAAATTGATCGATTTTTTGTTATAAATAAAAAACTATTAAACGTATTTGAAGGCAATCGGTTGAATAGTTTTTGAGAAATCGTGCACACCATCAAAAAAGGACCATCGCGCGTCGAGGGGGGTGGGCGGCGGATTTTTTGATGAAATTGTTTAAAAAATTTTTTGTATGTACTAAACAGATCAATAAAACTATATGCCAAGTTTCACAAGTTTTCCGTTGTATACTTTCTTCACAAAAAAATTCCCAAAAAGCGGTAAATTTTGCAAAAAAAAGACAATCCCCCCTTAACGAAAATATTTACTAGGGCTACAGCGACTCGTGCACCGCCACTTTCTATTATTTTGACAAATACATTTTTTTTACATACTTCAATATATTACTAACAAGGCAAGATTGCGAGGTCGATCTCTCCAATTTCGATAAAATTTGGCATGCTTGTAGAATGGGTAAAAATAGGCGACACGTATTTTTGTTATATCTACGGAACCCGATTTTTAAGAGTTGAAACACACCCCCAAAAATTGCGGTGTTTTTCGTCGATAACATTTTGACACTACGAGATATGAAAAAAATTTAAATTGCAACAATGTTAATTTTTTTCGTGTACTATAGATTGGGGATGAGAACGATAACGTTATCGACGGAAAACGAAAAACACTCCTATTTCCGAGGGTGCGTTTCACCCCGTAAAAATCGGGTTCCGCAGATATAAAAAAATACGTGTCGCCTGTTTTTACCCATTCTACAAGCATGCCAAATTTCATCGAAATCGAAGAGATCGCCCTTGCAACTTTTCTTTGTAAGTAAACCTAAAATTTCTTTTGAACGTGTATTTTATTCCTTTCTTTAAAAAAATCCGAAAAAAAAACGGTCGAAAAAGGGCAGTTAAAATTGGTGTCCTCCCTTAAACCTTCGATCTAGTGTCGACTGCTGTCATTGACGACAATTAAGCACAGAAACTATGCCAAATTTCCTACATCCATTTTTTCTCCCCAAAAACGATATACCGAAACTTACCGAAACATTCAAGCCGTCCTTTCGTCCGACATATCGATGTCTGAAAATACCTCTTCAACCGTTCCGTTCGCTTATGTCACCCACGCGCGACGTGTTGACCCTGGCAGTACAGCGACTGTATGCATTCCCTGGTGTGCCTTTCGTTGGTACATCGCGTCTACACTCGATGCATCGAGACTTCCTCCGTTTCCGGATATGTCGGACCGATAGGAAGCTCAGCTCATTTGCATTCGGATCTCGACGAAACTCTATGTGCTTCGTCGAATGCTTCGACAATGAGCCTTCGTGAATCGCGGAGTGCACGGCGAGTAGTAGAATTGCCTCGAAACAGGGGTAAACCTTTCAGCCACTCGTAGTTCCTCTTCCTCGGCCCCTTCAAGTACACGCATTGAGGGCGGTTGTAGTTCGCTCCTATCCACTATACGCGTGAGCTATTGAGTGTGGGTGCTTGTTCGTCTATATATGCTAGAACTAGGCACAGTAACATAAATGTTGAAAATACCGAACATGGCTTTAAAAAGCCTAATTTTTAGCGAGAAAAAGTGAGAGTGAGAGAGAAAGAGACTGGAAAAACGACTTGGGCGGGTATTGTACGTCATCCGTGTTTGTGAAAATCTCCGCACAGATTTTTTTACAATTTCAAAGTTTGACGGTCCAACTCTGTCTGGCGACGCCTTGGACGGGAGCTTTTTTTCATTGCGTTGACTATGAACAACAGGCAATATTTTCGGTTTCGTTCGATCGTCCGTCTAATTACAGAGCCAGAAAGGCTTCTTTTTGTTTTCACTTTTCTTTCGTTGATGTTGTCCATGCTCGTTTTCAGGACGAGGTTATATCTGTTACTTTCTATTCCTTCTTTACTACCGGTGGCCATGAAGATGTTTTCCATTTTTAGTAGAGACCAAATATTGCGCATCCACCGTAGAAAACCGAGTATTCACTTTGATTTATCTTGATTCTACTTCTTCTGCCGATTCGATGTACGAGTTTAGCGACGCTACAGTTCGTGGGGACGCGTTTTATCGGGTCATAAATCGGGGCTTATCCTGCGAATTTAAATCACACGATTTTGGCTTCATTATTCATTCCACGCGCTTCCTCATTTAGACGGAGGGTTCCAATAATCATTGGATTTTTGTCAAGCGTGGGA